>CM043709.1:31145560-31658412 GCA_023969325.1 Oryzias curvinotus | reverse complement strand
GGTTGTGGTTTAACACATTGACTGCAGAAAATACTGTCACTGGTTGTAAATGTCACTAAACTGTTTTAAAATGATTTTCTGGACAAAATGTATTCCAGCTTCACATTTGCCTGATTTGTTTTCGTATTTTCATTGATTTTTTACGATGAACACATTTTTCTTGTCCCGACTGTTACTTCCTACATAACCTGCTCTGCAGTGACCCCCGTTGGTTCTTGTTCCAGTAAGAGCTGCAGTTTTTGCAGATTATTATGCTTGTCCCTTTAAACAGCTGCAGAAACAACAGAAATAGCTACATCCAGGAGACAGTAAAACCGGAACTCCCACTTGGTGTTTTATGTGTTTAGGGATCTATGAACAACTCGAGGACTGAAACCTTTTGAGCTCAACTCAAACCATTATAAAAAGTTCTAACTGGTTTCTTCAAACTGTGGTGAAGCTTCACAAACGGTAAATACGGGATCTGCTCATGTTGACATGGAAGAAAACATCATACCATTGACGAGCTCCACAACCCAGCCGCCTTTTGTTCCTTCAGGAATGATGTTGAATGAGAAAGGAGCAGCATTAGGATCAACATCTTCATCGAAAGCAGTGACTAACACAGTCTTTTTGTCAGAGCACAGACTGCTGTGCGTGCTGGTCAGGGTGGGACAGTGGTCGTTGGAGTCCGCCACTTTGATGGCAATAGTTCCTGTGGCTGTTTTGGGGGGCATGTCTGTGGAGGAAACAAGAGTTAGTAAAACTACTAGTGGAGTTTAAGAAACAGAAAAGACTTTTTTTGGTAGTTCATGGCTTTTACTTCATGATTAGTTTCCTTAAGACAGGTGCTACGTGTGGTCATTTGTAATTCTGATGGTGAAGAAAAGTCCTTGCTCCTGTTGTCTCTGTTCTTTATTCAGGCAGTGAAATGGACAGACAGATGAGTAAATGTGTGGATGACTGGATGAAGACGCAGATGGACCAACATATTTAGGCATCCATGGACAGAAGAATGGGAGGATGTACTAGTTGAAAGATGGATGGCTGGTCAAATAGATGAACAGACGAATCAAGCGAAGGATTGTTTCATGGGTGCACAAGTCTGTTGTTTGATTTAGGGAACATAAATAAAGCAGCACAATTGACGTCTCCATGAACTGCTACCTTATCATGGTGGATCAGTGCCACATTTGACACAAATGCCTGAAGGTTTTTGAAAATTCACCCATCCAATTTACATGTGCCCTCTTGATCACTCGCTGTGTTCTTTGACACATCCTGGACTCCTTCCTGGTGTGATATTTCGAGGATGTTCCACTGGGCATCTCTGCTTAGACTGGTACCCCTTATGACCCAACTCTTAACAAGCTAGTGCAGATAAATGGATAGTACAGCTAAAGCAGTGTTACTCTTGGGGAGTTTAATTACCTTTGCTTATAGCCAGAATTTTGGCCATGTAGACACCGTTGACCAAGAATGGAGACTCTCTGTCTGGTACCTTGTTGAGTTTAATCTCTGCAGTCTTTTCATCAATAGTAAACCAGTTGTCTGGATCAAGACCTTTGGCATAACTAGTGTAGAAGAAGAAATGAACAGAAAAATAAGTAACCATGGGTTTCATCAAAACTTGAAAAGTTTTAGCAGAGATACTATTTCAGTACTAAGCTCCTCAAACAATAGTCTATGTGTCTAAGAAATTAGTTTGCTATCCAGAATGCATCTAGAATCTAGACTAAGACACTGAAGATTGTAGAAATCTGGATCTGGTAGATTCTTTCAAAGCACATAAAACTCATAACTGTCCTGTTTCCTGCGGTGCAGTGTATTTCCTGGAGACATGGCCTTAGAACTTAGATTTCAGTTTTACAGAAAACCTTTTACCATCCTTTTTAGGCAATAGTCTAGTCAGAAAAATGTCTGCACATTTCAGTCGCACAATAGTATAATGGATAGTGACGTTGCCTCACGTTAAAAAGGCTCTGGTTCAAATACTGGCTGAGACCTTTCTGTGTGGAGTTTGCATGTTCTTCCTGTGAATGTTTTGGTTTTCTCTGTACACTTTAGCTTTCTACCTTGGATTTTTTATGGGGATTTCACTTTTCTATTTACCATTTTAAAGTGTTTTTATGATTTTGCCTTTTTCTGGCCTATTTTTTTTATTATTCCAAATTAGTTTATCATTTTTTACCAACTTCTCTCCATACTTCGAGTCTGCAACTGTAATAAGTCATCATTCCTAAATTTTGTCCTTTCATTGTGTGCTATGCCTGTCAGTGTTTAAAAGTGATCAACCTTGTGTCGGTTCAAGTTCACTAAAATGATATCGCAGCTTTGTTCAGTGGTTAACCCACAAACATTTTACCAGTTTTTGGTAAATGTTTCTATTAATTTCAGATTTGCTTTGAACCCAACAGACAGAAGGACACGCCCTAATATTTCTTTGTCTAAAAGAATGTGAAATTCTCCTACCTGACATCTTCAGCCGGCTTTTTGGTATCTGGATCGACTGCAGCAAACACAGTGATGACTCCATCTTCAGGTAACATATTTTGGTCCTCAGACACTGGAACCTCCTTGATGGTGGGTATAAATGCTGGACCTTCTGGAACATTTTTCACTGCTATCTTGATAGGATAGCTTTGGGGTTTGGGTTTGGGTTTGGGCTTCTTGTTGGGTCTTTTCCCTGGTTTGACTGGCATGCTTGGGAGGTTTGGGTTAACTCCAACCCCCGCTCCAGGCCCAGGCTTAAGTCCAACATTGGGATTGACCCCACCTGCAGGCTTGACCCCAAGATTAGGGTTGACCCCAGCACCAGGACCAAGTTCTCCATCCAGTCCTAAATCCCCCTCCAGTTCAGCATCTACATCTAAATCTAAACCCAAATCCAAATCTAAATCTGCTCCCAAATCTCCACCTAGACCTAGATCAACACCAACTCCTATGCCAACTCCAGCACCAGCTCCAGCTCCAGCACCAGCACCAGCACCAGCGCCAGCGCCACCACCAGCGCCAGCACCTGCAGGGTCACCTTCACCAATCGTAACGTCTACATCCATGCTTACAGGGCCACCTTCTACAAAGGGAGCAACATTCGCAATGACCAGGCCAAGCTCCAGGTTTTGCACTTCTTCAAAATCCACAGCCTTTTGGATCCAGAAGAGGAACAGCAGAAGAGAAAGTAATATTAATACAAACAGTAAAACAAGAAGACATGCTGAATGTGATTAACCAAGTTCACGTCACCACTTTACCTTGATCAGCTTCAGGATGCCTTCGTTGGTTTTATTATCTGTCTCAATGGAAAAGAGATTATTCTCATTCCCTTTTTCAATTTTAAAGACGGCCAGCCAGTTGTCAGTAAATTTCTCATCTTTGTCCAGAGCTTTGATTTTCATCACAACAACGTCAGCAACGTTTTCCTCCACTGTTCCGTCATACTGCAACAGAACAGCGGGATTAAGCAAACTCAACACATGCTATACTTACTCTAAAACTATAATTACTCTAATACTGGGCTGCTGTCTGTCCGCTTTAAAGCAGTTTAACAGTATTATCTGCTAAAATGATTTCTTAATGGAAGCCATCGCTAAATGATTGTGGGATTAGATTATGCTCTCTTCAATCAAAAGATGCTTCAGTGTTTCTTCTGGTCAGAACCAGCATCCACTAAAAACACAGACAACATTTGGAAGGCTTGATGAACCAAACGCTTTCAGTACATTTTTACAACCATCAGACACTTTAAGGCTGCAAACTCACACATTAAAAGGAAGCCCTTTGGTAACTCTATTAACTTGTGGCATTGTTACAGGAAGGTCTGGTTCATGAGACTGTAACCCCAGAACACATTCATGCTTCATGGGACTTTTGCTTACCTCAGACTTTTCCAGAGTGGGAATGTTGTCATTAATGTCCAGCACCTTGATCTCCACAGTTCCTGTACCTGTGAGGCCCTCTGGTGCCCCTCCCATATCAGTGGCTTTGATGACCAGCTTGTAGGAGTCATGTTTCTGTCAAGGAGAAGAATAAGCATAGACATTAGATTCCTGTCTAGTTCAGAACTACCACTCTTGAACTGGAATTGCTCCAATAAAAATCTGTTTTTGTCGAAGATTGTGGAATTTCCCTGCTGATAAAGTCAAAGGAAAAGTTGTGTGTTTGCTCTTCACACCAGGATGTGATTTGGTCCGAAAGAAAGTGGGATGGATAAGATCTGTGAAAGTTCAACTGTAACTGAATGTAAACTGAAGTTCTATATGATGCCGGGGTGCAGAGATCTTCACCTCTCGGTCCAGGTTGGGGTCTTTCACAAAAAGTTCTCCCGTCTTTTTTCCAATACGGAACATGTGGCGGTCCAAAGCCGGCTCCTGGCTGATGATGGAGTAGGCAATCTCAGCGTTGGGAGTTGTTGGGTCATCTTTATCGTCAGCCTTGATCTTCATAACGAAGGTATCTGCACCAGAAACCAACATTATCTCATGATTTTCCTTTTCAATAGTTCATTTGGACATTTCATTTAGTCCCTTTGCTGCTTTTTGGGAGAGAGAGGAAGTGTTTACTGCTGATACTGTGTGATTATGACATGTTTAGCAAGAGTTAAAAAGGCAGCTGGAGCTCGCATGTTCATTTTTACTGCTTTATGCTCAAAGGCTAAAACAATGCTGAACATTAACCATAGAACTTGGAAATGTTTCAAAATGACATAAATTGCTTGTAATCAAATTTAGGAAATACCCATTTGGATTGAGACACAGTAGGTTTATTTTAATATTATGTAATAACCAAGTGCATCAGCGGACAACACACATGTTATGTCATTAAATATTACTGGCATCATTAATCATCCATCATTCCAGTCCAGTGTGTGGACAGACTTTGAATAAAGTCATGTGACCATCAAGTGTCTAGAATGTTCTAAGAATGTTCCCTTTGGATTCTCTGGATGTGGAAAAACAACAGTGGTGAACTTTAGGAAACTAACATGTGAATGGATCTGACATTCATTCTAGTTGACTTGTTTGTTTGGACACAGATTGGACAAAATTTGGACACAGGCATCCAAGGCGGGATCGAACCTCCAATATTACAATCACAGGTTGACCTCCCTACCGCTGCACCACGGCCGCCCGATTTTGTCGTCATTACTGTAGGACTGCTGCAGTCTGCATTCATGATCACACCAACGAGTTTCTGAAAAATGGGTCGGGAGCAGCTGATCTTGAAGATTGTACCGATGCCTCCCCATCCCCATTGTTCAAAATAAATCTACTGTAAAAACATAGTTATTTACGGCAAAATAACCTTTTCCTTTCTATATTCCTGTGTGCACATTTATGCTCATTCTCACAACTATGCCTGTTTGTTCAAGATAATAACGAAGGCTCATCTGTTCTCCAGGAGCTTTTCAAAAACTCATGTTTTGTTGGTCAGAGAGAAGGAGGTAAATCCATCAGTAAATGTTTTCAGAGGAGGTGTGGTAGCTGACTCTTACCTTTTTTACTCGACTCGTTGACACTCCCATAGTGCGGCTCAAAGTAAGGAGCATTGTCATTCTGGTCCACAACATGGAAAATCAGGGGAATCTCCTCCTCCGCTTGAGTCCCATTCAAATATTTGGCAATGCCTTTGAGCTGAGGGTCACACAGAGAGAACATGGTCTACTCGTTTACAGCAGTGTGTTCATTGTAGTCTTTCAATGCTCACATTTATGAATGAGATCAGAGCCATGAATCTGATTTGTTTTAATTCAACGAGTGTCTTCCTGGTTGGCGGATAACAGATTGAGCTGGAGGGAAGATGGCTGAATTTATTAGACAGAAGATTAAAAAATGTTTTCAAGTTCCAGGGATTCTGGGAGATGTTGGTACACCCTCCAGAATAAGAAATAAGCTGCAATACATTCAGAACTCTGCTGTCTGTCTGCTCACACACACCCGCTCTCGTGAACACATCACCCCCGTCCTTCAGAACCTTCACTGGCTCCCCATCGCTCAGCTTATCAAATTCAAAGTTCTCCTCATCACTTTCAAAGCTCTTCATTACCTGGCCCCTCCCTCACCGATCTCCTCCAGCGTCACCCCCTGTCCCGCTCTCTGCGCTCATCTGATGCTAACCTTCTGTCCCTCCCCTGTCGGACCAAGCATTGAAATTGGGGAGACAGAGCCTTCTCTTGCTGCTCCAACCCTATGGAACACTCTGCCCCAACATCTCAGAGACTGCACTGACCTCCCAATTTTGAAAAAATCTCTTAAAACTCATCTTTTTAAAATAGCTTTTAATCTTTAATATGTCTTCTATGTTTTTATTGTTATTTTTATTGTATAAGCTCTGTTCTTATTGACTGTTTCTGCTCACGTGTTGTAAAGCGTCTTTGTGTGTAATTTAAAGCGCTATACAAATAAAATGTATTATTATTATATTATTATTTTGTTATTCAGAGCAGTAGACTTTCTGTTTTCTGGCTGTTTGACTCAGCTGATGCCATTTCTCCGTGCAGGGACACAAACTTTGGTTATAGTGATTCAGGAAGCGGTGGAAACAGCTGTGAAATATTTTAGAAGCCGGCAGCCAACGGGACGGCTGTTCTTCATCTTCCCCTCCTCCCCCACAGCTCCTCAAAAGTCTCATACAATTTCTTGAGCTGTCTGAGATTTGTTATGAACTGGGGGAGTCACATGACAGAAAAATATCTTATAATAGTGAAACCCAAATACGCAGGGAAACCTGTAACGATGTTCTAGAGCAGGGGTGGCGAACAAGTTTGACACCAAGAGCCGAATTTTTTCACTGTGAGAGTCAAAGAGCCACACCACACCCTGACCTGTCAAGACGTACACACGAACACACAATTAAAGCCGTATTATTTTCCATAACACACTAGTCTCCCTACACCAGAACAGCAAGTATTGTACTTGTGTTTATTTCAAGGAAAGTGTGCACCCTCAATACACACATCAGTGCAGCTAAACCAGAGTTAACTCAGAGACTACACTGGAGGTCAGAGACTCCCTCCACACACACACTCTCTCTCTTTCTCTGCCTTTCTCTGACACACTCTACGATTCAGTGACGTGCAGTGAGGTTGATGCTGGTGAGGCACTGACTCCTCTGAAGTCAGATTTACGATGATAAAAACTGAATATTTTCACTTTTCATCCATCAGTATTTAACTGGTAATTCTTTCTTACTCAACATTCCTCTTTCAGTGACCCTTACACCAACAAATACACAAACATTTGGACAGAGCATCCTTCTGGTGTCTAAGTGATACATATTCACAATAAACACATTAAATACATTACATTTCAGTTGTGTGCAACTTAAATTAATTTTGACTTCATTAAAATTTCTTGCCTTTATATGTTTTTATATAAAATTAAATGCCTAACTTTTTGCATCAAAAGCAAATAATATATTAAATGTTAGTACATTGCAACAGTTAAGTTCATACTTCAGAGTACTAATCAGCTGAATTACCATTAAACTGGCTGCGTTATTCTCTCCCCCCATACACATTAAGAGCCCATTAACTTGAATACACACATACAGCTAAACGGCATTCAAGTCACTTCTGCAAACAGGTCCCTGACTTGTGGTTTTACAATTGAGATTCCCCCCTTCCCATGAGTCTTAGGGGCTGAAGGCGGGGCTAACTCCCGGTAACCTCCCTGATCAGTTCCTTTACGTGTTTCAAGGTAATAAACAGGGACTGGAGGACACATATTGAGGAGAACGTGGACAGCAGATTGAGACCAGGGGGGTATTCCAGGAAGCATGTTTAAACTAGCCTGACTTTAAGCCTGAACTCTGGCTGAAATCCCCCTGAACTTGCTTACTCTGGGTATGTTGGTTCCAGAAGATCGGGTATGAGTTAGCGTAATTACGCTCGACTTGGTAACCCTGGGTTAACGCACGTGCACAGCAGGTACACAAAGACATTCTCAACAGATCGCCGATTTCTGGAGTCACCATGGAAACGCGTGGGGAAAATACAGAAAGCGCGACACTTGAGACGGAAGTGAGATGGAGGTTGAGATTTTAATGACGGCGTATGAAGATTATACGTCCAACAAAAAAGTAACACGGCTGCATCATCAAAAAAAAGAATTTCTGCTTGGAGAAAATCAACAGACAAAGTAAACCCACGAGTTTCTGATCTTGTTTCCATTTTCCTTGTGATGCATATATATATATATATATATATATATATATATATATATATATATATATATATATATATATATATATATATATATATATATATATTTTTCATTCATTCATTTTCTTATCCGTTTTTTCCCTTTCGGGGTCACGGGGCTGCCGGAGCCTATCCTGGCCACTCATGAGCGAAGGCAGGGGACACCCTGAACAGGTCGCTAGTCTGTTGCAGGGAAGAATTTCAACAATCACACAACCATTCACTCTCACACACACCTAGGGACAATTTAGATTTGCCAATTAACCTATGAAGCATGTTTTTGGACAGTGGGAGGAAGCCGGAGACCCCGGAGAAAACCCACACATACACGGGGAGAACATGCAAACTCCACACAGAAAGGTCCCCCATTGATGTTGATTTTCATGTCCCCCAGCCGGGACTTGAACCGGAGGCCTTCTTGCTGTGAGGCTATATATATATATATATATAAAAAAACGCCCCTCTCACCCTCCGCGGGTGGTTTCTCCTCCAAGCTCGGGTCCTCTACCAGAGGCCTGGGAGCTTGAGGGTCCTGCGCAGTATCTTAGCTGTTCCTAGCACTGCGCTTTTCTGGACTGAGAGGTCTGAGGTCTTTCCAGGTATCTGTTGTAGCCACTCCTCCAGCTTGGGGGTTACTGCCCCGAGTGCTCCAATTACCACAGGCACCACTGTCACCTTCACTTTCCAGGCTTTCTCCAGTTCTTCTCTGAGTCCCTGGTATTTCTCCAGTTTCTCATGTTCCTTCTTCCTGATGTTCCCATCGCTTGGCACTGCCACATCCACCACAACGGCTTTCCTCTGTTCTTTATCCACCACTACGATGTCTGGTTGGTTCGCCATTACCATCCTATCAGTCTGAATCTGGAAGTCCCACAGGATCTTTGCCCTCTCATTCTCTACCACCTTTGGGGGTGTTTCCCATTTTGACCTTGGGGTTTCCAGTCCATATTCTGCACACATGTTCCTGTATATTATTCCAGCCACTTGATTGTGCCGCTCCATGTATGCTTTACCTGCCAGCATCTTACATCCTGCAGTTATGTGCTGGATTGTTTCAGGCGCCTCTTTACACAGCCTACACCTTGGGTCTTGTCTGGTGTGGTAGATCTGAGCCTCTATCGCTCTGGTGCTCAGGGCTTGTTCCTGAGCTGCCAGGATGAGCGCTTCAGTGCTGTCTTGTAGGCCAGCCCTTTCTAGCCATTGGTAGGACTTCTTGATATCAGCCACTTCAGTTATGGTCCGGTGGTACATCCCATGGAGGGGTTTGTCCTCCCATGAGGATCTGTCCTCCAGCACTGTATCCTCTGCTCTCCATTGCCTGAGACATTCACTGAACACTCTGTCAGTTGGGGCCTTGAGCTTGATGTATTCATGCATCTTGGATGTTTCATCCTGGATAGTGGCTTCTACGCTCACTAGTCCTCGGCCTCCTTCCTTGCGGCTAGCATACAGTCTCAGAGTGCTGGATTTGGGATGGAACCTTCCATGCATGGTGAGGAGCTTCCATGTTTTAACATCCATGGTCTGTATCTCTTCCTTTGGCCATCTTATTATTCCTGCAGGGTATCTGATAACTGGCAGTGCATAGCTGTTTATTGCCCGGGTCTTGTTCTTGCCATTGAGCTGGCTTTTCAGGACTTGCCTTACTCGTTGAAGGTACTTAGCTGTTGCAGCTTTCCTTGTTGCCTGCTCCAGGTTGCCATTTGCCTGGGGAATTCCAAGGTACTTGTAACTGTCCTCAATGTCTGCTATTGTTCCTTCTGGGAGTGAGACCCCCCCTGTGTGGACTACCTTGCCTCTTTTTGTCACCATCCGGCTGCATTTCTCAAGCCCGAATGACATCCCAATGTCATTACTGTAGATCCTGGTGGTGTGGATCAGGGAGTCAATGTCACGCTCGTTCTTAGCATATAGCTTGATGTCATCCATGTAGAGGAGGTGACTGATGTTGGCCCCATTTCTGAGTCGGTATCCATAGCCAGTCTTGTTGATTATTTGGCTGAGGGGATATATCTATATATATATATATATATATATATATATATATATATATATATATATATATATATATATATATATATATATATATATATATACAGGAACATGTGTGCAGAATATGGACTGGAAACCCCAAGGTCAAAATGGGAAACACCCCCAAAGGTGGTAGAGAATGAGAGGGCAAAGATCCTGTGGGACTTCCAGATTCAGACTGATAGGATGGTAATGGCGAACCAACCAGACATCGTAGTGGTGGATAAAGAACAGAGGAAAGCTGTTGTGGTGGATGTGGCAGTGCCAAGCGATGGGAACATCAGGAAGAAGGAACATGAGAAACTGGAGAAATACCACGGACTCAGAGAAGAACTGGAGAAAGCTTGGAAAGTGAAGGTGACAGTGGTGCCTGTGGTAATTGGAGCACTCGGGGCAGTAACCCCCAAGCTTGAGGAGTGGCTACAACAGATACCTGGAAAGATCTCAGACCTCTCAGTCCAGAAAAGCGCAGTGCTAGGAACAGCTAAGATACTGCAGGACCCTCAAGCTCCCAGGCCTCTGGTAGAGGACCCGAGCTTGGAGGAGAAACCACCCGCGGAGGGTGAGAGGGGCGTTTTTTTTTTTTTTTTTTTTTATATATATATTGAACTCTCATATGTCTAAGTTTGAGCCGGTGAATATGCTAATTTTTATAACAATAAAAAGGACGGTAAAAAATGCACAGAGTGCAAAAATCAATTAAAGAATTTCCCATCATTGTACTTGCAGAATGAGAGTGCAGGGGTGCTATAAAAACTCATCATCCTCTCCTTCGCTCTCACTCGTGGTGCTGAGACGTAAGCACAGTAGGACAAAATAACTCCGCAAAACACAGTAAAACAGCTAAACAACTAAACATATTTAGTCAAAAAGCCACACTTCAACCCAAATCCGTCCAGACAGGCAAAGGGAATGATATCCCAGAATCCCTTGCTGGCCGATCTAACAGCAGCACCAAAGTTACACCTACTTATTGAATTAATTTGAATGAAAGGAAAATAATTGTCTGAAAACTATGTGTAATTTTAAGGTGACTTAACAAAAAAATGAATTCCCTTAACTGAAGCAAATAATTAAGTTAGATCAAAGTAAACAAGTTTAATTTTCCAACATCCATATGTGGTCTTATCAGCCTCTCACTGTGGAAAAAGTATTATCTGAGCTTCTTCATCCACTAAATCATCTTCAAATGGACACACCATGCTGCTTCACCCCTCTCAAAACAAACTAAGCTTCAACTAAACCTGCTCCGGACCAGGTTATGTTCAGAGCATGAGTTGCCATGGCAACTTGACCTACCCTGAAACATACCTCCATTTCTGGAACCAAAAGCTGAGGTTATCAACTTCCTTAGCCTCAAACTTACCGTGGGAGCTAGCATAACCTGCTTTCTGGAATACCCCCCAGCTCTTTTACACAATTCTGCGTTCTCCAAAACGTAACAGGGCCTTCTTTCAGATAGATTTCTACTCATTCAGCTCCGGTTCTCTCGCTGCCTCCCCAGTGACCAGCGGGGATCTCATCAGTCAGTCTCTGCATTAAAGGATCCATGAGAAATGTCATCTGCGGTCGTTTCCGTTCAGTTGCGCAAGCAGCGTCACGTTCTGCGCTTCATTCATTTGGATTACAGCTTTCTGCTGTGAGCTCCACAAAGAAGGAATGGGGGACAGATTGTCGTTTTGAATGTGCGCTTTGAAAAGCTTCAACTTGTTAATAAAGGAGACAATTTGTGTCAGATGATCAGGAAGAGTTTTTAATATTTTCCGGGATACGTTTTGTTCTTTTCTGCCATGACCAATGTTACTGCTTCCAGAAGCTCATAATAATAAACATCGTGACTCTCCACTCCGTTCAGTAAAAAGTAAGAATCTTCCTGTTCTTCCAGAAACGTCCTGTGTTTATCTTATACTCTGAATTTCACCATTTTGACCATGAGGGTAACAGTCTGCACGCACATCAAATCTGTATCTATGTGTTCCGATAGTGGGCGTAACCCGCGCAAATGATTGGCGGACACGTATGTGTCGGGAGCAGCATCAAACACACACATACACTGCCAAATTACTTTTATTATTAATTATTATTTATTTTTAATACCCTCTAATGGTTTGAGTGGGGTTTAAGAGGGAAAAAATTATGAAATGAGGCACAGTATATAGAAAATATGATGAGACGCAAAGAGCCGCACGCTCATTGGCCAAGAGCCACATGTTCGCCACCCCTGTTCTAGCGGATTCTGAAGCAGAGAAAAGCAACCTAATGCTGACTTTATGTCAGTCATTTTTTACATTTTAGTGCAGAAATGTCAGAACCAACAGATGGACAGTGAGGCGTTTACAGTAAAGAGTGAGTGTTGTTTAGGTGTCGCTGCGACATGTCCTCTGTCAAAGGGTTAAGCAATGTTTATTCATTGTCTACACTACTTTACAAAGCCAGTGCATTGACATTTTGTGCACACCTGCTTTAAGACCAATGACAATAAAGTTTAGTCAAAGATCAAAGAAAACACATTTTGGAGGGAGGTCCTACATTCTGCATTTTTAATTAGAAGTAAAAGAAGCAGAAGCCAAACTCACATGGAAGGACTTGTGTGTTTCCCAGTCCACCGTGTTGGTGATGCGCACAAGTCCGGTTACATGATCCACTACGAATAGGTTGTAGGGGGGTTCATCTGCACCCTCACCTTTCAGGTAGTACTCCACTTTTTGCTGCCGGTCTTTGTCTGAGCGGATCTAGAGAACAAACGGGCTTCAGTGAAGCTGGAATGAGCTCAAACATTTTCCACAGATAACCTGAATTCCTGCCGTATTTTAGACTCTCAGTCTGCTTTGATCTGCTGTTGAAAAAGCTCCTCTGGCCTCAGGACAGCCTCATCACACCTGATGAGGTTGTTCTGAGGCCACCTCATCAGCTGGCCTCAGGACAACCTGAGGCACAAAATCTAACCTGTTTGCACAACTGTTCAAGTGCAAACAGGTTAGCTTAGGCTTCAAAGACTCTGACTCATATTAGCCATCTCCTCTACCAGCTGTCAATCACAGCTGTACTGCAACATCAGTCCAGCTGAGCCAAATTACCTTTGCAATATATTTCACGTGGGAGTAATCTGTGTTTTCAATGAGCTTAGCAGGAGGGGGAAGCCAGTTTCTCTTCATCCTCCTCAGTGCTTTTGTTCCCGTTTTTGTACTTTCAGCACTGATCACCTGAAACAAGAAGATAAAGTCCAAAGTGAGTGAAAGTGAGTGACGGAATAAATTTCAGAGCAGTTTTTTCCCAAATCCCACTTATTTGACCAATTCAACTCAGTCTTTTCTTGTTTTTCCTGGTTTTGTCATCATTTCAGCCACATTACAGCTCCAGTTATTATTTTTTTTTCTACATTGTAGTATTTCGCAAAAAAACATCATTTCTTTTAATCAGAAGAAGAGAAAGACCAATCAGAAAACAATAAAAGAATCAAAACAATAAATTGCTAGAATGTCCAGAGCTCTATAGAATAACAATTCACTACTGTTAACATGATAAACTATGTAACAATTAAAGAATCTCTTTCCTTTGATGTAACATCAGAACATTCTTAGGTTTATAATAAAAAAAATTGCAACAGTGCAGAAATATGGAGAAGTTTTACAAAAATATGAGAAATTCAATAAAGTCTGTTTTATTGTTGCTCTTTTATAAAATGATTCATAAAACTACTAACTAAAGTCCCATTCACCTACAATTTATCACAATTTAAATATTTTCCTCTATAATTATTCAAAACCTTTAAATATTTGGTAGGCATTTAAGGGTAAATGTTTTTAATATGCAATATTAGATACCATTCATATTTAGTGGATCATCTTTAACAAACATTTTCATATATGTCCAGCTTTAGATAGGTGTTCAAAGAGGAAGGAGAGTGGTTTACCATGAGGCTCAGTTTGTCATAAAAAGATTTGATAATAAGAGCAAACCAAAATAAATTAGGAGGGGGGAGGAAGACGGAAAAGGAAAGAGCCTGAATTACCTTTTTATTTTTAATTACCTTTTTTTATTTTGTTTGTATATACTGTTTGAAGATATTTAAATTGTTTCTTACTGTTCAAATCTTCCTAATTTTTTTTACTAGTCACTGTGCTGCTTTTTCCTTTTCCCTATATGTATGCCAACCAGTGCTGTATGCGATGGAGAAGTCAATTTCCATGCGGGAACCTCCCAATGGATGAATAAAGTTGTCTATCTATCTATCTATCTATCTATCTAAATGAGATCTTTTCAAACTTGAACCCAGACTACACGGTGCTAAAGTTCACTTGGAAGCCCTCTTCCTTTCCCTGGATTTGCTACATCACAGAAAAAACCTGCAAAACAACGTTTAGAGGATTTGGACAGAAATGATCTTTAAGGAGTAAATATTAAATTTATGTCTTTAAAGCAGAACTTCTGACACTACATTGATGTTGTTAAGTGGATTTCTGCAACCATCTAGAAACCCACATGAAACCGTACGGTCTGCCAACACTCGGCTGACGTTCCAACAACTTCCTGCTCAGAAAAACACGAATCTGCGGTACAGAAACTTTCTCCATGTGAGGTGTGGCTGCAGCAGAAAATACATGCATTCTGCAGATTCTTTTTGCAGGATTATCCGTCCATGCGTTCATCCTCTGAGGTCCATGGAGACCACAGTAGATGAACCAACAACACTCTCAAGGACAGCTTAGTCTTCTGCTAAACCTGGAAAAAGGATTTCAACCACAACTGCTTTTGCTGTGAAGCACGGTGCTAACCACCCAGCCCGTTTCCATAACCACAATTCAACATACAACAAAAGACTGAGCCGTAAGGCGGCATCCAGAGGCTTTGGGTCAGTACTCACCAAGAACAGCAGCAGGAGCAGAAGGCTCACATCTGTCACAGAGAACCGGGCCATGAGTGCAGGACCTTGGAGAGAGCAGGACTGTAGGAGTTGAACCTTCAACAGCAATGAGCAGATTAGTCTTCCAACAGCCTCAGACCCAAAGTTGCACCTGGGTTTGCAACCCCCTCCCTAACATGCTCATAAAACTGTCACATTGATTTACTGTTTCTCATGGGCTGGGCGTGTCGACAGAGCAGGAGTATCGTTTTTTGCCTCAGGTTGATCACCTGCAGTGGCTTGAAGCAGAGAAACAGGTTTCACAGGGAACTTTTTCTTTCTTTGTTTTCTTATCAAAACACAGAAATGATATCAGAAGAATTCTTAGGAGACCCCACCCTCATAAAAAAGCTGCAGTTGCGTTTCTAAAGCTCTTTACTGTGCAGAATCTCCTAAAAGCCCATAACTCCACTGTGATCTGCAAACACAGAATCCTGGATGCTCAACATAAACCAGTTCAGAGGCAGGATTGCCACCCACATCTGGATGCCCCCCCTAAAATGCTGCATTCAGCCAGCAGTCGGTAATTAACCCTTGTTCTATCCTAGGCACGTTAACATTGGGAGTGGGGTCATCTAGACCCACTAGACAGAGCTCTGAACCTTTTTTCTTAATGATTTGTGATCTTCACTGGTGTCCATGGATTACATGAAATCCTCTCCACCTTTATCCACCTTTGTCATGGTAGGGAGAACAGGTCAATGAAAGGGGGGGTTTCATAGGATAGAACAAGGGTTAATCACTCAAAAATTAATCTGCGTTTGTGTAAACTGTAACAAAGGAGTTTACAAATGGAGTTCAGGTGGAGGTCTGGCTTGGTGGTGGTGGTGGTGGGGGGGGGGGGTCAGTCTGCAATGCACCTCAGGGGGAGGAGCTACCTGACATTCATCCCCCTACCATAGTTGCCTTATGCAGTGCCTGGGGTTGGGGGATGCTCAAAACTCTTGGGTTGTGGTGGGCTACTCCTCTGGGGCTGGGGGTGCTCTGGGTCCCCAGTTCTGCCTGGGGGGGCTATTCTTCTGGTTGAGCTGGAGCTTTCATCCTCTGTCCGCCCATGCCTCTCTGCTATCTGGCATTGGGGGCCCCCGTGACGATCCTGCTGGCCCTGGCCCGGGTGGCAGACATGATTGTTTCTCTGTTTTTCTAGGTGGTGTTTCTCTGTCTGCAATACCGTGCGGGTGCTGGGGGGTTTTGGCTACTGCTGCTGTGGGGGTCTTGGTGTGGGGATGACCTGGCACCCTCACTATTTTTTTACATTCCATCATCCATCCATTGACTTGAGCACAGGTGATATCTCTCCTTTGTACAAATAGTTTCACCAGGACAGTGTTGTTAATGACATTTTTTTTATCAAGACAGTTTTCCAGCCAGGGAATCAATAACATTCTTTCATTCATTCATCATAACTTTCTAAAAAATTTACTTCTATTAGTTTAATAAGAGTCTCCAATTTACATGTTCACTCAGTTGAATCAACGTTTTGGGACTCATATGCCTGTGACCCTGTGACGTATTTTTGACAGTTTGTTATCAAGACAACCAAGAGTCGTATTTAAAACAAAGACAAATCACATTCAAACGTAAAATTAAAATGTTGTCTTCATATTTTTTTGCAACTTTGTCTTTATAAATATCTTTCTGTTTGACAGATTTCTCACACCCTACATTCCTTCATTAAAAACAGAGAACTTACAACTAACAAAATGAGTTTTAAAATCATCAAAACAAGAATATATGAGAGAAATACATAAAAACATTTAATGGTAACCAATCAAAAACAGCAATTTTTAAAAACATTCAACACTGCATAGTTCCAGCAGGTGCAGATATGAATTTTTAACATGACTTTTTCAGTAATGTTCAGAATATTTCTAGCAGTGGCTGCATGGTGGCACAGTGGTAAGAAGTCTTCCCTCACAGCAAGAAAGTCCCCGGTTCAAGTCCCGGCCGGGGGACCTGAACCAGAACATCAATGGGGGACCTTTCTGTGTGGAGCTTACATGTTCTCCCCGTGCATGTGTGGGTTCTCTCCGGGGTCTCCGGCTTCCTCTCACTGTCCAAAAACGTCCTCCATAGGTCAATTGGCAACTCTAAATTGTCCAAAGGTGTGACTGTAAGAGTGAATGGGGGTGTGATATGTGGCCTGCGACAGACTGGCCACCTGTCCAAGATGTCCCCTGCCTTCACCCGTAAGTGGCTGGGATAGGCTCCAGCAGCTCCGTGACCCCAAAAGGGACAAAACGGAAAAAGATGAATGAATGAATTTCTAACAGTTGGTAATGGATTGGCCAAGGAAAAAAACCAGGAGCAGGAAGGAGATGACACAAAACCTCAAATTAGCAACGATTTTAATAACTCGAGAACAGAACCAAAAAACCAGGGAAGGTTCAAAGACACTCAGGCACTGAAACGCTAGAAGACCACAACTGAAATAGGAGATGGATTAGCAATAGACTGCAGCTGTGACTTTCACAGCAGAGCTCAAAGGAGGAGAAGACATCCAGAAGTCACAGACTGCCAGACCAAGCAACAAAGTTAGCATTTCATGACATAAGACATGGAAAGAAAAAGTGGAAAGTGGATGCAGGCAGCACACTGATTAGAACACGCTGCCCGTCACATACCACACACTGCAGCATGAGTATTGCTGTACTGACAATGTTTGGCTCCACGTCTGCATGTGAGCAGTCTTTCTCACATGTAAAGAACATTAAGACCAAACTATGATCACGTTTAATGGATGGAAGTTTCAACGCCTGCAAGAAGCTGGAACTCACTCGTATCAACCAGACAAGATCACCAAAACCACAATGCAGCACCAGAAGTCACATTAATGCTAAGAAATACTCATCATTTATTAGCAACAGCATAATGTAGCATCCCTTTCCCACAATGAGGCACGGTGACTTAAACTCTTTCAGGGTTCTTTATTCTGGGTACTGTACACTGTAACCAACGGTGTACAACATGTTCAGCAACTCCTGAGTCTCTCCCGCCTAGAGCGCTCCCCCTCAACTTTGTATTCCCCCGCACCAGCCCTCCTATTTCCTTATTTGGCCCATAGCTGAACCCCATTGGCACACATTCACTTGTATTTTTAGATTTAAACATATTGTATGGCTCTCACGAAATTACATTTAAAAATATGTGGTGTTCTTCTCTCGGCCAATATGGTTCCCGACCCCTGGTTTAGATGTTTGGCAGTCCGGATATACTCCAAGTTCTTCTGATCAGTCCAGACCAAGAATGGCTGGTCAACCCCCTCCAACCAATGACACCATTCCTCCAGGGCCAGTTTTACTGCCAGCAGTTCTCTGATCCCTATGTCGTCGTTTCTGTCTGCAGGAGTGAGCTTGCAGGACAAATACGCGCAGGGATGGGCTTTGTTATCTGTGACAAAACAGCTCCTACCCCTGACTCAGACGCATCCACCTCCTCAATGAATTGTTTGGAGGAATCAGGCTGAGTCAGAATAGGTTTTAGAGAAACATCTCTAGCTCGGTAAACGCCTTATTGGCCCCCTCTTGCCTGATAAAACGTACCTTAGCTGATGTGAGTTTTTGAAGGGGTGCAACAATGGCACTGAGACCTCTGATAAAGCGCCTGTAAAAATTAATGTGACCGAATGCCCACTCACATTAGCACCCCAAATGGAGACTAGATTTGGTGGTAAATACAATTTATTAAAAACTTGACTCAAGTTCCATAAAAGAGAAGTTTACAATAAACTCGGACAGTTGGACTGTCCTCCAACACTGAATGAGGGTGGCTGCCTCCAGGGAATCCTCAGCCCCACTGCAAAGGTGGGTAGCCAAGTGATAACGCCAAGGGAGATCTCCAATCAAGCTCTTCACCAGGAGTACCTGCTCAGAGCCCCAATACACACACAAACACACCACAAACCCAACTGTGATTAAAAGAAAACATACACTCGACATGACCACTAGGAGTGTTAAAGGCAGTCTTCCACTACTAGCTCCTGTATACGGACCAAATGGGAAGCACTTGGGAGGTCCAGTTTAGTGAAGACTTGGGCCCTGCTCAACAGATCAAATGCAGTCTGCAACAGAGGAAAAGGATAAGTGTTCCGAGTTGTGATGTTGTTTAAACCCCATAGGCAATGCATCCTGGTTGCCCACAAAGAAGAACCCAAGTCCAGCTGGCGAGGAGGAGGGACGTATGATCCCAGCCTGTAGACTCTCCTGCAAATACTCCCCCATAGCCTCCCGTTCCAGTAGAGACAGAGGGCAGATGGGGTCCTTTGGTGGTTGTGTTCCTGGTAAGAGGTCAATAGCGCAATCATATGGACGGTGGGGGGCAGATACTTAGCTGGAACCTTACGGAACACTGCACTCAGGTCATGAAATACAGTGGGTACATTACTGAGGTCTAGCGGATCAGGAGAGTGTTGACCTCTAACAGTAGAACGCACAGCAGCAGCAGAGAGACAGTTCAACAAACAAAAGGAACTCCACGACAACACCCATCCAGAAGACCAGTCAATATGAGGGGCACGCCTGCATATGTTCACAGTGCGTGCAGCGACTCTGTGAATGACTGAACCATTAACGGTGTGAATGACCAAGGCTGGTGACAATGGCTCAATAGAGATCATGAGTCTTCTCACCACCTCTTAAGAAATCAAATCTCCATCAAAACACTCCAGCGTGTTCTACCAAAACCTTGGTAGGTGGCCTTGAAGGTGGAGAAAAAGAAGAGACATAGCTCTCCAGTTCTACCCTTTTTCTGGAGTTTCCTGGACTGAGCAGGTGCTGAGCAGGCACTCTTGGGACTTGTAGGCCTTTTGCAGTGACGTGCGGTGGGGTTTATGGCTGGTGAGGCACTGACGTCATCAGTCATATTTACAAACATATGAACCATACTGAGTAACTTATTCACCATTTGATTGACAACAGTTAACGTGTTTTGTTTAAAATATCATTTCAACATGTTTTTTTTTCCATATACAAACTGCAGCATAGAAAAAAGCACACACCTTATAATCATATTACCTTTATTTGTAAATAAAGTCCATACGCCGCTCCTTCTGAAGAAAATGACTTGCCGCTTGCTATCACTTCTTCTATTATTTGTTAGTATCAGAATCTCAGGGCTCACCCTTTGTTAAAAACAAACACTGTACATCATATACATCTGCTAAATTATGTAAACTCAGCTCATATAGTACAAGTGATTGAACCGACATACAGAGAGACAGCAGTACCGTCTGACTGCATAGGTATTGCGCAATCCAAGATGAGGCTCAGCGGGCTGGTGCCTCATCGCACATCACTTCTTAGTATCTGAACGGCAAATGCGGAAATTCAGCAATTTTGAAAAGAAAAAACACCCAAAAATGGTACATTTAAATGGAAAATGACTGCAAAGCACAAATTACTGATTAAATATAATAAATGAATTTACTTTTTCTCTTTTCTTCCCATAATGACAGGTGAGGCACTGCCTCTCCTGACTGCACGTCACTGGCGTTTTGGCACTCGTAACATCTACCCCTCCCTAGCTACCTGAGACAGTGACGGGTACTCAAGTGGAAGTTCACTTGTTTGTTTTCTTTTTGTTGCGTGACCAGCTCTGTTTGCAGGTGGGCTCGAGGCCCTTAGTGGTTTTATCTTATGCGTTATAGCTATTCGATTTTTAAAAATATTTTTAATAGATCTCTTCTAAATTTGGAAACACGTGTTCACTTGGTTTGAGTCCCTATTTTATTCGTGTATGCCTGAACGGCTCGTGTTGCCACACATGCATCAACTATATATGAGACCTGGACTGAGTTAGTATGAAAATGGTTTACTACTAGCTCCAACCAAATTAAGTCAATTTAGTCACCATTTTTTGTGACATGGACGCTACCATGTTGGAGCTAGATGACTCCAGTAAGTAGCTATTGGTCCAAGTCAGTCTCAAGTCATTGTTTCCTTGGCAACCACTCTCGCCAATCAGGAGTGAGTTGGTTGGAAGTCCACACCCCTACCACTGAGGGCGGGGTACACAAAATCTGTCAAGTCACTACATACTTTCTTTGAGGTATCTGGTCAGTTTATTACTTGAATAACTTACAATACAGAGAAAAAATTTCAGATTAACAAAATCTCATTGAGCTGTTTATTTCTCCATTGAGGTCTGTGAGATTTTGGCTTCTTGGAAGCCAGTGTGTACTTCCTGTTTGGAATGCCAGGGGTCAAGGGTCACTGAGTCTAGATCTCATATCAATGATCCCGTGGGAGGACGTCTGACCACCAGGCCCTCACCCCAAATCCTACTCCTTCAAATCCTAGTCTCCTGAATGTGACCCTGGTGATGTCACTGTAAAATACTGTCATGGATATTGATTGTAGGACATCCACAATTCACTCTTGGTCTGACTTGTCTCTTGGGCTCTGTGGGTAATCTGCCACGGAGAATAATAGAATAGAATAGAATAGAATAGAATAGAATAGAATAGAATAGAATAGAATACTTTATTAATCAGAAGGGAGTCGGTTTAGCTCGTGCTGGTTTGCGTTGCCTTCCCTCCGTGAAACCCGGGTTCAAATCCGAGCTGCTCCCTGTTTCCTTCTCTACCTCTGTGCCGGTCCCAAGCCCAATTGCCTTGAGAGGGTTGCGTCAGGAAGGGCATCCGGCGTAAAACATTGCCAAGTTTACCATGCGACTCGTTCGCTGTGGCAACCCCTGATGGGAAAAGCCGAAAGTGAAACAAACAACCATGCGACTTGTGCGCTGTGGCGACCCCTGATGGGAAAAGCCGAAAGTGAAACAAACAAACAAACTTTATTAATCGGAAAATTCACAGAAAAAAGGCATCCCAAAAACAGCAAAGTGACATACAGCAAGTAAATCCCTATTTTATTGCTCACATGACCCTGTCAGGGACATCTGCCCAATTCAGGATAGCCCAAGATCTCAAACACTCTCACATGGTAAGATGCTGGATTATGAAGGTGATTTATGAAGTAGACTTTAATTAAATTTGACATGTAATGGAAAAGGCCTGAGTTTCTATTTATTTATTTATATTTTAAGTGAGTACAGCCAGTAGATGTTTTATGTAACTACCAAGCAGTGCATAGCCATTGTTTTAAAGTAAACATTCTCCTTGATTCTTTAATTTTTTTTTAAGTACTAAGCAGAAATAAATTCTGGTGAAATTGTTGATAAAGTTAATTCCATCTGATACAAAAATCTATTTATGTATTTGTCTAAACAATGATGTGCAGAACAATATATTTTAAATTTGGACTTTTCATCTTAATCCTCATATTTTATTAATGAATGCAGTTGTGCTTTTTTAAACCAAAAACTATGCTGAGCATTATTTTTTAATGTCTATGGGCCAGTGGGAATTGAAAATGCATTCAACTTAACTTTGTACTTTGCTCCTTGTTAATAAAGTTACAGAGGAAAAAAAAGGTCTACCTCGGGTTTAGCCAGACTAAAATAAGATCATATAAGTATTAATCAGAAACATTGTATGAGACACAGTGGATATTTTTAATGACTTCAATATTTGACTTCAATATATTTGAAGTCAATATTTGTACTTAAGTTGAAAGTTAAGTTGTTTTGTAATAAAATTTTCTGGGCTTAATTTTCTTATTTCGTACTCTAAACGTCTTTTTCAGGCAGGCAGGTGTATAGACACACATACGGGTCCTGAGACGCACCAGTCTCTGCTGCGGTCTTTGTTTCTTTCAAAGTGCTGTTCTTTCCAGCTCGTGTTTATGTTTTCTTTCTGAAGTCGTTCTTAAAACTTCTTTCAGTTTCGGCTGTCGACTTTTGAAAGCCAGCTTCAAATAGGTGAGTTCATCATAATAGACTAAGTCAGCGGGTTTTCCTTTCATTTGCATCACGTTTCCTGTGGAGCTTTGCTGCATGTCCGGGGTAAAGAAAACCGAACTGTTCACTTAATTGACGAGTGACACTTTTCTTCTGGAAATTCAACTCGCGTCGTTGTTCATAACTTGGAGTAAAACATCCAGAGGACTGATGTGGTTCGTGGTGCTGTCATGAGAGCAAATTTTCAAGTTTAGAATGGATTTTGTTTAACAACACAAAGAGTTATGACAGATTAAAAGATTTACAGTGAGGCAAAAAGTATTCAGTCAGCCACCAATTGTTTAAGTTCTCCCATTTAAAAACATGAGAGAGGCCTGTAATTTTCATCATAGATAAACCTCAACTATGACTGAGAGACAACATGAGAAAAAAAAACAGAAAGGCACATTGTCTGATTTTTAAAGTATTTATTTGTAAATTATGATAGGAAATAAGTTTCTGGTCAATAACAAAAGTTCGTTATAATACTTTCTTTACCCTTTGTTGGCAATAACAGCTGCGACAGACTGGTGACCTGTCGAGAATGACCCCAGCCTTCGCCCGCAAGTGGCCTGGATAGGCTCCAGCAGCCCCGTGACCCCGAGAGATAAAACAGATTAGAAGATGAATGAATGAAGGAATGAATGCCAATGACAGCAGCCAAACATTTTCTGTAAGTCTTTGGGATCGTTATCACGCTGAAAGACCCAGCCATGTTTCATCTTCGGTGCTGATGGAAGGAGAGTACACTCAAAATCTGATAGTCTTCACAAAGGAAATTAAAATTTTTTTAGTAAGAACTCCACTCATCGTGTTTGGAGGAGAAAGAATGCTGAGTTTCATCCAAAGAAGACCAGACCTACTGTAAAGCATGAGGGTGGAAGCATCATGCTTTGGGCCTGTTTTTCAGCAGAGGGACCAGGAGGACTGATCCGTGTAAAAGAAAGAATGAATGGGGCCATGTGTCATCAGATTTTGAGTGAAACCTCCTTCCATCAGCACTGAAGATGAAATATGACTGGGTCTTTCAGCATGACAACCATCCCAAACACACTGATCGGGTAACAAAGGAGTGGCTTCATTTATTTATTTATTTATTTTCTTTTCATTTTTTTGTACTTGTTCTGTCCAACAGCTGAGCAAACAGATTAGAGCTGCAGGACTTTAGTGTTGGACAGGTTTTACTTTCACAAAAAGAGGTTATAGAACTTTGAGAAACTAGAGTGTAGATTTGTAGAAACCCCTTTTTGTTGTATTATTTTTTATTTATTTGTTACATTTAGTGTGTGTGGGGAGGGAGAGGGGAAGAATGTGATTGGGGGGGGTGGAAGAGAGTAAAAGGAAGAGAGGTGAGAAAGTGGGGATACAAGCACTGATTTGAATAAGTTATTATTTGAAGCTGTAACAATTATACCAGCTCTGCTGGAAAGACAAATATTACATCAAAGGTGAAAATCTGACACGAAGATGAGAGGAAAATATCTGTCCATCAATACACTGTGGGTTAAGAGGAGGGATGAAGCAGAAAGGGTAGAGAATCTTTGGAGGGAGTTCAAAGTCTGTGTTGCCCAGCAACAGCCCCAAAACATCACTGCTCTAGAGGAGATCTGCATGGAGGAATGGACCAAAATACCAGCAACAGTTTGCAGCGTTCGTTGTAAGCGGTTATCCTGTTGTCAGAGACAACCAGATTTCACGGAGGACAAACAAAATGAACCTGATGGTTGTCCATGTGACAACCTGGTCTTTTATTCAACATTTTGGTATTTTTAGACTATCTTACAGGTTTCAAGGGTTAGTTTTTGGAAACCTCTGAATTGATACGTTTGCAGCAAATTGATACGTTTGCAGCACCACTGTAAAAGGAAGTGCGTGCATGCTAGCCAATCCTTTCTGTTTGTACATCTGTACTTTTCAATAAAGATTATTCAAATAAACGTTGAACAACAGTACCTGGCGTGACCGCTAGAGGTCTCCAAAACATCCATCCATGGGTGGATGTTTTTGTCCAAGTTTTATCCAAAAACACGTTCAAAATAATCAGCCCTAAACAGAAGATTTTAAACACATTCATAAAACACTTTAACTTCCACTCATAACAGAACAGACTGACATGAGCGGAAAAAAACCTTTTCCATGAGATTGATATGATATTCTACATTTGTATTTTATATTCTTTAAGCAACAATTATCAAAACTAAAGAAAAAAAAGAACCAATATATTTAAATCTGTGTAAAGATACTAGATATAAAGATATTAGTTTCAAGTTTTTGGCATTACTTTGTGTAACCAGATGCTTCAATATTTAGTTAAATGTTTGTTTTTAAAGAGTTTTTAAATGTCCGCATGGTAAGAGGCAGTTAATATTAGATGTATAGAAGAAATAAAGATGTAAGTACTGACATCTGAGTAGGTTTTGTTGCTGTTGAATATTGGTATCCAAGGACAACCAAAAATTGGGGAGGACAACCAAATATTACTTGCCAGGTTTTCTGGAGGACAACCATTTTTTTCCCTAATTTCTAACACTGGTGTGTGAAAACGTGGAGACTTACAGAAAATGTTTGACTGCTGTCATTGCCAACAAAGTGTAAATAACAAGGTATTGAGTTGGACTTTTTTATTGACCAAATACCTATTTTCCACCAAAATTTACAGATAAATTCTTTTCAAAAAATAGACAATGTGCCTTTCTGTTTGTTTTTTTCTCATTCTGTCTCTCATAGTTGAGGTTTACCTATGATGAAAATTACAGGCCTCTCTCATGTTTTTAAGTGGTAAAGCTTAAACAGTTGGTGGCTGACTAAATACTTTTTGCCTCACTGTAAGCCTGATGGCTCCATTGACAATCACCATGCTAAAGGTCCATAAAACAAACTATTTTTGAATTTAGTTCCTGTAGTGGAGGAATGGAGATTCACAATTTTAATCTGCAAACATTTAAAAATGTTTTAGTAAAACCTTATAAATGGTCTGAACTTGCTTCATATTGAGTCGTTCCGTCCTTCAATGTCTGTGTTTCTAACGTGGGCTGATAGCTATTCATGTCCTGCTGCTTTTTCACCCTCCAAATGACACAGATTCCCATCTAAAATCACCAAGTCACTTTGTTGATCCTCACTTTCAACTTTTAAGTTCATATTGTAAAATTCCATAGTCATCATTCTGTGTCATATTTGTTTAATATTGTGACTGTATTCATGTATGTATGCTGCTGACCTCTTGGCCATGTCCCCCTTGAAAAAGAGATCCTGATCTCAGGGCGTTTCACTTGGTTAAAAAACCCACTCTGATGGAAATAGTGCTATGGAAATTTAAAGAATCCTACCCCTGCTGGGAATGCTTTCACCATAGATCAAAATAGGATTCAATTAAATGGAACTTACTAAAAGTGACACGTTAGGGCTCCACGATCTGAGGAAAGCTTGCGATATGCGATATTAGAGATTAATATTGCGATGATGATATAATTTGCAGTATATAAACAAATAGCAAAATAACCAAAAGCATTATTCCGATTTCATTGCAACAGTTTAAAAATCATACTCCAAATGACCCTCGTCGACCTCGTCGAGGCAAACATCCAACTACATAATAGGCCTCCATCTGATTGGTCAACAACTTGAAGGCATCCATCCGATTGGTCAAATGCATAAAGGGGTTTATTTGATTAGTTAAATGCTTCAAGCTGCCATAAGATTGTTTTAACATATTTAAGGTTTGCCATTTATTGCGATTTTCACCGTCTTTTGTGATATGCATACTGCAGAGCTGGATATTGCGCTAACGATACATTTGTGGTATATTGTTCAGGCCTACTTCACATAGTAAATTATTCTCTTCCTTAACACTGATCTAACCTGCTTTGAAATACAGATGTGTTCATCTGTCCGCCTTTCAGGTCAGGGTTTTTTTTTTTTTTTTTCAGGTGTGGACGAGGCTTCTTTGTTCCCGTTGGACATGGAACTGGCATATGTCTGTGACTGGGAGAAGCGACAGAAGAACGCTCACTGTCCATCCATACCGGTAGTGTGCTCGTGGTCCTGCAGGAACCTGGTGGCGTTTACCACAGACCTGAAAAGTGACGACAATGACAAGGGTACACACACACACACACACACACACAAATGTCCAACTCCTGGTCCCAGCTACCTGAACCTCTATTTTAGATGTCAGTCACATGATCCACATCATCGACACTGAGCACCCCTGGGATGTCTTTTCTATCAACTCTGGTCACACTGAGGTCATTTCCTGCCTGGAATGGGACCAGTCAGGTAGGCTTTACTTTAGTTCAGAGTGTTAAACTGTTATTGTTTTGCCAAGTGCTTATGTTCTTGCGTGTGTAGGATCACGGTTGCTCTCTGCCGATGGCGATGGTCAGATTAAGTGCTGGTCCATGACTGATCACTTGGTAAACAGCTGGGAGAGCATCCTGTCTAGCTCTTTGGATAGAGATCCCATAATTGCCCTTAGCTGGTTGCATAATGGAGTCAAACTGGCTCTGCATGTGGAGATGGTGAGGCACCTTCTACACCGTGGAAAAGCCACAGAAGCAGTGCAAAATTGACACGACTTCTTCTCCTTTCAGTCTGGTTCCACCAACTTTGGAGAAAAGTTCTCCCGGGTGAAGTTCTCTCCTTCTCTCACCCTGTTTGGAGGAAAGCCAATGGAAGGGTGGCTAGCAGTAACAGTTAGCGGCTTGGTCTCCGTGTCACTGCTGAAGCCAGGCGGCTCCTTGCTGACGGCCAGTGAGAGTCTGTGCCGGCTTCGGGGACGAGTGGCATTAGCTGATATTGCCTTCACTGGGGGAGGGAACATTGTGGTTGCAGCAACGGATGGAAGCAGCTCCTCGCCTGTCCAGTTCTACAAGGTCCGTGTAGTTATTGCCATTAAAGCTATTATCTGTTCTTCTTCTCAACATTGTTTGACTGTGAATTCAGGTGGTGGTTAGTGTTGTGAGTGAGAAGTGTCGCATTGACACCGAGCTGCTACCATCCCTGTTTCTGCGCTGCACTACTGATCCAATGAGGAGGGACAAATACCCAGCCGTCACACACCTGAAGTTCCTGACCAGAGAGAACTCTGAGCAGGTAATTATCATCACTAGTACTGGGACCACGAAGCCTGCGGCCATTTGAGTGCTTGTCTGCGTTCTAGGTTCTGCTGTGTGCATCCAATCAGACTGGCAGCATTGTGGAATGCTGGTCTCTTAGAAAGGAAGGTCTTCCTGTCAACAACATCTTCCAACACAGATCCCCAGTTGGTCAGAAAAACGTCCAGTCAAGCAGATCTAGACTCTGTTTCTTATCATTTGGATCCTCTGACCTCTGACTTCCTGGTTTCAGTGGGTGAAAAGCAGCCAACCATCCTGAAGTGGCGGATTCTGACAACCACCGGCGACCTAGAGAGAGTGTCTGCTGTTGCTCTTCCCAAACTGCCCATCTCCATATCCAACACTGACCTCAAGGTTGCATCAGACACCAAGTTTTGTCCAGGGCTTGGTGAGTAGAACCCACAACCACTAGAACCTTACCGCAGCAGTAGAACTCCAGTGAGGCTGCTATAGACCCCTTACATGTGACATGACAGCGCCTGCGTAATCGCCCTCTTCATTATTTTGGAAGTCAAATGGTGGGAGTGAGACTAAGACCATCGCTGCTGCAGACAGTGGTGAAAGTCTTCCGGGAATTCTCGGAAATCCAGGTTTTTGAGCAAACCGATCGTACCTTCCGGGAAATAAAGACCGGACAAATCGCTTTCCGGATGAAAACATGGTCTGAAATCGGCGAATTTTAGCTTTATTTTCTATATTTCTCCGCGGATCACTTCCTCTATGGTCACGGCCATCTCTCGTCTTCCCGGCCTAATTGACCAATGACGGGACGTTTTAGTTGCTTTCGGATGCGTCGGCGGCTCTGATTGGCTCTGTCTGTACCACGTGGTCAGCGTGACGGATTCCCTAAGACCAAAAATGGCGGACCCACGCTAAACTTTCACAAACAAATCTGAAGAGTTTGCGATCAAATTTGTGTTAAAAATAAACCAAATTTTGAAATAATTTCAGTTTTCTTATTTTGAATACATTTCTCTATCTACCGGTAATTTATTTGTATTTCCTAATTACCATGATTTAGTTCAGTATTATTGACATTAATTATAAGTATTTGGTGGTTTGGACCCAGACTCCCTTAAAAAAGAATGTTTACAATGTTTAGTTTTGTTTGTATGTTTGTTTTGATATTTCCCAGATTACTTAGTATTGGTGGTAAAGAACTGATGTATTATGTTATAGAACGATAGTTTAAAGCAGATCCCATATTTTGATGTAATTATAGTTTGAGAAAACAGTGCAAGTGGATGTTGTACATCTGTCATTTCTAAAGCAGAAATCATGTATAAATGAGGTACTTTCATAGAATATAATAGTTACTGGTGTTCTTTTTGCCATTTGGGGCTTTGATGTTACTATATTTTAGCAAATGTATGTTTTGCAGCTTTAATGAAAAGCATAGATTGTAGGATTGTGTTACTTTGAGCAATTATCAAATTCTTTTTTAGGACCAGCGAGTCCTTAATGGTAAGTCAAACTAGGGGTTTGAATGACAAATCATGATGCTCCAATTAGTCTTAGTTTCTTGATTAGGAAGTGAATAACTAGCTGCCAGAATGTACCAGAATGCATCTAAGACTATGTATTTTTCCAAAATTTCACTCCGCGCCATATTGCTAAAAAAAGTTCAGGGATTTTTTCCTTGCCTGACTTTCATCACTGTGCAGAGCTTAGTCGTGTTGATCTTTTGTGGTGTCTGTCTGTCTTTGATCTGATCCGTCCGTCGAGCTGGAAGGTCTGTTACAGTTCAGAACTGCTGTCTCTTCTTACCCAGCGTCCCTAGATATGTTTCACTTAAGACAACTGAAATGTGTAACCAACAGTCTACCTGACACAAAGTGTTCACTGCAGAGTCTGCTGGCACCTGTAGGCCGACACCCTTCCTGTTTGAAGGGGCGATTCATCGTTTCTTCTCTTTTCATTCAATCGGTGAAAAGAGTTGCTGGAATTTGGAGCTTTTCTGTTGTGACAACCGGCAGTAACGCCTGTGGACCACGATGAGATTTGGTTGCTATTACTAAAGTTGCTGGATGTATCAAAAATAATGAGTGGTTGACTTCCAAAATGGCGGACACCTTGGGCCTCATTTATAAAACCTTGCGTAGGATTTGCGTCAGAAGTGGCGTACGGATGAAACATAGGACGTGCGTACGCACAGAAATATTCAGATTTATAAAACCGTGCGCACGCACATCCTACGCATCCTTCCCTTAATAAATCACAACCAATTCTAAATGCTGCGCAGCTTTTGCGGCTTCATGACACGCCCATAGTTGCCCATAAATAGTCCGTGAAACGCCCACAAATGAATATTCATAGATAGTGAAACCATGGCAAACGCCGAGAAAAAAAAAAAAAAAAACGTAACTTCACTCGATGTGAAGTAGAAGTTATCGTTGGCGAGGTGGAAAAGAGGAGAAAAATGTTGTTTGGAGGGCACAGTGTGGGCATTACTAATGCCGAAAAAGCACGTGAGTGGCAAACGGTGGCAGACGCCGTAAATGCTGTAGCCTCACAACCTCGGACTGCGGCCGAAATAAAAAAGAAATGGTCGGACATCAAAGTCGAGGCAGAAAAACGTCTGGCACTGCATTACCAGAGGGTGTCTGCCACGGGTGGGGCACAGGGGACACCGGAGCTGACCCCTCCTGATGAGAGAGTGGCGGCAATTATTGGGAAATCCCTTTTACGTGAAGTGGTGCCTGAGGCGGGGGGGGACACGACACGCCAGATGCACCAGGTGACACCCCCCCAAAAGCTCCAACAGGACGGCTGGAGGAAGTGGGAACCGGCTCATAAGACACTGGTCCTCGTTTGCCAGCAAGTCTTCTTGCTGTCTAAAGATGCGTTCACTCTGAATTCTTCCATTTGCCACATCTTCAAAGATCAGCCATTGTGCGTCATTACGCATTGTGATGGGGCATTTTATTTCCATCCATTTAACTGATGACAAGCTACAGATGTCGGTAAAAATCCACGTGGAAATGGGAAATTGTTCAGCACAAATGTAATTTCTTGTTGCTTTCTGAATGGTTGAGACATACGCCATACATTGTTTTATCAAAAAGAAAGCAAACTAAAGGCATATGCATGAATACCATAATTCTGTAGCTTATGAAGAAATGTTTTACTATGAAAACAACTTTCCCCAGTGGACAATTAATACGTCTGTCTGTCTGTCTGTCTGTCTGTCTGTCTGTCTGTCTGTCTGTCTGTCCGTCCGTCTGATTCGCACGTATCTGGCGGCGCATGCACACGCAGCGGCTCCTCTCTCCCCTGAAAGAGAAAAAAAAAAAGAATGTATTTTTTAAGTCGTTTATTTATTATTTTATATGCTGCTTGCACTTTGGGGTGAGAGGAAAGCAATTTCATCTGTGCTGTATGTCTTACGGATGCAGCATATTTGACAATAAAGCTGACTTTGACTTTGACTATGTCTGCTCCTCCAGACGGACACATTGAGGAGAATATCAGTTTTGTACATTATTTCGTTCTGTTAACTATATTATTTATGAGGATGAATTGCATAACATGCCAATATTGCAGAACATATTTCACTTTTCTTTTTGCAAATATGTGTTCATTTGAATTTCTGTTGTAATTTTCATTTGATTTTATTTGTTTGTTTCACTGCTGATCGATCAAACGGGTGTTTGTGTAGCTGTTAATTGTGAGACTTGCTTTGTGAAGTCTTCATGTTATTTATGAGAGGCAGTATTGTCATTTTCATGTGTTTCTTCCATCTGCCGACGGTGTCGCCGTTTCTCATTTCACCCGTTTTTGTGCGTACGCCTGGGTCAGAGCTTGCGTGAAGGACCGCACATTTTCCCGTCAAGTTTGCTTTTTATAAATCTCAACTATTGCGTAGAGAGTGGCATACGCCTTCTTCTGTGCGTACGCAACGTTTAGAAATGAGGCCCCTGGTGTCTGCAAGACATCACTGCAGGCGATCTACAGTGACAATGAATGTGCCCATTGAACAGTTGAGGGAACTCCACGGCAGAGAGCATTTTCATTGCTGTACTAAACTTTGTCTGTTCTCCTGGTTTTCAGGTCTGGCTCTGGCTTTTCATGATGGCAGTATTCAGATCCATCATCGCCTGTCCCTTCATTTCATGGGGATCTACTACAGCTCCTCCTCCTCTGGTCCACGACCCGGAGACGAAGCAACCTTGAAACGCCAAAGAACTTCAGGTCCTTTCCTCCACTTCAAAGCCTTGCAGTTCTCTTGGACATCATTAGCTTTGGTTGGAATTGACAACTACGGCAAGGTGAGTTCATTGATGCTAGTGATAGCTTTAGCTCTGTTAAGTCCAGTGGACATTTTTTCAGTCACATACATACACATACAGTAAGTACTGAAATGGGTATCGGTAAGGTTTGAATGATACTACTACTCTAATTAATACTGCATATCGATCCGGTATTTTAACGATACTCTTATTGATACTTTTTGAGGAAGAAAAATAAATAAATAAATAACAAATTAAGAACATAAAGTGTTTTATTTCCTCATTATGCAACAATGTTTTGTTAATAAAACATTTTACTTTATACATTTTTCCAACTTGAAAAGTAAAATACATGAAAAAAGAAGTTATTTAAAGAAAAATAGACAGCAATGTTTTGACATATTGCTGTCATGATGTAAATATAAAACAAATTAAATAAACTGTTCACTCTAAAATAAAATATAGTTGCATAGGGCAACATGCTGGAGTATGCAGGTAGATTGTAAAGAGCCAACAGTTCTTCATTCTTTGTGTGTGCGCTGCCTTGTCTTGTGTGTGTGTGTGTGTGTGTGTGTGCTGTCTGAACAACAGCCCCGCCCCCCGTGCACACAAATAGACAGACAGACCTCTCCTCTTCAGTGAGAATAGAGAAATTAATATCATCATTAATTAATGGAAAATTGACTGACTTGGTGAGTTAAATATGGCAGATAACGTTTATATTTTGTGGGACTCAAACAAAAGCGTCTTCTCCAGTACCGATAGCAGAACCGTTGAGGTCAGAATTTAACGATACCTCTGTCTTGAAGAATGCTGCCCCGGGGCTGGTGCAATACCGGGGCTCGGTACCCATCCCTACTGAAATGTATTCCGCAACTGTTCAACAGAGGGCCAGCCTAAGACCAGTACGGTTAAAAAAAGGTTTAGGTGACTACGCAGAAAAAACAGTTTAATACAATTTTATAGCCTTCTATATGCAGCAACGACAGTGTTAGGGTCACAAAAGTGGAAAGTGTCCATGTGATCAACATTGTGTAGAGTTATGCAGTTTTCTTTTCAGAAACTACTGAGGTGAAGGACGTGTTGTGTGGGGGGTGAGTCCAGGAAGACCGGTGTTGCTGTTAAGGCCCCAAAAGGCCTGCAGGAAGAAGCTCCTCCTCTTCCTCTTTGCGTTTTCCTTCAGAAAAGGGAAACATTTTCCTGACCTTAAGAGAGAGAAGAGTGTGTTGTTGGATGGCTGACGTCCTGCAGAATCTCAGTAGCTGTGATGCAGCGCCGCTTGCTGTAGGGTCTCCAAGACTCCAAGCCTCAGGGGCTGACATCCTGCAGGTTTTTTAGAAATCCTGTCTATCTGCTGCTGATCATGTGGATCAGGCGTGTTTAGCCAATGAGGAGCTACCAGCCTTCTAAACCGTTACCTGTGCTTGACTCCTGTGCTGGTAGGTGGTCTCCAGGTCAGGGACCTCCATGTGGATGGTGCGCTTAGCTGATTTCCCCACCGTCTGAGGAGCTTTTCTGTCCTGTCCTGCTTCATATGAATACTCTCTTCCATTTCACAACAAACTACTAAAGTCCTAACTCCGGGGTGTCAAACTCATTTTCACAGAGGGCCACATCAGCATAGCAGTTGTCCTCAAAGGGCCAGATAAAACTTATACATGTAACTAAATGTAATGAAAAATAAGTGTAACTACTCCAGAGTGTTAAATAACTCATTATTTATTTATTATATCTTTTTAAAGTGACAATTACAGTTGCATAGAAAACATATGTTTGCTTGTTACTCTAGCATAAATCCTTTTAAATTTTGTCCGCTTATTAAAACCCACATAACTCCATTTATGACGGATCAGACTGTCCAAGTGAAAAAAGAAAATTAACAAAACTGAGCTAAAAAGAATACACATTTTACAAAAAAAGGCTGCACACAGCCCCCGGGCCTTGCGTTTGACACATGTGTTCTAACTCATTAATGGCACCATAGTTGAACAAAAGTAAACTGAGTTTAGAAGGTAAAGGTAGGGGGAGGTAAATCACCAAAGTAATGGAAGACTCAGAGGGAAGATAAACAGCTCTGAAATGGAACAGTCTTAGTCCTAGAATCCAGTTTTTATTGTAAAAAAACATTTAATTTAATGTTCCAATAAAACAATATACAATAAGATTTAAACCAATTAATGTTTAATTTCCTGTCATTGTGTTTGAAGAGAAACAAACCAACAATTTAGCATCTTTAGGACTTCATTCCACACCAACACACCATCTAAATGATGAACATCTGGGTCATTTATTAGTTCTGCTACTATATGACAAGTTTTATTGCAGAAGAAAAGCACATATCAAGAACTAGGAAGAAATCGCAAATTTATCCTTATCGCATGTCAAGCTGTGCAATAAGAATATTGCAAAAGATGGTGAACATTGCAATAAATGGTTACCTTAAATGTGCTTAAACAATCTGAAGGCAGCTTGAAGTATTTAATTAATTAAATAAATCCCTTTAAGCAATTGACCAATCGGATGGAGCCATTTTATGTTAGATGCTCGCCTCCTATGTAGACGAGGGTTAACTCTTATTTAAATCAAACTGTTGCAGTGAAACGGAATTTATGTGTTTTTGTTTTTTTTGCTGTTTGTTCATGTATCGCAAGTTATGTCATCATTGCAATATTGATTATTAATGTCGCATATGTTGAGTTTTCCCTATCCAGAAGTGGTAGAGTGGTAGTTCTGCTGAATTTCTTGGAAGTTGTACCGTTGGACTCAATTCAATTCAGTTTTATTCATATAGCCCAAATTCACAACAACAGTTGTCTCAATGGGCTTTCGTATCGCTATTTTGAAAAAGTTCAACATAAAATGAAAAAAATCATGAATAAATAGAATTCAATAGGAAAATACTAAATTGAACTAACAAAGAGACTAAAGTAAACTGGCGTCCCTGCCCTTAGACGCCCTTTCAGTGTGCTGGTGGGAACTATGGGGTCAGGAGTCTGTCAATAAGAAATGTATTCATAAAGACACTGAAAACAATCGAAAATGTATCAATCGGCACAATGATTAATTGCAGTTAATCACATGATGTTATGTAATGAACTACAATTAATGTTCTTTGTAATTGCTGAGGAATAATTAAAATAGTAAAAGTTGTTTACATTCATTTTCAGTTTTTCTGCTTTAATGATCACATTTATGTTGTAATACCAGGCTGTGCGGGTCCAGAGTACCCATGATTCCTGCTGAAGACTCCCTCTGTGGCGTTCCACTTTGGCCTCAGATAAACAATCTTTTTTTGGCCTATGACATGTGTTCTTGTGTTTGTCTCTAGTTTTTCCTCTCAAACCACAGCAATTGAAAGTGGCCTGACTGGAAGGGTCAGGGTAGATGTGCACAGATTTGCATATTTTATGCAGGGTTTACCAAAAATGATTGCCCACCATCCAAACAGTCCTAGGATTGCTAAGCTGAGATCTCGTTTATGTTTGTTTTTTCCTTCAGCTCCACATGCTGCGGGTATCTCCCTCCATGTGTCAGGTGCTGGACATGAACACAACACTTCGCCACCTGCTCTTTCTGCTAGAGTACTGCATGGTGACAGGCTATGACTGGTGGGACGTGCTGCTGCATGTGCTTCCCAATATGGTGCACAACCTGGTGGAGAAGCTGCATGAAGAATATATGAGGCAGAACCAGGCTCTGCAGCAGGTCAGTAAGGCATGCTGGGATACTGGCAGAGCGTTTTCTTTTCCTGCTGGCCCACCGCTGGTTTCACCGTTCATGCACCCCTTCTGTCTCTGTAACCATGTTCTTCTGCTGGACTTTGATCTCCACATCAGAGTTGTAGTTCATTTTGATTATTTGGCAGTGTCATTCAAGAAGGGAAATACAATAATAGCTGTGCGTTTAAGCCTTTACCACTGAGATGTCACTGGCGACGCTCTTTGACGTACCGTAGCTCTGTCCGTTTACTCCATCAGCTTGAATCTGCCAATTCTGATGCAGAGAACAGCAGCTTTTCATACCAGTTTTGCACTGAAATGCAACACATTGCTAACGTAAAGTATTGCATAACATGCATAGCCGCTTTTCTCTGCTTCAGAATCGGCTAGAATTAGGTTAATTGAGTAAATGTTTGAAGAATTACGGTAGTTGAAAGACAGTCAGCATAGGTCAAAGAGGCAGAATGGAGAAACTTTAAGTTTGTTTTAACATAATTTTACATTGCTGTTTGACATGCATGACCAAAGGTGAAGTTATGAACTGTGAAGTGGTGGTTGGTGGTGAGAGGTGCGTTCAGATTTTGTCAGCAGTTGTTCTCTCCACCGTTGGATTGTTGTCCATTTTAGGTTCTGGCAACGCGTATTGTAGCTGTGAAGGCCTCTCTGTGTAAACTGTCAGCAGCAACGGCAGCTCGAGCTTGTGACTTTCATGCCAAATTGCTGCTGATGGCCATCAGCTCCACGTTGAAGTCTCTGTTGAGGCCACACGTCCTCAACACCCCCGACAAAAGTCCAGGTGATCGGCTCAGTGAGATCTGTGCTAAGAACACGGACACAGGTGAGATGACGGCCTCCGTAAAACACCCACATGGCGCTGGATGATGACCAATGCTTGTTTCCACAGACATAGACAAGGTAATGATTAATCTGAAGACGGAAGAATTTGTGTTGGACGGCCCCCCCCTACAGTCCCTACAACAGCTGATCCAATGGGTAGGGGACTTTGTTCTCTACCTTTTGGCCAACTTGCCCAATCAGGTGAGGCTCTGACCGCAGATTTCCGATGGTCCAGCTTAGCCAACAGACATGGATGTGGGTGGGCGGAGCATATGTGGGTGGGCGGGGTCTGTGGGGGGCTGTGTCAAAATTGTTCCAGTTTCAAATGTTTTGGTATTTGCTGTTTGCAATGGAACAAAAACTGAAAAGTCAGATCTCCAAGTAATTCACACAGAAATTGAAAATGGATTGGACAGATATTAGCAAACTCATCTTTTTCTATTGTAAAACAGTGCTCTTTTAATGATGACGATGCAGTTTTTAGCTAAACTCAAGAAGCTGGTGTTCTTGTTTAAGCCATTTTTTCCAGAACTGCAGGATCTCATCAGAAATCTGATTCTGGTTTGTCGGCAGGACTGTTAGCCCAGAAGTTAACTGGACTTTTTTCCCAGCATGCTGTTGTTTACACCTTCTCCCGGTAGTGTATAGCACAATGCAAGCCCAAGCTAACGTTAGCATAACCAAAAAAAAAAAAAGAGGAAAATTGGAACAATACAGGCGTTCGGTTTTGAGCCAGATGCCGTTGGTGGGTCCATTTCTCTGCAGGTTGATGCACCTGAATAGACTAGTGGGTTAAGAAAATGGATGGATTTAAAAAAGACGACGTAGTGGAAACGGCAGTTACTGTGTCATAAGTCTGAGCTCTTTCAAGCATCTGGGTTTCATCTGCTTTTGATCAAACGCAATTTAAATAAAGAAATACTCAGAACCACGGTTTTAATCTGAAATGATTCTAAATATTCCTCCATCATGAGAAAAATGCTACTATATCGAGTTAAAAACAAAGAACAATGGTAAAATCCTTCCCAGTGGTCTTTTAGTTATGATCATGCAGTTTTTAGCTAAAATCCAAAAGTATGTGATGTTTTTTAAGCCATATTTTCTGCACATCTGCGGTAGCTCATTAGACATTGGCTTTTGGGTTATGGGAGGGTTATTCTATCCTGACTGCTGCAGGACAGAATCGGATCTTTGAGATCAACTTGTTGCTTTGAGATTGTCCATGTTTCTCTCTAAAACCCACAGACAGACACCTCTTTACTCTTGTCTTTTTTATGCTCAGACTGACTCTCACCACTCCATTTTAATTTGTCTGAGAACTGAACACACCTGTTACCTGCCACAGGTGGGTTTAAATAAAAACAGGAGCATTACTTGCTTGAAAAATTATTATTTCTTACCAGTTTTGACAAGGTGCTAATAATTCTGGTCCCACGTGGGACTTCTGTGTGAATATGTATCAGGCTTCTTCTGTTCTAAAAAAACAAACAAAAAAATTTCAAAACATTTGCAATTGGAACCATTTTCAGGCATTGTTGCATTTTCTGTTCAAATTGGATCATATTTTGAGGTTTTTAAGCGTAACTGTGAATGGCTAATGTGTGTGTGTTCCATAAATGTGTGTGTACATAAAATCTAAATAAAATGATGGGGTTGTATTTAAAACAAACAAATGGAAGAGAGCATCTTGAATTGAAACTTAAAGAGTGACCCACTGACTCTTGAGTAGAATGCTGAGAACAAAACAGTTGCTTAATTCTTACTTCTATTTTTTCCTTCAGCCGTGTTCTTGAGATTTACTGCATCTCTGTCAAAGCTGTATCGCTGACAGCAAAGAACAATCCTTTTGTTAAAACAGATTCCCAGTTATTAGAAATAATTTATGAGTAACCAGAACTAGACAAGTCTGCATCACTGACTCATGATGATTACCCCGTGCTAGTTTTAAAATCTTTAAACGGTAGAATTATGACCTGTTACTCAACCAGCTGAACATAGAAAAGAAACTAAAGGAACAGATTCGTTTTCAAAGACTGCAACTGCCGTCAGGTGAAACCTGGTGTCCACCTGGTGTCCACCTGGTGTCCACCTGGTGTCCACCTGGTGTCCACCTGGTGTCCACCTGGTGTCCACCTGGGCTGGTTCTGATTGACCTTTTGACTTGTGGCCTGTACTGTAGGGCTCCATGGTTCGGCCTGGATTTGGTTTCATGAGAGACGGTGCATCACTGGGGATGTTACGCGAGATGCTGGTGATGATCAGGATATGGGGTCTTCTGAAGCCAGGCTGCCTGCCCACCTTCACCGCCATGTCGGACAGTCAAGACAGCCTCCAGCTGCTGTTCAGACTGCTGACCAAGCTGTGGCTGTGCTGTAAGGAGCTAATTCTTTACCCACTCTAAAGATGACACTTGTAAATGCTGATCATGAAGTGGTGCTCGTTGTGTAGAACTCTTGAAACTATTTGATCAATGTTATTTGGTCTGGCTGTTAAAGGCTTGTCTTGATACAAAGGTTTTTGAAACTGCAATGCAATTGTTGCTATGTCAGGCTACAGCAACACTGCAACCTGCAGCTGGGACCTAAGCTGGAGCCTTCTGTAGGAAGCAGATTTTTATGCCAGTATTTTGTGTCTCAGCTCGGGAGGATGGCCCCACCCAGGAGCCAGATGAGGGCCTCATTGATGAGTGCTGCCTGCTACCCAGTCAGCTGCTGGTTCCTAGCATGGACTGGCTCCCTGTGAACGATGGCGTCATTGTAAAGCTGCAGGGAAAGAACCCCCTCAAGCTGCAGTTTGGGAAAGCTTCATCCTTACCAGGAGCAGGGGCCGGCGCCCCATTGGAAGCACTTACCAGGTATTAATCACCTGCTGTATAAAGGCTGGCACAGGTATTGGAATAGAATCTGGTTTCTGCTCAAATCTCAAAGGTATGTGCACTGAAATGTTGTGATGTATACACCAATCTATGCCCTCTATAGTGTGTTCACTTTACAACCCAACCCACCAAGAATGGACCCCTTCAAAATCTATCTACATTTAAGAACGGACTGGCTTACATCCTAATTCATATTGTTAAAAGGATCCATGTTGTTGTTGCTAAACATAGTTGGAAATAAAACCACTTTAAAGGAAAATAGTTTATAGAGTGGACATACCACGCTGATCTTGTCTGAAGGGTCGCACCTGGTTAGTACTTGGATGGGAGACCGCCTGGGAATACTGAATATTCATGTTCTACCTGTTGCAATGCTTAGGAGTCCTGGCTCACAGAAGATGGACAACCTGCGCTGTGTCTTTTTAGGAGTTTGTCCCACTGAAGAAAGTAAAGCCTGCACCAGGTGAGTGCACAACAACATTGTCCTAGAGCAGCCCTTGATGTGAAGTACAGGTACAGTTAACGAGCTTCTAAGTTTGGCTCCTCCTCCCTCAGATGCGGCTGTGTGACGATGCTCCGTTCCCCCAACAAGACCAACGCTATGAAGCAGTGGGAGCAGCGCTGGATCAAGAACTGCCTGTGTGGAGGCCTGTGGAGGAGGATCCCAGCAGCTCTCAGCTAACACTGGAAGCTGCAGCCGTCTTTGTGTTTTCCACTGTAAATATTGTAACTCTTTCAATAAAAGACAATAGACCTAACAGTTCTGCTTCTGATTGGGTTCTTTATACGCTGCGGTTTTACAGCATGAGCCCGTTGGACCTCACTTTTGTTTCTGGGGAATCCATGTCCTTTTGTCATAACTCACTGGTTGTTCCTGATGAATGTTAAAATGTTTTATAACAGACTAAGTATTTGTGTTTTTATCTTTCAGTTTAATTTACTGTCTCTGAATAGGGGCCTCGGCTGTGAAACATTCTGCCTGAGGAGCTGAGGGCTTTATCCACTTTTTTAAGAAAAACAACTGAAAACTCATCGTTTTAGTAGCTGTTTCATGTCCACACATTTTAATTTGATTTTATGCAAAGATTGTTTTTGTGGGATGTGTATGTGTGTTTTTTATATTTTTGATTATTTATGTAAAGCACTTTAAAAGGCCCTTTAGCAGCAGAAGTGCTATGTAAATAAAGTTGAATTTGAATACTGAGACAGAGAGTTAGGCTGCTAAACCAACCGAAAGCTGAGCAGCACTTATCTGTTGTGACTCCTGATTCTGGAGAACACACAAATTCAGACATTACTGTTGTAGATGGTTGCTCATATTTTGCCCTGAAATACACTTAAGTATAAATCCCCATAGTGTTCTTCATTCCATGACTGAGGCTTTATCATTAATGTTAAACAGCACTGTCTGCAGCTTGTAACACATGCGCTCCAATCTGGAGTCAATGCCACATCAAACATGAGTGTAAATAGGAAGCAACCACTATAATACTTCATTCACAAAGTCAATTAGCATTCATTATTCGGAATGGGATCAGACTTTATATAAATGATTAGACATTGACAGCTGTCTGTTTTAAATGAAACCAAGTCTCGAGATCATTCTGTATAAATAAAGTTTTAATAATGTAGAATTACTAATTTGGATTAAAAAAAAAGCATCTTGCAGACCCTTTCTAAAAAAAAAAAAAGAATATTAGAATAAGAAGGTTCTTGACCCGATGAACCTGACAGTTGGATCCCACCTCCTGAAGGTGGAGGTTCTTGAAGCTGTTCCTCCACCTCATTCCAGTCTCTCTGGAGGTCTGCAGCTTCTTGAATCTGGTCCTTTTGGTGATCCGCTGAAGTCCCCGTCGTCTCTTTGCTGGAGCGTCTTCTCCTGCTCCACTTTATCCTTCCATTAGACGTTCCGTGGATCTGCTTGGACACAGCGCTCTGTGAACAGCCAGGAACTTTAGTGGCTTCCCCAGACTATGGAGGGCTCATTGATGGTCTTCTGGATAGTCGTCAAGTCTGAAGTCTTCCCCATATCCAACCCAACTGAACCAATTGAAGGACATGTGGGAACCTGTGCAGCTGCTGGAGTTTAGTAGATGATCAGTTGGTGAAAGTATAAAAACAATGACGGTTTTTTAAACTATCACATGTCTCTAGTTTGGAAATTGGTGCTAGATTATTCATAAATGTTTTCTGTATGAATGTTTGTACTACAGCAGGGGTCTCAAACTCGCGGCCCGCGGGCTATTTGCGGCCCCCAAGATGATACTTTGCGGCCCCCGCCTTAATATGAAAGTTTAATGTAATGCGGCCCGCCAGTTTGTGTGAATGACATCTTTTCAGTTTGTGCGCGGAGCTGACGAACCAACCAATCACAGTGGGGTATATGACTCTTGGGGGCGGGACATTGACCGGGCTTGAAAGGAGGAGAACATTTAATTCAGGTAACCTGACCGCCCCCTCCCCGGACCACATTAAGGAGTTCATTACTTTACTTTTTAGAACGTATCTAAATACATGCAGTCAGTGCCGAACTTTTCTTTGGGCCGCACAGACCCGGAGGAGGGTTAAGGTTACGGTTACGCGCGCGCGGCGTATTAACCCCAACACGAGTCTCTCCGCTCCCGCAGGAGGAGGTGGGTCACTGCGGAGAGTAAATGTCCCACACCTACATGCGTGACAGCTAACGGGGCTTTAGCATTAAACACGGGCTAGCGACAACACGATGTAGACACACTGGAATACGTGGAGAAAATGCAACGATAGACGTGAGATGAACCAGCGCCGCGCGCGCGCGCGCGGGGGGGGGGGGGGGGGGGTTGAAACGTGCAGTGAGACTGAAGGAGAACAGAAAGTTGGAGTTGTCGTTAACACTTAATTTAGTTTTAATATGCCTCTCCCCCTAAGTATGATCTGTGTTGTTATATCTTTTATAATTATTTTAATGTTTTCTAATGTATGTAGCCTTTTCTTAATCAATAGGTATTATAAATTATGTTAATTGATCATTTAACTACAAAAACTGTCAAGAGGCATTTCCCATAATGCATTGTATTGTAGTCAATTGGCGGTTTGCAGTCAGTGCAGTACTAATTATCCAGCTGCGTTTGCTCAGGTTGGGGCTGTAGCATTCCAGCCGGACTTGATTCAGACGATGGACTCAATTATTATAACTGATGGACTATGATGGGGTATTCCAACCCATTTATTTACTCCAGAGTCATAGTCTCACCGTAAGAGCTGAAGAAAAGCATAACAATCAACTTACAATAATTCCTTTTTGATATACAATCATTCTTTACATCAGCTAGTAGCGTTAGAATGTTGAATAACTTTGAACAGAAACATTTTGTTATTTTACACAAAACAAATTGAAAATAATGACAAAATGTGTACAGTAAACATAACCAAAAATCATACCTGTTCGCCTTCCAGCTAGATGCCAAAAACAAATTACAGCTTTACACAGTTATCCGTCCGTTTTTGTCTGTTTCCTTTGTTGCCATAGCGTCAGCTGTTAACCGTTTTTTTTTGTTTCTGTTGAACTGACACACTTCACAGAAAAGGTGGAAGTAGGTGGAACCTTCACAATAAAAGTCTTCAAAAACAAAATACACTTTACAAACATTAACACTGTTTATCATTTTCTTTTACATCTCCAACATACTTCTTTTACAATTTAAAGGCATCTTCAATCAAAGGAAATGTTAAACAATTATAAGAAAACAATTAAAATGGGTCTTTTACAGGGGCCTTGATCCCGCCCCTTTCGGGTGATATTTTTGTGATGATTGACAGGTGATGTTGGAGCAAAAACATACGTCACTCACCAGGTGATCAGCGCAGCGTTTCGTCCACCTGGGTGATCTCAAACATGCTTATTGTGCATCTTGGCTGCACCTATTTGGTGTCGCCAACATGAATTTCCATCCGTTTTTTTATAAAAGAATATAGGAGTGGCTGACCGGCTGCTCTACAATAACTGGTGACCGGGGTTTAAATGTGCAAAAAGTCATAAGAAAGAAAATCCAAAAATGGTTACTGAATGTTGTTTCTCTTTACAAATTTGTGTTTTAAAGAGTAAAGTTAAAAAAAAAACATTCAACACAGATTCATAATTGGGAGCACATCCTCTCTGACTTCTCCACCTTAAATTTCAATAAGTTCAAGTTCAGTCCAGATTTACTGTCAATCATCTTCATCCACACTGAGGGTCTCAGCTGTTTGGGAGGAAGTGCTGCCAAGTGTCCAGCAGTAAGAAGACAAGAGAACCGTGTTCAGAAGAACCAATGATGGAGGTTAAGGAACTGTAAAATTTAACTCTCCTTTAGTGTTTAATAGTTATAATTCAACAGTGTTAACTGAACTGTTAATAAGGACATTTAAATTAGAAAACAGCAGATATAGAAGACTGAATGAGCAGAAATGTATTACTGATTTATTTTCTTATTCACTTTTTTTATTTACGTATTTTATCTGAGTTTCATGAGTAAATTTTGTACATAAAAACAGTTAATAATAGAGTATAGTTAATAGTATAGTACATGTTCCTTACAAATTTACTGGCTCTCGGACTGTGTGTGTGCGTTGAAGTTGCCGCCCTCCCTCAGCTAGACCCCGCCTTCAGTGGCCCCCAGGTAAATTGAGTTTGAGACCCCTGTACTAAAGGCTCCAGGTCTTTCATCAGAACCCATCAAATCCTTTTTATGACTGTTATTTATTTACTTATTTATCTTTTGAAGAAACAGTGGGTTACAGCATTCAACCAAATAAATAAAGAGAAACAGGAAAACAATGGGTTGAATTGTTTTGTTTTGTTTTTTGTTTTCTTGCCAGGAATCATCAGTCAAAGACGAGAAAAAAGTCTTTGCAGACAAAATTCAGGAAAGCGAAAAACAACTCCTGTCAGACAGAGCGCAGGGCAAAGGCTGAGCGTCCGACATCCGTACTTCCGCTCTGTCCGTCGTTTGGATAACAGCATCCGTTAGCTCGGTCATTTTACACCGACAGGTCATTTTTTCGCCTATTAGAAAGTTACACCTTTCTGAAGTTTACTTCAACAGGTTTGAGTTTCAAGCTTATGTAAACTTTGACGTAGAAAACGTGAGTTTCATGCGAGTTCCGCAGTTTAACTAGCGTTAGCTGCTAGCTTGTGTAGCCTGTCTTCCGTCGTCTTCGCGGAGGGTCCGCATCGAGCTGCTGGGCTTCAGCCTTATGGCTCTGATCCAAACGCCGAGAAGAGCTGGTTTACGTTGACACGGACTCGATAGTTCGGAGTCATTGACTGGTAAGTCCGCTAAGTCTCAGCTGCGGGGCAAGAGTCAAGGCCCGAGAGAGACAGACGGCGCATGAGACTGTTGACCACAACAACACGTCAGCTGATCGATGCGCCACGAGAGCACAACATGCTGATCAGCACAACAGCAGGTCCGGGCTGACGGTTCTGGTTGGTACTGTAGTTGGGACTGATTCATTTCAGATTCAGAACATACGGACAGGTGGCGGAGGAACGCCTTCCCGGGTCACGTGAGCTCACAGGAAGTTTGGAAGTAAAGTTGATGAACCGTCTTTATTCAGGACTCAATGATTACAGTTCAAGTTAGGACCAAAAAGACAGGTCCAGTTGTTCTTGGTCATCTGTTTAAACGTGATGTTCTTGAAAGCATCAGAATGATCAAAGTTAACAAACTAAAGCAATAAAAGTGAAGGCAATGTATCGAGCTCAACATCACACCAAGTCTGTCCGTCTGTCTGTCTGTCCGTCTGTCTGTCTGCCTCTAAAGCTGTTTCACTAAAGAAACGTGAAATAACAATCAGTTCCAAGTCATCCTAAGGTTTGAGGATTTAACCAAACTATAGCTGGCTGTGCTGCAATTAGGCTTGCACAATAAACCATAACCTTACTGTCACTGTCATGTTAGCCTGTGAAATAAATACTTACCTAAATGTTTACACACATGCTGAAACAATCTGATGGAGCTCTTATTTGTTTGATTGCCCATCTCCTTTGTAGACGATGGGCATTTAGAGAAAATGTAAGTTATGTTGACTTTTATTTAACTTAAACTGTGGCAGTGACATGGAAATGATGTATAAGTTGTTTAGCTAATTATTAATGTTTTGCAAGTCATATCATCATGCCAGTGCTAATCACTACCATCACACACTGCATGTTTTTTCCTCACATCATGCAGCCCAGCTGTAAGAACAGTAGAAGTCAATTTCAATTGTAATTTGCTGGTTTTATCTCTGACAAGCTGCAGGCAAGGTGCAGTTTATTATGAAATAACCGTTTATTTTGAAGCATTAGCTGACAGATGACAGGACTTGATGTTTCATTTGATCATGTGTGTGTTCAGAACACAACTGTTTTCACACTGTAGACACATTCAGTAGTGAGGCTGGGAACCTGTTTCTAAGTCTATTCACAAACCAAGACCGATAGTTCACAGATGGAACTGCTATTCTTCCTTTAATACCTGCTATGTTTGTCTGTTTACCTTACTGGATATATATATAAAAAAAAAAAAAAAACGCCCCTCTCACCCTCCGCGGGTGGTTTCTCCTCCAAGCTCGGGTCCTCTACCAGAGGCCTGGGAGCTTGAGGGTCCTGCGCAGTATCTTAGCTGTTCCTAGCACTGCGCTTTTCTGGACTGAGAGGTCTGAGGTCTTTCCAGGTATCTGTTGTAGCCACTCCTCCAGCTTGGGGGTTACTGCCCCGAGTGCTCCAATTACCACAGGCACCACTGTCACCTTCACTTTCCAGGCTTTCTCCAGTTCTTCTCTGAGTCCCTGGTATTTCTCCAGTTTCTCATGTTCCTTCTTCCTGATGTTCCCATCGCTTGGCACTGCCACATCCACCACAACGGCTTTCCTCTGTTCTTTATCCACCACTACGATGTCTGGTTGGTTCGCCATTACCATCCTATCAGTCTGGATCTGGAAGTCCCACAGGATCTTTGCCCTTTCATTCTCTACCACCTTCGGAGGTGTTTCCCATTTTGACCTTGGGGTTTCCAGTCCATATTCTGCACACATGTTCCTGTATATTATTCCAGCCACTTGATTGTGCCGCTCCATGTATGCTTTACCTGCCAGCATCTTACATCCTGCAGTTATGTGCTGGATTGTTTCAGGCGCCTCTTTGCACAGCCTACACCTTGGGTCTTGTCTGGTGTGGTAGATCTGAGCCTCTATCGCTCTGGTGCTCAGGGCTTGTTCCTGAGCTGCCAGGATGAGCGCTTCAGTGCTGTCTTGTAGGCCAGCCCTTTCTAGCCATTGGTAGGACTTCTTGATATCAGCCACTTCAGTTATGGTCCGGTGGTACATCCCATGGAGGGGTTTGTCCTCCCATGAGGATCTGTCCTCCAGCACTGTATCCTCTGCTCTCCATTGCCTGAGACATTCACTGAGCACACTGTCAGTTGGGGCCTTGAGCTTGATGTATTCATGCATCTTGGATGTTTCATCCTGGATAGTGGTTTCTACGCTCACTAGTCCTCGGCCTCCTTCCTTGCGGCTAGCATACAGTCTCAGAGTGCTGGATTTTGGATGGAACCCTCCATGCATGGTGAGGAGCTTCCGTGTTTTAACATCCATGGTCTGTATCTCTTCCTTTGGCCATCTTATTATTCCTGCAGGGTATCTGATAACTGGCAGTGCATAGCTGTTTATTGCCCGGGTCTTGTTCTTGCCATTGAGCTGGCTTTTCAGGACTTGCCTTACTCGTTGAAGGTACTTAGCTGTTGCAGCTTTCCTTGTTGCCTGCTCCAGGTTGCCATTTGCCTGGGGAATTCCAAGGTACTTGTAACTGTCCTCAATGTCTGCTATTGTTCCTTCTGGGAGTGAGACCCCCCCTGTGTGGACTACCTTGCCTCTCTTTGTCACCATCCGGCTGCATTTCTCGAGCCCGAATGACATCCCAATGTCAGTACTGTAGATCCTGGTGGTGTGGATCAGGGAGTCAATGTCACGCTCGCTCTTAGCATATAGCTTGATGTCATCCATGTAGAGGAGGTGACTGATGTTGGCCCCATTTCTGAGTCGGTATCCATAGCCAGTCTTGTTGATTATTTGGCTGAGGGGGTTCAGACCTATGCAGAACAGCAGTGGGGACAGGGCATCACCTTGGTATATCCCACATTTGATGGACACTTGTGCAAGTGGTTTCCCATTGGCTTCAAGGGTGGTTTTCCACAGCTTCATTGAGTTTCTTATGAAGGCTCTTAGAGTCCTGTTGATGTTGTACAGCTCCAAGCATTCAGTGATCCATGTGTGTGGCATTGAGTCATAGGCCTTCTTGTAATCAATCCAGGCTGTGCACAGGTTGGTGTGTCGTGACCTGCAGTCTTGGGCGACTGTTCTGTCGACCAGGAGTTGGTGTTTGGCTCCTCTGGAGTCTCTACCAATGCCCTTCTGTGTGTTGCTCATGTATTGATCCATGTGCCTATTTATTTTGGTTGCAATGATGCCTGACATGAGCTTCCATGTTGTGGAGAGACAGGTTATTGGTTGGTAGTTGGATGGGACTGCACCCTTTGAGGGATCCTTCTGGATCAGGATCGTTCGCCCTTCTGTTAGCCATTCGGGGTGAGTCCCATCTCTTAGCAGCTGGTTCATTTGTGCTGCCAGGCGCTCGTGGAGTGCAGTGAGCTTCTTTAGCCAGTAGCCATGTATCATGTCAGGGCCCGGTGCTGTCCAGTTCTTCATACCTGAGACTCTTTCTTGGATGTCTGCCACTGTGATGGTTACTGGATTCTGTTCAGGGAGGTTGCTATGTTCTTCTCTCAGAGAGACCAGCCACTGGGCATTGCTGTTATGTGCTGTCTCTTTCTCCCATATACTTTTCCAGTACTGTTCAGTTTCTAGCCTTGGTGGGTCTGCTTGGCTGTTTTGACCCTGCCACTGAGCGTACACTTTCACAGGTTGAGTTGTCTGTGTGTGTATGTATATATATATATATATATATATATATATATATATATATATATATACACACATGTAGTATGTCTGAATACCTTTTTTTTAAACTTATTTCAGTAAAAGGAAATTTAGTCTGTTTTTTTTATCTTTCAATTTAATTGAATTCAGTTTTATGTATGTAGCCCAATATTTCATATGAATTTTAATATGAAAAAGTGGATCGCTTTACTTAGAAAATGAAGAAACACTCAGATTTATGAAGATCACGAATCAGCGTTGCAAATATTTGTACTTGTACTTTCAGGGAAATATATCCGAGTACTTAGATACTCTGTACAGTCCTGGTCATTAATGATTTATGTCAAACATGCCTCATATTTCTAGCTTCTCAACTCCAGATAGATCAGTAATCAAAGTTCTTTGTTTCTTGTCATTTGCAGCTATCGGTGGAGCTCCCCCTGTTGACTGAACTCCGGCCAGAGCTCCGCCTTCTCTCTGAGGCTGCATTGAGCCACCATGCTCACTTAGAGCCAGCCATTGGGCCAGTGTCTTGCAACCAGAATCCTCAGTGACCATGTCCGAGAACCAAGCCAATAACGTCCCTCTGAACAACAACATTGGACCCAACAGGATTCGAAACCCCAACATCAACCAGAACCCCCTCATCAATGTCCGGGACCGCCTCTTCCACGCGCTGTTTTTCAAGATGGCTGTTACCTATGCCCGTCTCTTCCCTCCGTCTTTCAGGAGAGTTTTTGAGTTTTTTGTCCTCCTCAAGGTGAGAGAAGCAGAACTGTCTGGCTTTATGGACACAAACTAACTGACTTACAAGAAGCATTGCCAAGCTCCTTAACCGCTACAAATAAAGGCTGGAGGGAAAATCTGCTTCCCAAAAACATCCGTTTTACCAAGACTGTCCATCAGGTTTTAGTCTTCAAATCAGCATTCTGTGATGTTTTTGTACTCTGGTATAGTTTGTTAGACTACATGAACATTTGGTTTCAGTCAGAATTTTTGTCGGTTTTATTTGGAGAACAGAGGTTAATGGCATTATCTTAACGTTCCACTGCTGTAGCAGAAGGTCACAGTGGTGTAGATGTGAATGTTGGTGAATGTGTCAGTACAATGTCCTCCTTTTGCTGTCCTCCAGGCTCTCTTTGTCCTCTTCATCCTTGCGTACATCCACATTGCCTTCTCTCGCTCACCGATCAACTGTCTGGAGGCCGTGAGGGAGCGCTGGCCTCGCGACGGCATCCTGCGCGTGGAGATCCAGCGGAACTCCAGCCGGGCGCCCGTCTTTCTGCAGAACCATGATTCCTCTGGCCTTCAGGAGGAGCTGGAGGGGCAGGAAGACGCAGGAGGAGCCGTGGCACAGCTCAGCCTGGCAGCTTTGCAAGAGGAGGAGGAGGAGGATGAAGAGGAGATGACTCTCGAGATGTTCGACAACAGTTCGGTACAGGTTCGAGATGTTTTATTATTTTGTCAGTTGTAAAAATAATTCAGAGCTACAAACTGAAAACTAGGGTGTTAGTTTTGGGTTTAGGATCAGGAAACAAAGACCTAAATCTGTCCTAAATGTGAGTAAACGTCAAACCTGTTAGTGTTGATGATCAGAACTCTGCTCTGGTGGACCGACTGACTTCAGACTGGCATCGGACAGCTCTGGAACGGAGAAAACTGGGTTGATACTCGGACAAACGGATATAACTAGAGCTGTGACGGTGTGGGATTTTTGATGAAGCAGCAATAATTCACCCCCTCCCCCCCCAACAAAATTCCTCGGCGGCCGCGTCACAAATGAATACAATGGAAATTCATAATTACAACGCAGTATTCCGTATTAACAAAAACAGTAACTACTAACTATCTAACTAATGACCTAACCATATAGGTGTTGTAGAATGAGTGTGTGTGTGTGCTGAAACCAGTGTGTCAGCGTCCTGCGTGTGTAGGAGGAAGGAGGAGTGTGTGCAGCGCAAAAGTGTTGGGGGTGTGTGTTCATGTTTGGTGTTACGGAGTGAAGGACAACAGTAATAAAAAAAGGTTCCCCCAGAAAAACGGTGACTGATTCCTTATTATTTTACTTTATTGCTTTATTATTATTATTAACCCGCTCTGGAGGAGGGCTGTGACGGGGGGATTCTTGATCCCTGCCGTATCCCCCCCCCCCCCCCCCCCCCAGCTTTGTTTTCAGTCACACTTTGTAGTCTAGACTAAAAGGAGACAAACATTCATCTTAAGAGTCACACCACTTTCTATAGGATTAACAATACAGCTCATATCTGGGGTCCAAGGCTTTAATTAAATCAATAAACCCGTCTTCTTCACAGTTTATATGGGTACCATGACTTTGGCTGTATGCAAAGAAACCGCTTCGGTGATTGTTCTCCACGGTGCCCCTTTCCTAGGGATTAGTACCGAGCCCCGGGGCATAAACTAGAACTGTGATGGTGTGGGATTTTTGATCACCGCGGTGATTAAGCAGCAGGAGTCGCGGTCAACCGCACCCCCACCCCCTGCTGCAGCCGAACAAAAAATCCCCCGGCGGCCGCGTCACAAATGAATAGAATTCATAAGTATAATGCAGTATTCTGTATTAACAAATAACAGTACCAACTAACTACTAACTAACAAATGAACTACCTACATAGGTGTTGTAGAATGTGTATGTGTGTCAGCACGCTGCGTGTGTAGAGGAATGAGCGCGTGTCTGCACAATGTGGGGGTGCGCGTTCATGTTTGGAGTTACGGAGTGAAGGAGGACAGTGTTAAAGGTTTCCCCAGGTGTTGGAATAGGTTTGTGGTGCTGCTGCCTTTGACTGTGATGGGCTTTAGGTAAATGTTGCAGCGTGGGGGGGTCTCTTCCTCCACGCCTGTGGCAGCAAACCCACACCAGTTCCACACAACAGATGAGTTTATTCCTTTCTTGGGAACAAAACTTCCCATCTCAGCGGTAGCCATGCTGTCGCTTGCCGTACCGCCATGTGAAACTAACGCTACGGAAGCTCTGGGGAGCCAAAAATGTGCCATTACACATTAGTTATTTATTAAATCGCCCGGAACAAAAAATTCGAATGAATTAATTCAGTTGATTTTTCGCCCAGGCCTACATCGCCCACTCAAGAACGCATGCAGCTTGTAATGGAAATGAATACAATGGGCACAGGACTCGCAGAAAAAGTTGATTATTAGCAAAGATGAATGTGTTTATTATAGTTCAAATCACGCACCATATGCAGAACGTAAAAAAAACAGGTGATGAGATGATCACCACGGTGATCATCTCATCACCATGGTGATGCGGTTATCGTCACACTCCTAGATAGAACTGTCCCATCCGTCCTGTTGTTGTATCTGTTTGTTCTCATGCGTGTCTTGCATGTTTTTTTGTTATTTGGATGGGAGCTGTCAGCGGTCTATCTCTGGGCTCGGAAATGGTTTTTTCATGTGTCCATCAGCCGTGCTGGGTCTCTTCATGAAGAGTCGGCTCATTAATTCAGTCTTTTTTGTCCAAGCAAAACTAATTGACCTGTAGTTAACTTATATCTAGTTACATTGACTTAGTTACATTTAATGGAACTCTTCAGAGTAGTTTTACTGTGGCATACATTCTACTTTTACTTGACTTGACTTTTACTTATCCAAATATCAGGGAAAAGCACTTTCATTTCCATAATTCCATTCAACAGATGAACTTTCATAGAGTATAGGTTCAGGGCCACTGTTTGAATTGATTTCAGGTATATATTTCTTGACATCAGCTGGGGTTTCAGCTCATAAAACCCATGAAAACAGGACTTCAGGAAACTAGAAATACTTCTACAGACACATCACACGATCACATCAATTCAGTCCAAATGACATGTCCCTCTCCAGTGCCTGGTTGGGTTTGTCTGAAGAACCGCAGGATGCGGCGTGGCCTTGATGAAATCAGCATTGATTTCACGGCATTTATGGAAGCCAAGCTGCTTTTTCCACTGACTGTCTGTTTCCACTGCTGGCTTTTGGCTTCTCCCTGTTGTTCGCTCACCGGTGGGCTCTGGTCTGGCCTGTCCTCAGTTTAAACTGGACATTGAGCCTCGCCTGAAACCGTCCCTGAGAGAAGGAGGAGCAGCAGGAGGAGCCAATGACAGCCAGGACGTCTCCTTCAGCCAGACCTCTAAAGGTATGCAGCCACTGCAGGATTCAGTGTCTGAGCTGGAGATGATGACTCGAGCAGGTAAACCCACAGCCGCTGGCCCCTTCACACCTTCACACTCCTTACTCACCTGCTTTTGATTTCTTTAGGGGTTGAGGTCTGATGCTACAAAGAATGGCACATGAATGAATTCCTTTGCAAATGTTGATGGTGGTGTTTATTTTTTTCAAGTCTGGCCTCAAGAGGAATATATCGTAGAGTATTCTCTGGAGTACGGCTTCCTGCGGCTTTCTCAGAGCACCAGACAGCGGTTGAACATCCCCGTCATGGTGGTCACTCTGGGTGAGACTCCAGCACCGTCACGGCTCCCCTAAGCATGACCCTTCACCTTCAGCATGGACTAACGGAACTCTGTCCTGTTATTGACTCAGACCCCCTAAAGGACGAGTGTTTTGGGGACGGCTTCAGTCGCTTCCTGCTCGATGAGTTTCTGGGCTATGATGACATTCTGATGTCCAGTGTCAAGGCGCTCGCTGAGAACGAGGAAAACAAAGGTGCGCACACGCCACGCCACGTTTACGGGTCAAATATGGCAGATGGAAGCACATGCATGCACATTTCTGGACCAGATTGCTTTCTCTGTTCGTCTTCCTTACGGCACCTTAGAGCAAAACGTTTCCTCCTGCTTCCATTGAGTGAAGCTCAATGTCTGCACCTCACCACCATTTTCCAAAACCACAAACCGGGTTTCATTGACCTTTGACCTTGGGAAACAGCCGCCATCTTGAATTCCCCCCCCCCCAAAAAAAATCTTTAGTACCAGCTACAAATTTAAACTCCTTCTAGGGACTTTGACCTCTTGCCTCATAAGTATGGTGGCCCTGAAGTCTAAACCAATAAATCATTCAACAGAGAAGAATTTTAAAGACCACAGCATCAATTATAAATCCCAAATAAAAAACATGAAAGGGAATAAAAATGAAACGTGTCGTAAAACAGAAGTAATTTCCAGAAATCAAAATGAAATGTTTAAAAACGAAACCCAATAGGAAACCTCAAAAAAGTCAGGAACTATGGGATGTTGCTGATTGGATGATGACTTTTTTCAAATGTGTCTTCAGTGTCTGCATACTAATAAAGGTTTTTCAGAGAATCAGTTTAGGTTGAAATGACATATTCCCTCACTTTTCTAGTTTCTGTTAAAAAAAGAAAGAAAGAAACGTTTCAGAAAACAAAAGTAATTTCTAGATACAAAATGAAATGTTAAAGAAGAAAAACATTTCTTCATCAACATTTCTTTTGATGAACCCACAAAAGCTAAGCCTGTTTTTCCAGCTGAATTCCTGCCTTTTGGTTTCAAATCTTAAACACAAACATGTTGCTGGTGTGTTCATATGTGCCAACGTGCCGCTCGCTGATAGCAGCTGGTTCTATGCAGGTTTCCTGAGGAACGTGGTGTCTGGAGAACACTACCGCTTCGTCAGCATGTGGATGGCCAGAACCTCCTACCTGGCTGCTTTCGTCATCATGGTCATATTTGTAAGAACATGAGACCTGACACCGTTTAGACTGCTGGGACCACTGGAGGGTTGAAAGTGTGGATGTTGTCTTCCAGACTCTGTCCGTGTCCATGCTGCTCAGATACTCTCATCATCAGATCTTCGTCTTCATCGGTCAGTTTTTGTTGAAGCAAGTCCTAATCAGTCTTCCCAAATGCTCTTGATCCCCCGTTTCATTTTGCTCTTCTTTTGCCCCCCCCCAGTGGACCTTCTGCAGATGCTGGAGATGAACATGACGATTGCCTTCCCAGCAGCCCCTCTGCTGACCGTCATCCTGGCTCTTGTTGGTAAGCTCCTCCCAGCGTTCACACAGGCGCTCCTATGCTGCTTTCACACCAAACGGGATCTGCGCGTCAAATTCACGCCTGATGCCTCTCATGACCCGTTCGCTGCTCAATGCTTGTCAAAAACGTGTTTCTCCCAACGCGTGTGGGCGGAGCTAAGTCTTCAAGGGTCTAAGTTGAATGGAACTAAAATAAGGCCTTAAAAGCCTTCAATTGTCTTATATTCTGTTGAGTGGGTCTTAAAAGGGTTTTCTGGCCAACACACTGTGACTTCCTGTCACTAAATCAAACCTTTCCAGGATTGTCTGGGTCATAAGGACCTGCACTGGTTGTAAAGTGTTTAACTTCAGTTATCTAATTTGCTCATGCTCCTCAGTGCGGGAAAATGGGAAAATGCAAACTCGTAAAAAAATGGAAGTTAAACTGGTTTGTGGAAGCAAAAGGCAGGGTTTGCCAGAATACATTTCAATTTGACTCAATAGGGATCGAGGTAGTTGAAAGATATGTGGAGCAAGAAACGGCAGACTCCAGGTGTTTGCTTCCTCTTCTTGTGAACATTCTTCCTTAAATTCAATTTTTAAATGTTCTAAAAAATGTCTTGAAATCCTTGAATTAACTTTTGTAAATCTGTGCACAACTGTGGAAGCATTGACGATATTTTCTCCGGCCTCTGTGTTAGACACACCTGTCCAGCTGCTCATTAATGCATATTTCTGAGCAGCCAATCAGATGGCAGCACCTCAGTGCGTTTATGTAGACATGGTCCAGATGATCTGCTGCACTTCAAACCAGCATCAGAACGAGGAAGAAAGGTGATTGAAGTGACTCGGAACGCGGCGTGGTTGTTGGTGGTCTGAGGATTTCACAAACTGCTGATCTACTGGGATTTTCACCCACAACCATCTCTAGGGTTTACAGAGAATAGTCCAAAAATTAAAAAAATATCCAATGAGCGGTAGTTCTGTGGGTGGAAATGCCTTGTTGATGCCAGAGGTCAGAGGTCAGACTGGTTCCAGCTGATAGAAAGACAACAGGAACTGAAAGAACCACTGGTTCCAACCGAGGAACCAGAGCATCTCTGAACGCAGAAGACGTCCAACCTGGAGGCAGATCAAATCAAATCAACCTTTATTTATATAGCACTTTTTCGACAACAGATGTCACACAAAGTGCTGTGCATAAAATACAATAAAATTTAAAAACAAGATGACAAGACAAACCGTGCGACGGTACCAGAGATGCCCAAACCTCTCAGTCTGTTGAGTAAAATACTGTGATCTACAGTGTCGAAAGCAGCACTGAGATCCAGTAGTACCAGAACTGAGAGTTTCTGACAATCCAGGTTACATCTAATATCATTTACTATTTTAACAAGGGCCGTCTCTGTGCTGTGGTTCGTCCTAAAACCAGATTGATATTTTTCAAATATGTTATTTCTAATTAAAAACTCATTAAATTGGATTAAAACAGTTTTTTCAATCATTTTACTTAAAAATGGTAAGTTGGATACTGGACGATAATTGTTATAGTTCTTTGGATCTAAATTACTCTTCTTCAGAAGAGGCCTCACCACTGCCGTTTTAAAGGCAGCAGGGAAGACACCTGTCTGAAGAGAGTAATTTACTATATTTAAAAGCTCAAACTCAAAGAAGTCATAAAATGTTTTCAACAACGATGTGGGGATTGGGTCTAAAAGGCAGGTGGTTGGCTTTAACTGGGAGAAAACCTGACCAAGTCCCACAGCATCAACCAGGACAAAACTTTCCAGTGTTTCCTCTGATAAATACAATGCTATAGATTCATTAAAAGCAACACCTTTTTGAATTAAAAGAGTAGATCTAATAGCATTGATTTTACTCCTGAAGTGGTCTGCAAAACTCTCACATACAGCATCTGAGGCTGCTATGGAGGACCTTTGAGAGTCTCTTTTAGTTAAACTGTCTATTGTTTTAAAGAGAACTCTAGGATCATTTTTGTTTTGTAAAATTAAGTTTGAGAAGTGGAGGGTTCTGGCTTTTTTTATTGCATGACTGTACCTCGTTTGCTGTTCTTTAAAAATTTCGCGATGTACAGTTAACTTCGTTTTTCTCCACTTCCTCTCCGCTCTCCTGCATTCGCGTTTCAAGGCTCTGATTGGTTCGTTTTTCCATGGTGCTGTAGCTTTAGTTTTTAACGTTTTAGTTTTAAGTGGAGCTACAGCATCAATGGCTGACTGTAGTTTGTTGTTAAAATGTTCAACTATAAAATCACATGATACAGGTAGAATCTGAGCGGGAGTTTGATGTAAAATATTGATAAAATTTGCAGCCACATCAGGAGTTATGTATCGTTTCCTCACAGTTCTCGCTGGAGCTTCCTGTCGAGTAAAACTGGTGATATTAAAAAATACACAATAGTGATCTGACACAGCCATGTCAACAACAGAGGACACACTGCAGGACAGCCCATAGGTTATCACCAAGTCTAGAGTGCGCCCCCTGCTGTGAGTAGGCTGTGTGACATGCTGTGTGAAATCCATACAATGCAAGAGGTTGAGAAACTCCTTTGCATGAGCATCACTATCTTTATCAACATGTAGGTTAAAATCACCAGTTATTAAAACTCTACTATATTTGGAGTGTATTACAGATAAAATTCAGAAAATTCTTGAATAAAACAGGAGGAAGGCTTTGGTGGTCTGTAAACAGTAACACATAAAATAGACGGGCTGTTAAAAGAAAATGCATGATGCTCAAATGAGGAGTAGCTATGTAGCGTGATTGTTTTGGTTGCAAATGAGGCACGAGCAATCGATGCAGTGCCACCGCCTTTTTTATCTCCCCTGGTAGAAAATAAAAAGTTAAAATTTAGTGGGGAAGCTTCAGTGAGAACAACAGGAGCATCAGCACCCAGCCAGGTCTCTGTTAAAAGAAGGCAATCTAAATTGTTGTCTAAAATGAGCTCATTCACGATAAAAGATTTGTTTAAAAGAGAGCGAATGTTTAAAACAGCAAAGTTTAAAACAGTGTGTGTGTGCAGATGAATTGATTTATCTTTTTTGTCCGGTAATGTGTGAATGTCATGAAGATATCTAATTGTGGATCTGGTGGATCTGATCTGGGGATGTTTGTGAGATCTGCTTGTTATGTGAACTGGAATTTGTTGTGTGATAACCATGGTTTTAACTGAGGATGGATGCCAGTGGTCCAGTCAGTCAGAGAGCAGTTTAACAGAGCGGAGTGTGAGTTCAATATTCATGGACAGAAGTTGAGATCCTGTTTGGTTTGGGTGGATGCCGTCTGGTTTAAAGAGATTTGGTCTATTGAAGAAGGTGGTGAAATTATCAACATATGGAATATTATTAGAAAGGCAGTGTCCTTTAAGCCAGATGTGAAGTTGTCGCAGACGGCTAAATTTAATGTCTCCAAAGCGGGGAGATGGAAGCGGACCGGAGATGATGCACTGTTTGTCCAGCTGCTTGATGGAGTGGATGAGAGTGATGAAGTCCTTCTTGAGGGTCTCAGATTGCTGAAACTTTAGGTCATTCACTCCTGCGTGGACTATTACTGTGTGTGTGGAGGGGTTGCGAAGGGAGAGCTGGTGGGCAGAGTTGGTGATGTCTCGTACGATGGCGCCTGGGTGACAGAAGGTGCGGCTCCCGTCAACACGAACATGCCTGACCATAGAGGTTCCCACGACGAAGGAGCCAGGGGGGTCTCTGCGGCCGCGAGATCTTGCCGCCGAAGTGAGCGGGCCCGTGAGAGCAAGCGGGAGTTGGCGTTACACCTGTTGCGCGAGCAGGGGAAGTGGCCGATGAGGGGGGCGAGCCGTCAGGAAGAGGAGAGGTGGCGGCGGTCACCGCGACACCTGCCGCGGGGGGAGACGCAGCGGACTTTGAACCTGACGCCCCGGTCGCGACCGCAGATGGAGAACCCGCATTGCTTACTGATCCCACGAGGGCGTGGGTTACGTTCGGGCGGCGGCGGCTGTCGGGGCGTCTACTCACTGCGTCTCTCAGTAGCTGTCGGCGTTTGGCGGATGATGAGCCTCCAGAGGCAGATGGCGAGCGGCTTTCTTTCTTGGGCCGAGAAGCAGCGACAGGGCGATGGCTTTTTCCGCTGAGTGGAGGAGCAGCTTCCAGAAGAACGTCGTCAGATGTTGGAGCCGACAGAACATCATAGCGGTTGGAGAGAAGGAGCCCATCACGGTCCAGGGGTCTTTTCCTGCGGCACACCACCTCAGACCAAAGCGGTTTTGGTGTGGAGCTCGAGGAAGGCCGCGGCGAGATGTCAGGATCCCAGTGAACCGTGTCTTCCACAGCCGCTTTCAGGGAAGCAATATGCATGGACTGTTGATGGGCCAGGTCCAGCAAAGAGTTCAACAGATCATTCTTTGACCTCAACTCATCAGAGAGTTTCTGGATGTCCTTTTTGAGGTTGGTGATCTGTGTGTCAGGGTTTGTTGGTGCAGTCACGGCAGTGGAGGTGGACGCAGACGTAGCGGCGGCAGCCATCTTGGACCCAGAGAGTGTTGGGCATTAGTAAAAAGATGGACTACATAGATGGACTACAGCAGCAGAAGACCACCGCGGGTACCACTGCTGTCAGCTAAGAACAGGAAACTGAGGCTACAATTCACACAGACTCACCAAAACGGGACCCTAGAAGATGGAAGAACGTCGTCTGGTCTGATGAGTCTCCATTTCTGCTGCCACATTCTGACGGGAGGGTCAGACTTGGGCATCAAAAACACGAAAGCATGGATCCATCCTGCCTCTAGTATCAACCGTTCAGGCAGGTGGTGGTGGTGTCATGGTGTGGGGGATCTTTTATAGGACACTTTGGGGCCCAAAAAAAGAAATCCCCTGCACCATCATACCACCCCCACCACCAGCCTGAACCGTTGATACAAAGCAGGAAGGATCCATGCTTTCTTGGTTTTTAAGTCTTTGTTTTTTAATCTGTTTTTTAAGATAAGGGCAGTTTTAAAGGCCAAAGGGTCCAACCCGGTACATGGAGCTAATAAAGTGGCTGGTGGGTGTAGATCTCATTTAGAATGTATGGAAGACATCAGGTTTGGGTAACCGCGTCTCCATGTCTGTGTTCATGACATCATTCAGAGATGCTCCACCATCTCCTGCAGCTGAATGACGGACGCTTTCAGCGGTTCTGTCTGTGACCCAGTTTGATGACCTGCTGCCCCGCATCAGTCTGAAGAGGAAACGACTGACATGAAACTAGAGGAACTTTTTATTTTTGTCTTAATATAAATTTAAAAAGAAATCGTAGAGTTCAGGAGAAGAACAATCAGATTCAGATTTTGGACTCCACCCAATGATCACATCATCAACCTGTCAAAGCCGAGTTCCTGATTGGTTGAAGCCATGCAAAATGATTCCCAGAGTTCAGATATTTGAACCCTGGAAATATTTTACCCCACTGCAATGCGTCATGACGGCTGAGGCTGAAAACACGCCGCTTGATGCCCCTGCTGCAGGATTGGCGTTTGGTGTGAAGGTGTGTAGGTTGGTTCTCTGTTTGACTGTGGAGGACTGGAGGAACCAGGGATGCCACTGTTTCTGTCAGCATGTCTGTGTTTCCTGTCAGGCATGGAGGCCATCATGTCAGAGTTCTTCAATGACACCACAACAGCCTTCTACATCATTCTCATTGTTTGGCTCGCCGATCAGTACGACGCCATTTGCTGCCACACCAACACCAGCAAGCGCCACTGGCTCAGGTAAGTCACATGACCACACTCAGTTATCAGCCATTTCAAACCGCCCCTTTGGCTCAGTGGTTGACACTCTGTCGACGACCATGACTCTGACCGTTTACTGAATGAACGTACTTCAGAGCAGCTTTGCTCTGACATGTAACACTGCTTCCAACGTGAATGGATGGGGGCGTGGCTTAGGCCGCTGCTCTCTGTCAGAGTCCGCCGACATGACGGAGACATGAAAGCTTTTTGTTAGAACAGCGGTCTCCGACCCCCGACCACAGACGTGGAGCGGCCTGTGGGCCGCAGGCAGGAAAACTAACACTAACTTTAAATATTTCCATTTAGTTTATTTTCTGATCCTAAAAAGGAAGTTTTATTTTGGAAAACTGCCAGATTCTGTTCACCACATCCGTCTGCTTTGACGCGTCACATGACTTCAAGCAGCAATGAGGTTTGTGGATCTATTTAATAGTTTTAATAGGGTTTTTGGCTCTTTGTCCCCCTGTTCCTGTTGGTTTCCCCCTGATCCAGCAGAATACAATTCCATCCCAAACGGACCCTCATCTGAAATGAATCATTATTGTTTTGGAGTTTAAATGTGGCATTTGATCTGCAGAACTGTCGGACTTAAAAGCACTTCCTCAATGTTGGGGCATTATAGAGCCAGACATGGGAATGGATAATGTAATGAAGTAAATATTGTGTTTAGATTAAATGTAATCAGGATATCAGCTGAGTTTCTTGGCTGAGTTGCCTGCAATGATGTTTTTGGTCCAGCAGGAGTCAGTATAAGGTGACACAGTATCAACACAGCATCAATACAGTTTGGGCAACGTGTGGAACCGCTTCACGAGGCCTCATCTACCCATCTCTAGCTTCCAGTTGTTAGTCTCCACTTTGACCTCTTCATCACAAAGTCTACGTTTAAACCAGCCGCAAACATTTGACAGAGGATGAAGATTCAATCAAATAAATTTGTTTCTGATTTGTGGAAACGTTTAAAAGAGATATTTAAGAATTTTCCTACAGAAAGGGAGAATAAGGCATCTGTTAAGAAACTTTAGCACAGAAAATGTTCCTCTGTGCTAAAAAAAATACAATGAATCAGAATTTATGTAAGAACAAAATATGATCTTTGATTGATCTTTTTGTCCTGAAAGATTTTCTGAGACTTTTATTTTGATAGGATAGGATAGCAGAGACTGACAGAGAAACAAGCGGCTCTGCAGGAATGCTGCTCGTTCACTTACGCAGGTTTTGGGCAAAAATTTGCCTTTTTTCCTGGTATTTGATCTTTGTTAAAAACAAAAAAGTACCGGTTTCGGCCAGATAAAACCCATAGCTATCACTTTAAGACAATTCAAAGGTGTAACCAGAGGTCTACTGGCAGTGTTCCCTACAGTCTGCTGGCTTCTGTAGGCCGACACCCTTCCTGTTTGACTGCAGCGATTCATGGTCGTTTTCTGGAAATCGGTCAGAAGGACTCTGGAGTTTGGAGTTTTACTGGTGTGACAGCCACCATGGACCATGATGACATTTGGTGGCCTTTTCTCTGCACCAAGGATTGTATTTATCATAGCAATGTGTGCTTGACTCCCTAAATGGTGGATAACGGCGCCCGTGTGACATCACTGCAGGGGTCTGGAGGCCGCACACCAAACTACGTGTTGGTCTGACGTCTGAACAGGTCACATGATTCATCAGGCGTCGACATTGAGCTGTTGAGACGTCTTAGGTTCTTCAGACATGGTTCTGTCCGGTCTGTTCAAACACAACCGTGTCTGATGACAGAAGAACCGAAGAAGTCAGTTGATCATCCAGACACTATGAACGTTATTGAACTCATGGTTTTCACAAAGATGTGTCTTCTGTTGCGATGCAGGTTTTTCTACCTGTACCACTTCGCCTTCTACGCCTACCACTACCGCTTTAACGGCCAGTACAGCAGCCTGGCGCTGGTCACCTCCTGGCTCTTCATCCAGGTCAGAATGTCCGCCGTCCTCACAGCCGCCTGCCGTGCCGCCCGCCCGCCCGCCTGTCTGACTCCCTTCTTCCTTCCTTGTGCAGCACTCCATGATCTACTTCTTCCACCACTACGAGCTTCCTGCCATCATGCAGCAGATCCGGATCCAGGAGATGCTGCTGCAGAACCAGCAGACGGGTCAGAATCAGACGGCCCTGCAGGACAACCTCAACAACAACAACCGCGCCGCTGCAGAAGGCGACCCGGGGCCCGCCAACACCATCCAGCCCGGAGCAGCCGACGCGGATCCCCACACCGGTCCTCGTCCCGACCCTGACCTCCCCCCCTCCACCTCAGTCACAGCAGCAGCCCCCGGGGAAGTCCGGTCTGAGTTGAACTGGGTCGCCCAAACTGCCGCCATCATCACCGAAGCTCTGTCATCCTCGGTGGAGTCAGGAGGAGTGTCTGCAGGCGCAGCAGAAGCTGAGGTCAGCGTGGTGGCAGAGTTCTGGATGGGAGAAGCAGCAGCAGCTGAAGATCCAAACGCAGTTTCCATAGGGATGGAATCCAAAGCAGAAGGAGGCAGCGCCTCCCCTGCAGCGCCTCCAGAGACGCCGCTGCACTCTGACACAGACTGCTCCCTCTGCCAGGGTGCAGGAAGTGACTGCAGCTGCAGAGGCGGCGAGCAGCAGAGCTCATCTCACAGCCCGTCCTGAGGAGCTCTGCTGCTCCTGGACCATGCGGTGCCTCGGTTTGTCAGCTGATGGGGCTGGTCGACGCCTAATGTTGCACAAGAAACCACGCCTGCTGCTGCAAACTGGAACAGCCAGAACTGCCTTTGAGTTAGTTTTAGACCAAAATGGATGACATTAGTGACTTTGGACACAACGGGCTGGAAGCCGGATGGGTCTGGTCTTTGGTTCGTCTTCTTCACGGTTAGTTTCCTCTCAAACAGAGGCGAGGCTGCAGCTCTGATGACGGCAGAGACGCCCCGCTCAGCCCAGAAGATGAGAAGAAACTTCCAGTAAAACAGACGGTGGCTGCTGGCTCTCTCCTCACGGAGGGAAGGGTCTACTGGAGTTTGGTAGAGAGAACTGACACAGCAGACGCTGTTCTCTTCATGATCTATATTTAATAAGTAGTAGAGGAAACTGGTTTTCTGTTCTCTGGCTTTATTCTCTAACCTCTAAGGCTGCAGACCGCTGGTTGTTTCATCTGAAACAGCAGACTAAACATCTAAACTTCTCTGGAAAACACTAAGACTCATTCAGTTGGAAGATAAAGAATCCAAACCAGAACTCAGAGAGGTGCTGCTCTTTGTTCAGAAGAACCTGCAGCTGCTGAGCAGATGTGAAGCCGCTGCAGGCCATTACGTGTGCCATAAGTCTGGTTTGGGCCGTGTTCACGTGACAATAGCGTGTTTAATTTACAACAGCGTGTTCTTCAGGCGCCTCAGACTGAAGCCGAGGCGACTGAAGAACACCTGCAGAGAAACCACAGCAACTTTGGACATGAGCACAAATCAGTGACCTTCTAACCCAGACATGACACCCACCCAGCAGTCCACAGGCCTGCTGTTCAGCTGGGGGGGGGGCATGAAAATGTCTGAGTGTAGCAGAGGGAGACCTGCTGTGACTGCAGGCTGGGTCCCACCCCACCCCCTTTGCAGGCCGGGTCCCAACCCCCCCCCCTTCAGGCCGGGTCCTACCCCCCCCTCTGCAGACCTGGTCCTACCCCCCCCTGCAGGCTTTGACGTGTGATTACATCTGTGCAGATTCACCTCGAAATAAATCTCTGCTCCTGTTGGTTGCTTTGTCATTTGGGGGGGGTTCACCGCCTCCAGCTGTTGACTGCTGGAGGTCCTCAAGTGCATTTGAAACGCCCCCCTGCATCCTAATGCAGCTTCAGTCGTAAAGCTCCTTTTTTACATCTGTCCTCACGCTGGAACGAGAAAACAGCGTTTTCTACCTTCCTCAAAGGCCCAAAGCGCTTTACAATCACACACACACACACACACACACACACACACACACACACACACACACACAGTGGTGCTGCCAAACATCCACCAGGAACAGGGTGGGGTTCAGTGTCTCGCCCAAGGACACTTCCACACATGGGCAAGGAATCAAACCTGTAATCTTCCACTCAGAGGTGGACCGCCCAACTACTACATTCCAGACAACCTTTCTGGATTTGTGTTTGAAAGTTTTGGGGAAAACGCTGATCTTCACCCAAAAGCAGGAGGTTTGAAGCTGAGGATGAACACTTCACTGCAATCTGGACTGAAGGCCAGAAACTGCAGCTTCTTAGAAGGTTCTAGTGGTCTGGACTCCATCGCTGCAGTCATGACAGGTTCTTAGAAGGTTCTAGTGGTCTGGACTCCATCGCTGCAGTCATGACAGCTTCTTAGAAGGAACTAGTCGTCTGGACTCCATCGCTGCAGTCATGACAGGTTCTTAGAAGGTTCTAGTGGTCTGGACTCCATCGCTGCAGTCATGACAGGTTCTTAGAAGGTTCTAGTGGTCTGGACTCCATCGCTGCAGTCATGACAGCTTCTTAGAAGGTTCTAGTGGTCTGGACTCCATCGCTGCAGTCATGACAGGTTCTTAGAAGGTTCTAGTGGTCTGGACTCCATCCCTGCAGTCATGACAGGTTCTTAGAAGGTTCTAGTGGTCTGGACTCCATCCCTGCAGTGATGAAAGGTTCTTAGAAGGTTCTAGTGGTCTGGACTCCATCCCTGCAGTCATGACAGGTTCTTAGAAGGTTCTAGTGGTCTGGACTCCATCCCTGCAGTGATGAAAGGTTCTAGTGATCTGGACTCCATCCCTGCAGTCATGACAGGTTCTTAGAAGGTTCTAGTGGTCTGGACTCCATCCCTGCAGTCATGACAGGTTCTTAGAAGGTTCTAGTGGTCTGGACTCCATCGCTGCAGTCATGACAGGTTCTTAGTAGGTTCTAGTCGTCTGGACTCCATCGCTGCAGTCATGACAGGTTCTTAGAAGGTTCTAGTGGTCTGGACTCCATCGCTGCAGTCATGACAGGTTCTTAGAAGGTTCTAGTCGTCTGGACTCCATCCCTGCAGTCATGACAGCTTCTTAGAAGGTTTTAGTCGTCTGGACTCCATCGCTGCAGTCATGACAGGTTCTTAGAAGGTTTTAGTCGTCTGGACTCCATCGCTGCAGTCATGACAGGTTCTTAGAAGGTTTTAGTCGTCTGGACTCCATCGCTGCAGTCATGACAGGTTCTTAGAAGGTTCTAGTCGTCTGGACTCCATCCCTGCAGTCATGACAGGTTCTTAAAAGGTTCTAGTCGTCTGGACTCCATCGCTGCAGTCATGACAGGTTCTTAGCACAGCTGTAACAAACACCTGTTCTGATTTTCCTGCTGCATGTTGTAGACGATTTTTCAGCCCAAACTGAAATTGCACTTCAACAGTTGGTCGTTCAGCTCTGCAGGTTTGTAGTTTATTCTTTTCCCTTCAGACCTTTTCTACTAGTAAATTAAAAGCTTCAAAGTATAAAAATGTATTTTAAAATAAGGCTGTAAAATTCATGCAACCCTTGTGCTATCCTAGACACGTTAACGTTGGGAGTGGGGTCATCTAGACCCACTAGACAGAGCTCTGAACCTTTCTTCTTCAATGATTTGTGATCTTCACTGGTGTCCATGGATTACATGAAATCTTCTCCACCTTTATCCACCTTTGTCATGGTAGGGAGAACACATCAATGGAAGGGGGGGGGGGGGTCATCTGGACCCCATAAGATAGCACAAGGGTTACTATATAGTTATTTACTGAACAAAAGACCAAATCCTGCCAGACTGGAGTAGAACGGTTTATTTTTCACGTGGGCTTGGTGAGCAGCTGGGTGGAGAACTCGTACAGCTCTCTGTTGACCTTCTTCAGAATCTGGACCTCTTCCTTCAGCTCTGCCACATGCACTTTTGTGCTCTCACCATCACCACACACCGACTGCAACACAAGGGACACACAATTAACACAACAACCTTTGTGCACTGCAAAAAGTGCAGAGAACAAGAAGGGCGCCAAACGACAGAAATGACCGCAGAGGCAGACCAACAGACTCTTCTGGAGGGAATGCTGGCCATGCTTTCCATTTCCTGACGGTACGTCAGACGCTGAGCCTCTAGGTGAACATCCACACGGCTCTAGAGGAATAATAATGTTTCTGCTGAGCTTCCTCTAGCTTTCACTGAGGAAACTGTTGAGAACCGATTTAGAGGCAGACATCTCAACCAGAGAGGGCAGATGTTCAGAACGAGCATCTGCAGACCAAACTGAAGTTCACAGAGCAGAGTGAAGCCCCGCCCCCTGGTCAGGCCCCGCCCCCTCACCCTGTCAGTGACAGCAGTCATCAGCGTGTACAGGTGCTCCGCCTTCTGCAGGTACGTCTCCTCCTCCTCCTAGGAACAGAAACACACCGAGCTTCACTTCATGACATCCTTTCACGTGTTCAGGCGGTTAGACGTTTTTACGTAAATCACAACGCAAAGTTTTGGACAAAAAAACATGTAACTCTTGTGCTATCCTAGGCACTTTAAGATTGGGAGTTGGGTCATCTAGACCCACTAGACCAGGGGTCACCAACCTTTTTGAGACTGAGGGCTATTTCATGGGCACTAAGTGGTATAAAGTGCGCCACAGGACCTGTTTGCTAAAATAGCCTCCGCGAGGGCTCGCATTTTAAAATAATATCATTTAAATAAGGATGCCCAAGACCATGAAACATTTATAAACCATTAAAAGAATTTTTAAATCAATCCTGAAACACACAGCGAGCCAATGCAATGTGTTCCCGCCCTCTGGTCCTCGTCAGAACTCGTGCCGCAGAGTTCTGTAATAGTTGGAGATTTGAAATAGACTTTCTTGGTAAACCAGAGAGCAGAGCATTACAATGATCTAAACGACTACAAACAAAAGCATCAGCACCTCTGTGCTGGCAAGAGAGAGGAAGGGCGGACTCTGGCAATGTTTATAAGATGATAAAATCCTTTTTTCACAACGTTTCTGATGTGAGGAAGAAAACTCAGCTCAGAGTCAAAAAGAACGCTCAGGTTTCTCACACTGAGAAGGTTTAAAATGTAAAAAGTTTGGGTAAAACCCTCTGTCTCTTGTCTTCAGGAACCAATGAACCAAGTTTCTCTAAGTCATAATTATGTCTGAGATCATTTAAAATGTTTAAAAGGGCCGTTTCAGTACTGTGATTTGTCCTAAAACCAGACTGATTTTGTTTATGTAAAAAATCATGTAATTGAGTAAAAACAATGTTTTCAATAATTTGGCCTAAAAATGGTAAGTTGGATACAGTCTGTAATTGTCCATAACATTCAGCTCCAAGTTACTCTTCTTCAGTTACCTGCTGTCTTTATTTATACGTTACTGTCACCAACTAAACAACCGTAAGTATAAATGTAGATGGAAAACGTATTAAAAATGTCCTCAATAGTTAGTAAAGAAAGATATTATTAGAATGAGCTGAGTCATTTAAGCCCCCCCCATGATCCAGGTGTTGCGCAATAGTCTCCATGCACCATCCACTTCCCCTCCCCTTCTCCTCACACACAAACACACACACACACACACACGCACACACACGTCTCTTTCTCAAAGGCAGGAGCTCCAATTCTCAAGTTTCAGGCCGTTCCATCCTCTGCCATATATTTCACGATAGTAGAACTAAAGTGCCACGTTTACTAATAGCAAACACTGAATCTCCTCCCTCTACTATCCAGGCAAAAACCGTTACGCCCGAGTCTTAATTCACTAGAAATTTCTGGTTCGGGGTTACAGCACGGACACTGTGGCTTACGGTGGCTATACAACTATCATTATTTTTTAATCTTATCAATGACTTATCAGTAACATAGTCTGCATATATTTTGGAGAACTGATCTGCAGCTGCCATGTTGATTTCTGAAAGTTATTTTTTTTTTTTACAAAATAATTTAAGTCTTTCATCTTTGCCATGTGCTTTTTTGATATTTCAGGTTTCTTAACTGTGTCTGATAAAATTTATGAACCGGATATTGATAAATCATGTCATAAAATGGTTACGGTAGAACAGGGGTGGATTATAGAAGTTCACTTCCTTCCACTCCCTTTCAAGCAATATTTTATTTTAGGTCTAATTATCCTAAGTTTGATTAGTTACTGTATGAATGTATAACTGATGATTGTATTGTTTTGTGTATTATTCTTATTTGATTGCTTGAAATAAACCATTTCAAATCAAAATCAAAAACTATCCTCTTACTTAGTAGCGGCCCCACTGGACATGTCCCAATCTGCTCCCCCTGTCCCATGCAAAGCACAACCCGGTTTGAGAACGACACTCTCATAAGTTAGCGGACAATCATATCTGTGAGTTTATTTTGACCACACCCACCACCATCCAAACAGCATTAAGCTCACTTCTGCTCACAGCTCCCTCACCTATGGTGAGCCATTTATCACCCCAGATTCCCCACTTCCCGTGAGTCTTAGAAGCTGAAGGCGGGGCTAACCCCCAGATCGCCACAATATATTGATTTGCCATATGAGCAGTGCTATTTTTAGAGCATTCCCAGTCTGTTACACTCTATTACGTCTTGTAGTGGAGGCAGAACATCCTTTAATCAGCTGCTTTGTCCTTGTGGGTTAGCGCTGGGCGATAAAACTATACTTCAATCTACAGCGATAGAACGTTTTCCTGATCCCGCTAATGCTGTCGCCAGAATGTGAACAGAACCTATGGAAGCGATTCTGTAGCATTATTAAAAATAAAAGAAACCAGAAATTCTGCATTTTTTGACAACTTTTTGAAAATGAAATCTAAAACACCATTTTCTTTATCATTTTAATTAAGTGACAGAATAAGCGGTGTTGAAGCAGAAAATGAAGAAGCATTTCATTTTAATTTTGAGTAAAAAAATGCAGCTTCATTTTGAAACCGAAAAAGCATTTCTGCTTTTGACTTTTATTTTTAATTATGCTTCAGAATTGCTTCCATACAGAACAGCTTTAACATTGGACAGTATTTGCACGGACCGGACTTTAAGACGCGGAGGATAAATGCAACACGATTATTTCATAGGACATCCATAAAAACAGTATTTTATAATAGAGAATTGAATCCTCTGTGTTTTTGCAGCGTCTTAGTGGTTTTACAGAGCTCCTGTCACATAGTTTTCCCCGTGAGAGCTGGAAGCTTCAAAGTTGATGAAACATAAAAACATGACGCTGCTTTCAGGCCGTTTTTGTGCAACGTTTAAAAGAGATATTTAAGAATTTTCCTACAGAAAGGGAGAATAAGGCATCTGTTAAGAAACTTTAGCACAGAAAATGTTCCTCTGTGCTAAAAAAAATACAATGAATCAGAATTTATGTAAGAACAAAATATGATCTTTGATTGATCTTTTTGTCCTGAAAGATTTTCTGAGACTTTTATTTTGATAGGATAGGATAGCAGAGACTGACAGAGAAACAAGCGGCTCTGCAGGAATGCTGCTCGTTCACTTACGCAGGTTTTGGGCAAAAATTTGCCTTTTTTCCTGGTATTTGATCTTTGTTAAAAACAAAAAAGTACCGGTTTCGGCCAGATAAAACCCATAGCTATCACTTTAAGACAATTCAAAGGTGTAACCAGAGGTCTACTGGCAGTGTTCCCTACAGTCTGCTGGCTTCTGTAGGCCGACACCCTTCCTGTTTGACTGCAGCGATTCATGGTCGTTTTCTGGAAATCGGTCAGAAGGACTCTGGAGTTTGGAGTTTTACTGGTGTGACAGCCACCATGGACCATGATGACATTTGGTGGCCTTTTCTCTGCACCAAGGATTGTATTTATCATAGCAATGTGTGCTTGACTCCCTAAATGGTGGATAACGGCGCCCGTGTGACATCACTGCAGGGGTCTGGAGGCCGCACACCAAACTACGTGTTGGTCTGACGTCTGAACAGGTCACATGATTCATCAGGCGTCGACATTGAGCTGTTGAGACGTCTTAGGTTCTTCAGACATGGTTCTGTCCGGTCTGTTCAAACACAACCGTGTCTGATGACAGAAGAACCGAAGAAGTCAGTTGATCATCCAGACACTATGAACGTTATTGAACTCATGGTTTTCACAAAGATGTGTCTTCTGTTGCGATGCAGGTTTTTCTACCTGTACCACTTCGCCTTCTACGCCTACCACTACCGCTTTAACGGCCAGTACAGCAGCCTGGCGCTGGTCACCTCCTGGCTCTTCATCCAGGTCAGAATGTCCGCCGTCCTCACAGCTGCCTGCCGTGCCGCCCGCCCGCCCGCCTGTCTGACTCCCTTCTTCCTTCCTTGTGCAGCACTCCATGATCTACTTCTTCCACCACTACGAGCTTCCTGCCATCATGCAGCAGATCCGGATCCAGGAGATGCTGCTGCAGAACCAGCAGACGGGTCAGAATCAGACGGCCCTGCAGGACAACCTCAACAACAACAACCGCGCCGCTGCAGAAGGCGACCCGGGGCCCGCCAACACCATCCAGCCCGGAGCAGCCGACGCGGATCCCCACACCGGTCCTCGTCCCGACCCTGACCTCCCCCCCTCCACCTCAGTCACAGCAGCAGCCCCCGGGGAAGTCCGGTCTGAGTTGAACTGGGTCGCCCAAACTGCCGCCATCATCACCGAAGCTCTGTCATCCTCGGTGGAGTCAGGAGGAGTGTCTGCAGGCGCAGCAGAAGCTGAGGTCAGCGTGGTGGCAGAGTTCTGGATGGGAGAAGCAGCAGCAGCTGAAGATCCAAACGCAGTTTCCATAGGGATGGAATCCAAAGCAGAAGGAGGCAGCGCCTCCCCTGCAGCGCCTCCAGAGACGCCGCTGCACTCTGACACAGACTGCTCCCTCTGCCAGGGTGCAGGAAGTGACTGCAGCTGCAGAGGCGGCGAGCAGCAGAGCTCATCTCACAGCCCGTCCTGAGGAGCTCTGCTGCTCCTGGACCATGCGGTGCCTCGGTTTGTCAGCTGATGGGGCTGGTCGACGCCTAATGTTGCACAAGAAACCACGCCTGCTGCTGCAAACTGGAACAGCCAGAACTGCCTTTGAGTTAGTTTTAGACCAAAATGGATGACATTAGTGACTTTGGACACAACGGGCTGGAAGCCGGATGGGTCTGGTCTTTGGTTCGTCTTCTTCACGGTTAGTTTCCTCTCAAACAGAGGCGAGGCTGCAGCTCTGATGACGGCAGAGACGCCCGCTCAGCCCAGAAGATGAGAAGAAACTTCCAGTAAAACAGACGGTGGCTGCTGGCTCTCTCCTCACGGAGGGAAGGGTCTACTGGAGTTTGGTAGAGAGAACTGACACAGCAGACGCTGTTCTCTTCATGATCTATATTTAATAAGTAGTAGAGGAAACTGGTTTTCTGTTCTCTGGCTTTATTCTCTAACCTCTAAGGCTGCAGACCGCTGGTTGTTTCATCTGAAACAGCAGACTAAACATCTAAACTTCTCTGGAAAACACTAAGACTCATTCAGTTGGAAGATAAAGAATCCAAACCAGAACTCAGAGAGGTGCTGCTCTTTGTTCAGAAGAACCTGCAGCTGCTGAGCAGATGTGAAGCCGCTGCAGGCCATTACGTGTGCCATAAGTCTGGTTTGGGCCGTGTTCACGTGACAATAGCGTGTTTAATTTACAACAGCGTGTTCTTCAGGCGCCTCAGACTGAAGCCGAGGCGACTGAAGAACACCTGCAGAGAAACCACAGCAACTTTGGACATGAGCACAAATCAGTGACCTTCTAACCCAGACATGACACCCACCCAGCAGTCCACAGGCCTGCTGTTCAGCTGGGGGGGGGGCATGAAAATGTCTGAGTGTAGCAGAGGGAGACCTGCTGTGACTGCAGGCTGGGTCCCACCCCACCCCCTTTGCAGGCCGGGTCCCAACCCCCCCCCCCTTCAGGCCGGGTCCTACCCCCCCCTCTGCAGACCTGGTCCTACCCCCCCCTGCAGGCTTTGACGTGTGATTACATCTGTGCAGATTCACCTCGAAATAAATCTCTGCTCCTGTTGGTTGCTTTGTCATTTGGGGGGGGTTCACCGCCTCCAGCTGTTGACTGCTGGAGGTCCTCAAGTGCATTTGAAACGCCCCCCTGCATCCTAATGCAGCTTCAGTCGTAAAGCTCCTTTTTTACATCTGTCCTCACGCTGGAACGAGAAAACAGCGTTTTCTACCTTCCTCAAAGGCCCAAAGCGCTTTACAATCACACACACACACACACACACACACACACACACACACACACACACACAGTGGTGCTGCCAAACATCCACCAGGAACAGGGTGGGGTTCAGTGTCTCGCCCAAGGACACTTCCACACATGGGCAAGGAATCAAACCTGTAATCTTCCACTCAGAGGTGGACCGCCCAACTACTACATTCCAGACAACCTTTCTGGATTTGTGTTTGAAAGTTTTGGGGAAAACGCTGATCTTCACCCAAAAGCAGGAGGTTTGAAGCTGAGGATGAACACTTCACTGCAATCTGGACTGAAGGCCAGAAACTGCAGCTTCTTAGAAGGTTCTAGTGGTCTGGACTCCATCGCTGCAGTCATGACAGCTTCTTAGAAGGTTCTAGTGGTCTGGACTCCATCGCTGCAGTCATGACAGGTTCTTAGAAGGTTCTAGTGGTCTGGACTCCATCGCTGCAGTCATGACAGGTTCTTAGAAGGTTCTAGTGGTCTGGACTCCATCGCTGCAGTCATGACAGCTTCTTAGAAGGTTCTAGTGGTCTGGACTCCATCGCTGCAGTCATGACAGGTTCTTAGAAGGTTCTAGTGGTCTGGACTCCATCCCTGCAGTCATGACAGGTTCTTAGAAGGTTCTAGTGGTCTGGACTCCATCCCTGCAGTGATGAAAGGTTCTTAGAAGGTTCTAGTGGTCTGGACTCCATCCCTGCAGTCATGACAGGTTCTTAGAAGGTTCTAGTGGTCTGGACTCCATCCCTGCAGTGATGAAAGGTTCTAGTGATCTGGACTCCATCCCTGCAGTCATGACAGGTTCTTAGAAGGTTCTAGTGGTCTGGACTCCATCCCTGCAGTCATGACAGGTTCTTAGAAGGTTCTAGTGGTCTGGACTCCATCGCTGCAGTCATGACAGGTTCTTAGTAGGTTCTAGTCGTCTGGACTCCATCGCTGCAGTCATGACAGGTTCTTAGAAGGTTCTAGTGGTCTGGACTCCATCCCTGCAATGATGAAAGGTTCTAGTGGTCTGGACTCCATCGCTGCAGTCATGACAGCTTCTTAGAAGGTTCTAGTCGTCTGGACTCCATCCCTGCAGTCATGACAGCTTCTTAGAAGGTTCTAGTCGTCTGGACTCCATCGCTGCAGTCATGACAGGTTCTTAGAAGGTTCTAGTGATCTGGACTCCATCCCTGCAGTCATGACAGGTTCTTAGAAGGTTCTAGTGGTCTGGACTCCATCGCTGCAGTCATGACAGCTTCTTAGAAGGTTCTAGTGGTCTGGACTCCATCGCTGCAGTCATGACAGCTTCTTAGAAGGTTCTAGTGGTCTGGACTCCATCGCTGCAGTCATGACAGGTTCTTAGAAGGTTCTAGTGGTCTGGACTCCATCCCTGCAGTCATGACAGGTTCTTAGAAGGTTCTAGTGGTCTGGACTCCATCCCTGCAGTGATGAAAGGTTCTTAGAAGGTTCTAGTGGTCTGGACTCCATCCCTGCAGTCATGACAGGTTCTTAGCACAGCTGTAACAAACACCTGTTCTGATTTTCCTGCTGCATGTTGTAGACGATTTTTCAGCCCAAACTGAAATTGCACTTCAACAGTTGGTCGTTCAGCTCTGCAGGTTTGTAGTTTATTCTTTTCCCTTCAGACCTTTTCTACTAGTAAATTAAAAGCTTCAAAGTATAAAAATGTATTTTAAAATAAGGCTGTAAAATTCATGCAACCCTTGTGCTATCCTAGACACGTTAACGTTGGGAGTGGGGTCATCTAGACCCACTAGACAGAGCTCTGAACCTTTCTTCTTCAATGATTTGTGATCTTCACTGGTGTCCATGGATTACATGAAATCTTCTCCACCTTTATCCACCTTTGTCATGGTAGGGAGAACACATCAATGGAAGGGGGGGGGGGGGGTCATCTGGACCCCATAAGATAGCACAAGGGTTACTATATAGTTATTTACTGAACAAAAGACCAAATCCTGCCAGACTGGAGTAGAACGGTTTATTTTTCACGTGGGCTTGGTGAGCAGCTGGGTGGAGAACTCGTACAGCTCTCTGTTGACCTTCTTCAGAATCTGGACCTCTTCCTTCAGCTCTGCCACATGCACTTTTGTGCTCTCACCATCACCACACACCGACTGCAACACAAGGGACACACAATTAACACAACAACCTTTGTGCACTGCAAAAAGTGCAGAGAACAAGAAGGGCGCCAAACGACAGAAATGACCGCAGAGGCAGACCAACAGACTCTTCTGGAGGGAATGCTGGCCATGCTTTCCATTTCCTGACGGTACGTCAGACGCTGAGCCTCTAGGTGAACATCCACACGGCTCTAGAGGAATAATAATGTTTCTGCTGAGCTTCCTCTAGCTTTCACTGAGGAAACTGTTGAGAACCGATTTAGAGGCAGACATCTCAACCAGAGAGGGCAGATGTTCAGAACGAGCATCTGCAGACCAAACTGAAGTTCACAGAGCAGAGTGAAGCCCCGCCCCCTGGTCAGGCCCCGCCCCCTCACCCTGTCAGTGACAGCAGTCATCAGCGTGTACAGGTGCTCCGCCTTCTGCAGGTACGTCTCCTCCTCCTCCTAGGAACAGAAACACACCGAGCTTCACTTCATGACATCCTTTCACGTGTTCAGGCGGTTAGACGTTTTTACGTAAATCACAACGCAAAGTTTTGGACAAAAAAACATGTAACTCTTGTGCTATCCTAGGCACTTTAAGATTGGGAGTTGGGTCATCTAGACCCACTAGACCAGGGGTCACCAACCTTTTTGAGACTGAGGGCTATTTCATGGGCACTAAGTGGTATAAAGTGCGCCACAGGACCTGTTTGCTAAAATAGCCTCCGCGAGGGCTCGCATTTTAAAATAATATCATTTAAATAAGGATGCCCAAGACCATGAAACATTTATAAACCATTAAAAGAATTTTTAAATCAATCCTGAAACACACAGCGAGCCAATGCAATGTGTTCCCGCCCTCTGGTCCTCGTCAGAACTCGTGCCGCAGAGTTCTGTAATAGTTGGAGATTTGAAATAGACTTTCTTGGTAAACCAGAGAGCAGAGCATTACAATGATCTAAACGACTACAAACAAAAGCATCAGCACCTCTGTGCTGGCAAGAGAGAGGAAGGGCGGACTCTGGCAATGTTTATAAGATGATAAAATCCTTTTTTCACAACGTTTCTGATGTGAGGAAGAAAACTCAGCTCAGAGTCAAAAAGAACGCTCAGGTTTCTCACACTGAGAAGGTTTAAAATGTAAAAAGTTTGGGTAAAACCCTCTGTCTCTTGTCTTCAGGAACCAATGAACCAAGTTTCTCTAAGTCATAATTATGTCTGAGATCATTTAAAATGTTTAAAAGGGCCGTTTCAGTACTGTGATTTGTCCTAAAACCAGACTGATTTTGTTTATGTAAAAAATCATGTAATTGAGTAAAAACAATGTTTTCAATAATTTGGCCTAAAAATGGTAAGTTGGATACAGTCTGTAATTGTCCATAATATTCAGCTCCAAGTTACTCTTCTTCAGTTACCTGCTGTCTTTATTTATACGTTACTGTCACCAACTAAACAACCGTAAGTATAAATGTAGATGGAAAACGTATTAAAAATGTCCTCAATAGTTAGTAAAGAAAGATATTATTAGAATGAGCTGAGTCAATTAAGCCCCCCCCATGATCCAGGTGTTGCGCAATAGTCTCCATGCACCATCCACTTCCCCTCCCCTTCTCCTCACACACACACACACACACACACACACACACACACACACACACACACACACACACACACACACACACACACACACACACACACACACACACACACACACACACACACACACACACACACACACACACACGCACACACACGTCTCTTTCTCAAAGGCAGGAGCTCCAATTCTCAAGTTTCAGGCCGTTCCATCCTCTGCCATATATTTCACGATAGTAGAACTAAAGTGCCACGTTTACTAATAGCAAACACTGAATCTCCTCCCTCTACTATCCAGGCAAAAACCGTTACGCCCGAGTCTTAATTGACTAGAAATTTCTGGTTCGGGGTTACAGCACGGACACTGTGGCTTACGGTGGCTATACAACTATCATTATTTTTTAATCTTATCAATGACTTATCAGTAACATAGTCTGCATATATTTTGGAGAACTGATCTGCAGCTGCCATGTTGATTTCTGAAAGTTATTTTTTTTTTTTACAAAATAATTTAAGTCTTTCATCTTTGCCATGTGCTTTTTTGATATTTCAGGTTTCTTAACTGTGTCTGATAAAATTTATGAACCGGATATTGATAAATCATGTCATAAAATGGTTACGGTAGAACAGGGGTGGATTATAGAAGTTCACTTCCTTCCACTCCCTTTCAAGCAATATTTTATTTTAGGTCTAATTATCCTAAGTTTGATTAGTTACTGTATGAATGTATAACTGATGATTGTATTGTTTTGTGTATTATTCTTATTTGATTGCTTGAAATAAACCATTTCAAATCAAAATCAAAAACTATCCTCTTACTTAGTAGCGGCCCCACTGGACATGTCCCAATCTGCTCCCCCTGTCCCATGCAAAGCACAACCCGGTTTGAGAACGACACTCTCATAAGTTAGCGGACAATCATATCTGTGAGTTTATTTTGACCACACCCACCACCATCCAAACAGCATTAAGCTCACTTCTGCTCACAGCTCCCTCACCTATGGTGAGCCATTTATCACCCCAGATTCCCCACTTCCCGTGAGTCTTAGAAGCTGAAGGCGGGGCTAACCCCCAGATCGCCACAATATATTGATTTGCCATATGAGCAGTGCTATTTTTAGAGCATTCCCAGTCTGTTACACTCTATTACGTCTTGTAGTGGAGGCAGAACATCCTTTAATCAGCTGCTTTGTCCTTGTGGGTTAGCGCTGGGCGATAAAACTATACTTCAATCTACAGCGATAGAACGTTTTCCTGATCCCGCTAATGCTGTCGCCAGAATGTGAACAGAACCTATGGAAGCGATTCTGTAGCATTATTAAAAATAAAAGAAACCAGAAATTCTGCATTTTTTGACAACTTTTTGAAAATGAAATCTAAAACACCATTTTCTTTATCATTTTAATTAAGTGACAGAATAAGCGGTGTTGAAGCAGAAAATGAAGAAGCATTTCATTTTAATTTTGAGTAAAAAAATGCAGCTTCATTTTGAAACCGAAAAAGCATTTCTGCTTTTGACTTTTATTTTTAATTATGCTTCAGAATTGCTTCCATACAGAACAGCTTTAACATTGGACAGTATTTGCACGGACCGGACTTTAAGACGTGGAGGATAAATGCAACACGATTATTTCATAGGACATCCATAAAAACAGTATTTTATAATAGAGAATTGAATCCTCTGTGTTTTTGCAGCGTCTTAGTGGTTTTACAGAGCTCCTGTCACATAGTTTTCCCCGTGAGAGCTGGAAGCTTCAAAGTTGATGAAACATAAAAACATGACGCTGCTTTCAGGCCGTTTTTGTGCAGATTTCATATTAAATGTGATCACTGGAGCAGAAATCAATCTTTTGTTGTTCTCTACAGTTTTGACGGCGATAAGGACGTGTTCATACCATTTATTAATCACTTTAATGAAAGTTCATTTTATTATTATGGACATTCTGTGTAAAACTGTTTTTAATTGGCCGGTAGATTTTTCTACTCTAGTGTGCTGGTGACCCACTAAATGTCAGCTCGTGTGTGGAGCTATTCCAGTGATTTAAACTCCAACACCAAACAGAGTAACATGCAGTGAAATGCAGTGACAGGCAGTGACACGCAGTGGCATGCAGTGAGTGACACGCAGTGACACGCAGTGACAGGCAGTAGCACGCAGTGAGTGACATGCAGTGACATGCAGTGAGTGGCAGGCAGTGACACGCAGTGGCATGCAGTGAGTGACACGCAGTGACATGCAGTGAGTGACACGTAGTGACACACAGTGACAGGCAGTGACATGCAGTGAGTGACACGCAGTGACAGGCAGTGACACGCAGTAGCATGCAGTGAGTGACACGCAGTGACAGGCAGTGACATGCAGTGAGTGACACGCAGTGACAGGCAGTGACACGCAGTGGCATGCAGTGAGTGACACGCAGTGACACGTAGTGACACACAGTGACAGGCAGTGACATGCAGTGAGTGACAGGCAGTGACACGCAGTAGCATGCAGTGAGTGACATGCAGTGACATGCAGTGAGTGACAGGCAGTGACACGCAGTAGCATGCAGTGAGTGACACGCAGTGACATGCAGTAGCATGCAATGAGTGACAGGCAGTGACACCCAGTGGCATGCAGTGAGTGAGACGCAGTGACACTCAGTAGCATGCAGGAGTGACACGCAGTGGCATGCAGTGAGTGACAGGCAGTGACACGCAGTAGCATGCAGTGAGTGACAGGCAGTGGCAGGCAGTACCATGCAGTGAGTGACACGCAGTGACATGCAGTAGCATGCAATGAGTGACAGGCAGTGACACACAGTGGCATGCAGTGAGTGACAGGCAGTGACACCCAGTAGCATGCAGTGAGTGACAGGCAGTGACAGGCAGTAGCAGGCAGTGATAGGCAGTGACAGGCAGTGACAGGCAGTGATAGGCAGTGACATGCAGTGAGTGGCACGCAGTGACACACAGTGACAGGCAGTGACACGCAGTGCACATAGTGCAGAAGGCCTGTTCCTGAAGCAGCGGGCGTGTTGAACGTCTGACTGACAGAAACGATGATTCTCCAACAAGCACAGTAGTCAGACCTGCACAGCAGCAACAGTCTGATCCACCAGCTTTGCTTTCAGGTCTTAGATTACTATGCTGAAAATAAGGTTTGTCCATTTGTGTTTGTCCTGTAAAACTTGAAAACATTAGAATTTCTCAGTAGAATGAATGTTTTGCAATGGAGCTGGTCAGTTTAGCGTTCTGTTTTATCCCTGTTCTTTTTTTTAAACTGGAAAGCTTTTGCTTTAATCGTGTTCCTTCAGTAAATCTCTCATGTTTAAAATGGAAATAAATATTTCAATCTAAACAACCCGCTGATGATTTTACATTTCTCTTATGAACAGAGCGTTCAAATTTGACAAATACAGTTGTCTGGTTTGTACCTGATACAGAACAAACCAAAAGTCTTATTCAAATGAAGATGAGGGGAAGGTGTGTCCAATCCTTTGGTCCGTACTGTAGGTATTTTTTTATCATGCTTTAAAAATGCCACCCAGCCCCATTGGTGATGGTTTTATTTCACAGCAAACATACTTTTTGATGCACGTCCAGCAAACGTGGAGCTGTTTGAAAAAGAGGACCCCGAATGGCGTTCTGTGTGAAGCTACACGTGCACACCCACCTGTGCGTGGAGCGCCGGCCGGACGCAGACCTCCCCTGCCTCTCCCCCCTCGTCCTCGGTGGTGTGCAGGTGTCGGCTGAAGCGCAGCAGAGGGACGGACGGCCGGCTGTCCGGCAGGAACATGTTGGCAGGAGCTGGCATGATGACGGCGTTCGTCACAGGACCTGCAGACGCCGGCAGAAGGCAAGGAACAACAGTAAAGGATGTGAAGCCGACGGGTGAACGGGCAGAAAACAAACAGACAACAAAGACATTTGGATTTGTCCATTTGTGTCCTCATGAACGTGGAGTAAAACATCTGAAGATTTTCGCTGCCCGTCAGTCAGAACTCCTTTGAACGCCGGCCTTTGTTACCAAATTGGGCTCTTGGCCGTTTTTCTCCAGAATGACTCTTGGTTCCACCAGCAAACCACAGAGGTTCCTCCAGGTTCTGGAGGACGGCTGGTATCCGACAGCTAAAGTAAATGAGGGTAAACAAATGCTCATGTGGTAGAATTTTCACCACTTTTGTGTTTAGTTTGAGACAAAAACATTCTTGGAACTATAATGTCCTCAGCACTAGGCCTGCAGATCTCCTGTTGAAGAGTCTTGAGGTTAAAGGTCACCAGTGGGTCTGTGTTTAACCAGTTTGAGTTTGTCTTGATTTCAGGAGGGTTTTGTTCATATAAATAAAGATAAAGTAAATTGAATCCTCAACAAGTCGTTTTCCTGTCTGAGCTGGAATCTGGATCAGAACTGCACGGCTGAATAGATATGATTATGATATTGCCGACATTTTCATTGCACCGCTAATGTTAGGCTGGAGTTTATGATGTGTGGGAACAACTGTCACAGAAATCCATATCTATAAAGTCAATAAATCCACATTAGGATTAAAGACTCCTGGTTTGTCTGTTAAATGCAGCTTTCTTTTACTTTGAAGTCAAAGGCTCTTTATCAGTTTCCTTACTGGTTCTTTTCTGCAGAATGAAACTTTCCCAATACTTTTGTCTTTTGTTAACTTTTACTCGACATGCGAGTCAGATGTGATAGACAGAATCCAGGAGTTTTTCAAAATAAAACTTTCTTCAAAACCAGGTTATAAATTCTTTCCTTCATTCATTCATCTTCTAACCCGTTTTATCCCTTTAGGGGTCACGGGGCTGTTGGAGCCTATCCCAGCCACTTGTGGGTTAAGGCAGGGGGCATCCTGGACAGATGGCTATCTCACAAACTGGTACAAACTATCTTACAAACTGCTACCAACTGTCCCACGGATCAGTACCTATTATCCCACAGATCGGTACCCATACCCCACGGATCGGTACCCATTACCCCTTAGAACGGTACCCATTGCCCCATGGACCAGTATCAACTGGCCCACGGACCGGTATCAACTGCCCCACGGACTAGTACCCGTCTCCAGCCTGGTATTGAGCAGCACTGTCTTAAAGAGACTTACAGTCACGCTGAAAAGTGGAGAGGGATTTACTTTAAGTGGAAGAGTCCAGAACCAGATACACCCCCCAGGGAGACGTTCACCTTTATGCGCCAGGCAACGGATGCTTTGTTTGCTTTGAATGTCCCAGACTCGAACCGTCTCATCATGTGACCCAGAGAGCAGGAGGGTCCCGTCCATCGACACTGAGAGACATGTTACCATGTTCCTGAAGACAAGAGGACATGTGCCGGTACATGACCGGGATCAATTCTACACATCAGCATTCATGTGCATCATGTGTCACTGTTGGGGGATTTCCTCCAAACAATGGTCTCTGTTTGAAGAGTGTTGTTTGTATCAAAAGACTGGTCCTGATCTGGTTCTTTTTGGGTTCCTACAGTCAGATTTTCATCATTCTCAAACAGACCTGATGACTGGACTGGAATCACTCCGTTTCATGTGTAACATTTCTGCACACACTTGCTTTCATACGACACCTTTGGTGTTACTATTCCAGTGGAAGTGAACCAGAACCAAATGTTGTGGTTGCGATCAGTAGCGGGCTTTGTGGACTCACCCATGTCCTTTCAGAACCTGGTTTCCTTCACTGTCAGACTGAAAGGATCTCTCACGAAGAAGACTCTGAAGCAAAACATAAAACATTTGTTGAGACCTGGCAGCCCAACAGAAGAGCTGAGGCCACCTTTCCCCACATCCATGCAGTTCTATTTCTGTTAGGAATAATTAGAAACAGAATAGTTAGAAACTCCCTTTTTACTTTTATTACATTTACTTGTACCTTTTCTTACACTAATGGTTTAAACTTAATTCACTGAGCATGTATTATCATCTCAAAATTATATTACATCCTAAGACAGCACAACCAAACTATTGTCCTCACAGTTCCTCCTCATCCTCCCTTTTTACTTTTTGTGTGTTCTGGTGTTTGTGCTCTGGCAAATGTCTGTGAGAACATCAGAGAGATCTGATACCTGAAGCTTTATGACCTTCAAGTATCCAGCCTGCAACAGCATGTGGGTGGGTTTTTCACACCATAGACCCTCGGACCATCTTCTGAATATGTAAATGCCAGGTATATATACCAAGCCCTTTTCTGAGTGTCTTTGTTCAGACTTTGTGATCCTGCTCCTCTGTCTGTAACCCTGCGTACAAATCTGTGCTGTTTTGTGCGGAGTAAATCTTCACTGAAGCTAAGTATTGTCTCTGTGTCCTCATTCATTCATTTCTGTGTGCTGGAAACTGAAGGGAACGAACCAACCTAATATTTTTTTTATTAATACAGTCCTTTATAGAAAATCCAGTTTCCTCACAATTTCCATCAAAGCCTCATATGCAGCTCAGATCCAGATTCCCAATGAACTTCAAGCCCCAGAGACAGAATAATGCAGAGTTTTTCCTAGATTAGACTTCCATTCAAAAACCTGCAAGAAGACCTGTGGAACAAAACGTTAAAAACGATGGGTTTGTAGGAGAATTGTTGTCATTTCATCCTTTGTCCTCCCACTGTGGGTATATTCTCTATGTTCTGTGATGCACCTCATCTTTGAAATTTATGGAAAGTAAAGTTTTTTTTTATATCCAATGTTTTTAAAAACAAGCGAGCAAATTGGAAAAAGTCTTGACCACCCTTAATTTTTGTTTCTTTTTTATTCTTTATTTTAGTATAAAAGGAAAATAATAAGTCTCACTATGATCATTTTTGATCTGTTTTCAAAGTGTTGCCAGTGGTCTGTTCATGATGACGATGCTGTTTTAGCCTAAATCCAAAAACCTTTTGCTTTTCACGGACATAGTTTCTGCAGAGCAGCAGGAGCCCATTGTAGTTTTTATGTAACATCCACAAGCTTTTTCAATTACTTTTTTTATCTGCTCCTGATTCACATTGATTTACATACTCAGACTAATTATCTGTATGTGTGTCCTCCATCATCAAAAACAGAACATGCTAAAAACCCCATTTTCATTGGAGTGGGTCTTTAAGCTGAGGCTTTAGTCTTCAACCTCAGGTTGTGTTAAGGTGTGAAGACATGACACAAACATGAACTCTCTCCTCACACACCGGACCGCTGACCACTCACCTGACCGCACAGAGACAGCTGAAAGATATTCCCATCACTTCCGCCACAAAACAGGAAGTACTCGCAGGGGTCACAGGTCACCGACATGATCTCCACATCAAACAGGACAGACAGCAGCAGCTCACCAGAAGACAGTTCCCAAACCTGCACAGGTAAGAAAGGCGCTCAGTGCCGTGAGCTCCAGCTTCTTTAGGGTACGCTGTGAAGCATTCAGGTGCAAAAACACGAGGAGCAAATGAACCTAAAGCTTTCTGAGGAACCCAGTCTGGAGATGGGAGCCCTGATCAAATCTGGAGGTTAGTGGAATAATGGAGGAGTAAAGGTTTGAGCCTTTTGTTATTATTATCTTTATGGTCTGTTTTTCCTGAAGTTATGCAGTGAAAAACCTTACTACGTAAATTTCAGCTGCAGTGTTTGTAACCCGTCAGTGAGTTGCTCTGTTCCTGGGTCGAGCGGAGAACCTGGAAAGATGGGATTTTCTTATCTTGGCGCTCTTCTTTACGTTCCGGCTGCTACCTTTAGGGGTCGCCGCAGCAAAGCCTGTGATTGACAGATGAGCTTTGCTTCTATGATGGACAGATTCAAACATTGGGCACTGGCACATGGAAGCACCAGACTGCGCCCCCTCCTGGTTTGAAGCGGGATTTTTTTTATTACGATTATTTTTTAAATATTTAATGGAATGTATATGAATAACTGTACCAGTTTGAAATGAAGATGAAAACATTCGTTCCTAAAATAAGTTTGGCAGGAGGAAGTTTTAATCAGCTGATAATAGACGGCTACCGCTATAACTCCTGAAGAATATCAGGACAATTCTTTCAGTTTAAATTTAAATATTTAGTCATAACTGCACAAAAAGCTTCTGTAACCAACCAGAAGAAACATCTTCATTTTCAGGTCTGAAGTCAAACGAGACAAACTTTTGTCTCAGCTACATGTAGCCCCGAGAAGAAAAAAGAGGAGGATTAAATAAATTAATTCCATAAATGATCAATATTATTATTAATATTGATATTACAAAGTAACTAAAAGGAATATGTTTGAATAAGTCTAGGTGATGACACAGATTTAACCAGAAGGAAATGGGTTAAGTGTAAATAACAATGTAATTGTTGTTTATTGATTTGTTTTGGATTATGTAACCTCAACAGCGTCAGTTTACAGGACTATATTTCATTTTGAAGAAATGCGGAGTCTTCTGTGGAGTGTTCTTTGGTTTTGATTGGACTAAGCTGATTGGCTGAGGAGAGGAAAAGAGAAAAAGGTAGAAAAGAAAAAAGGTCTGGAGGTGGAAGCACGCGGGGAGGTGGAGAAGAAGACGGGAAAAAATAAACTTTCTGCAGGCCAAAGTCAGGAGGAAAACTTGAGAGTGGTTTCCCGTGACAGAAAAGGTGACTGAAAGTTTCCCGTTTTGGAGGTTCTCACTTGAGCGTGACCCGGAGCCCACGGAGCGGAGCTGCAGCGCTGAGCACATTGGACGGCAGGTGCTGTGGAGGGGCGGAGCAACGGCTAAAGCTGCACGGAGAACGCAGGACGGCTTTGCACTGAAGGCTAAGGAAGTCGGTGACTTTTTTCAGGCCTGCAACGTGTTTTTCCCCCGGGGGTAATAACTGTGTGAATGATGAGTGAGTATTGGCCCAGTTTGTTATTTTTCATGACGTGAAGTATTGCAATATCTGTGTTTGAAACAAACTTTTAAAACCAGTTTATGAATGTTCAGTTAAGTTTGGAAATTTACATTTTTCTCAAGGTTTATAATTTTTTATTTAAGAGGAAGAGTATAAAAACAAGATATATTGACCGATATTTTTGTTGTTTTGAGGGTCAACTCTTCATTGTATTAAACTTGAAACAGTGTTCTGTTTAAAAGGTTGTCTGGTGTCATACTTTTTAGGAAGACGTACTTGTCTACTTTAAGCAAAAAACATTAGCAAACAAACATTTGAATCCCATGTTTGTAACAATCCACCCTCACAGGAGGCTTGAAACTGTGCCTTACTTTGACAGTCTGGTCCAGCGACGCAGTTGCAACTCTGGCCTGAGCTCCCATGCAACCACAATGCAGGTCTGTGATTGGAAGGGAGTGACGGGACAGGACGTGACGAGGCTCAGGAGTTTGGCTCGTGTCCAGCTGGATGACACTGACAAGGGGAGGACACAGATGTAAGAAACGAGTCTCGTCTACCTTAAGATTTTTGGAAAAAAGTGCAAGAACACAAACATGTCTCCAGCCAACCCAGTATGGCATCTGTTCTTAGTGGTAAACTCTCCTGGAGAGCTCAGATGTCATTCTTGAGATCTGTAGAAGAAGCTCCAGACACGTGTGCAAAAGCGCTGTTCTCATTGGTCGTATAGTTTTTGATGCAGCGCGTCAAACCAAAAAAACAAACCCGAGGCGTTTTTAAAAAAAGTGATGCTTTGACGCGTGGCGTTTTTTCACGTCGGTGTGCACGCTCACATTGGTGCTTTTTGTTTAGTCAGAAGGCGTTAAACGTCGGCAAATATCGCACGCGAAATTCGTCCCGGTGTGTACGGGCCTTAAGGCTTCAGGCTGTTACAAACTCTGATAGAACAGACAATATGAACCCAATAGTGGACCAGATATTTTTCCAAGCACTGAGCCGCTGTCACCACCGCCGCCCCCAGGTTAGATTTGCGCACCGGACAATTGCCCGTATTACCTGTGCCTAAAACCGCCACCCCCCACACCCACCCCCCGGCATCGCTTTGGGCGCGCCCCACTATTTGAGAAGCACTGCCTTAAAAAAATATTCATTTTCCCACCATGTTTGAAATCTTCTACATTCACTTGCTATCTTGCGTTTCTTCGGTGCTGCCATGTAAATATTTTTCTTTGCATTTTTTTCTTTTAGTGGAGAAGCACCTTTCTGTGACCGACTCCATCTAGTGTTGAAACTGAGAAGTGCAACAGAGTTGAGCTCAAGCGCCATGGATGGGCCATATTCACTTATATTTTCAAAATTTGCTGCGGGCCAATAAAAACAGACCCGCGGGCCGTAGTTTGGACACCCCTGCTCTACACCCTGGATTACTTTTTCCTTTTCCTGGTGGACGTGGGTTTTTTCCTCCTCCTTTTTTCCCCTCTCATGGAAATCTAAACACCAAAGACTGACGGAAAGCCGGTGAGATCGAGCCTGTTTGTTTTGTTTCGGTTAAACGCACTGCATTGCTGGGACTGAGAGACTGGGATACGAACTCATTTACATCAAACTCTAGTTTTGAACAGAGACGCTTGGAATTAATGTGTGTGTATATATATTTATATGGTGTTGGGTGTGTATTTTGCTTGGTGATATGTTTAAGGGCTGCTGAAAATTACTAAAACGCCTAAAACAAACTAAAAGTGAGACTGCTGGATTTTCTATGTTTATGTTAAGTTGCACACGCCTTTTCTTTTTCAAAGCAGATAATCTTTTTGCTTTATTGTACTCTTCCTCTGCAATAAGATAGAAGAAATTGTTACAAGTTCTAATCTTTTTACCCCTCCTGTTACCACCCAGCCACATTTGTCCAGTCTATTGGTCAAACAGTTCAAATGTTTGAGGCATCTCCTAGAAATTCCTTGAATATATCTTCCCCAAAGGTCACAGAGAGCTTTTAAAAGGGTCCCAACGACAAGATTTAATTGTGATCAGCAGAATGGACACTATGAGCAACAGAGTCTATTTATTGATCAAACTGCAAAAAACATTCTGGATACAACTATATGACCAAATACATCCTGAAACTGAGCTGCACAATCAGCTACAAATACAAACGTGGAATACGCTTCATTAGCTCCAAGGAAGTCCAAAAGCCAAAACTTACCTTCACAGTTTGTGGTAAAAATAAAATAGAAAAAGAGCATCTTAAGTCTTCCAGACTTGTTATTGTGTGGTGAGAAAATATGATATAAACACAATATACAGGCAATGCTGTTTACACTAAAGCTGCTCACACACACACTACTCAGGGAGCAGAGTGGAGTTTTTATCCAACAAATTCAATACAAATCATATGACAGTGTGCACATACCCCCACAGATTCCAAACCAGAGCCAGGTTGTCTTTTCCCCCAGAAACAAAATGGCTGCCATCATCAGTGAACTTGATGCAGGTAATGTCCTGATAGTGTCGACTCAGGACACACAGCAGCTTCCCTGTAGACACCTGGACCAATCAGAAGACAGGTTTAACTTCCTTTTGAACATGAAGTCAGGTGAAAGCTACTGAAATGAAACCAGAGTTAGACAGAGAAAGAGAGCACAGGTCACGTGATCGCAAGATAAGACACGGCTGTTGCGAAAAAACAAGAATCTACTGTTGTCAACAAAAGAAGAGAAGCAGCTTTGGAAAGACACTGGAGATGGAGGGGGGCAGAAGGATTATTTTTCACAGGAGAGAACTGAGTTTTAAGGGGAGGGGCCTAAAGATGGAAAGTGTCCGAATGGCTGACACCACTGCTAGCTCCAGTGATTTCTTGTGGTAAAAGGATGCTGTGTGGGGAAGCGTCTTCTTCTTCTACTTCTTCTTACTGTCCTTTATGCATCGAGACGCTTCGGGCATCAAAGAAATCTTTCCATTTCCCACGGAAGCCGGAGACTCTGGAGAGAACCCACGCATACACAGGGAGAACATGCTAACTCCACACAGAAAGGTCCCCCATTGATGTTCTGGTTCAGGTCCCCCGTTGATGTTCTGGTTCAGGTCCCCCATTGATGTTCTGGTTCAGGTCCCCCATTAATGTTCTGGTCCAGGTCCCCCATTGATGTTCTGGTCCAGGTCCCCCATTGATGTTCTGGTTCAGGTCCCCCATTGATGTTCTGGTCCAGGTCCCCCATTGATGTTCTGGTCCAGGTCCCCCATTGATATTCTGGTCCAGGTCCCCCATTGATGTTCTGGTCCAGGTCCCCCATTGATGTTCTGGTCCAGGTCCCCCATTGATGTTCTGGTTCAGGTCCCCCATTGATGTTCTGGTCCAGATCGCCCATTGATGTTCTGGTCCAGGTCGCCCATTGATGTTCTGGTCCAGATCGCCCATTGATGTTCTGGTCCAGGTCCCCCATTGATGTTCTGGTCCAGGTCCCCCGTTGATGTTCTGGTTCAGGTCCCCCGTTGATGTTCTGGTCCAGGTCCCCCATTGATGTTCTGGTCCAGGTCCCCCATTGATGTTCTGGTCCAGGTCCCCCATTGATGTTCTGGTTCAGGTCCCCCATTGATGTTCTGGTCCAGGTCCCCCATTGATGTTCTGGTCCAGGTCCCCCATTGATGTTCTGGTCCAGGTCCCCCATTGATGTTCTGGTCCAGGTCCCCCATTGATGTTCTGGTCCAGGTCCCCCATTAATGTTCTGGTCCAGGTCCCCCATTGATGTTCTGGTCCAGGTCCCCCATTGATGTTCTGGTCCAGGTCCCCCATTGATGTTCTGGTCCAGGTCCCCCATTGATGTTCTGGTCCAGGTCCCCCATTGATGTTCTGGTCCAGGTCGCCCATTGATGTTCTGGTCCAGGTCCCCCATTGATGTTCTGGTCCAGGTCCCCCATTGATGTTCTGGTCCAGGTCCCCCATTGATGTTCTGGTCCAGGTCCCCCATTGATGTTCTGGTCCAGGTCGCCCATTGATGTTCTGGTCCAGATCGCCCATTGATGTTCTGGTCCAGGTCCCCCATTGATGTTCTGGTCCAGGTCCCCCAGCCGGGACTTGAACCGGGGGCCTTCTTGCTGTGAGGCAAGAGCGCTAACCAAAAAATTCTTAATATCCTCCTGAAATGTCTGGTGTGGAAGTTGGAGAGTTTTGTCAAGTCTTGCTGTGTCATTCTCAGCACTCTGCTCCACTGACCGATCCCAGCTGCTGTAGAGTTTCAGGTTGGTCTTGGTGTTTTACTGCGATGACTTCCAAATATTCTTCATGCCGATAAATGCATCCCTGGCTTTGTTAATCCTGTTCTGTATGTCCTCATTACTTCCACCTTTGGACGTGATGTTGTTACCCAAGTGAGTAAAGCTTTCGGTGAATGGTAAATCCTGGTCATTGACCTTGATGGGGGGCTGTGGCGTAGTGTTCAAGGAGGTGGGGGCAAAGACTGGCGAGAACTAATCTAAGGTGAGGGGTTTAACTTGACCTGGCACACTTTCTAGGGTTTAGTGTTGATAAGTCGTAGGGGGCGTTGGGCATATATATATATATATATATATATTTTTTTTTTTTTTAATTAGAAGAAACAGGGCAGAGAGCTTACCTCCCACAGATGCAGAGCCTCCCCAACCCCAGCAGCGAGGAACACTCCATCCGGCGAGGCAGTCAGACAGGTGACCATACCTGGACAGACGATCTTCTGTTGTAGCTGATCCTGAACAGGAAACACAATCATGTGACATCCTCACAGCTGCAGTGACTGGTTCTACACACAACTGATAACAACTTCAAAATGAAAGTTACCAGACATTCACCAGTTATCTCATGGGACATAAATGACAGCATCAGGACACCTTTTTTAAGTGGAATAACGTGCAGAATCTGTCACTCAGAAACCTTTTTGCCTCAGTGCAGAAGACCTTTGTCCCATCTTCTTAAGTGACAGTGACTGATGGCTAAAATCCAGCTATAAGTGATTTTTAAAATCCTTTTTGTGCTGTTCCAAAGCCATATATATCTGCAGTTCATTAATTACGTTATTTTACAGAAAATTATGTCCACAGACCAACAAATTTTAACTCACCTGAGAAAATAAAACCCTCGACTTCCTGCATGCTAATGCACAGGAGCGTACAGAGCTATAGGGCGTACGACTTGCAGCCAGACACCAGCTCAGACATACAGAAAGAGCAACAGCACAGACAGATGCTGTGGCTTTTCTACCAACACTTTCACTCTGTGGTCTGCTGGGGGGCAGCATAGCTGTTGGTGACCCACAGAGACTGAACAAACGGATGTGTAAGGGCTGCAGACATCTGAAGCAGTGATGGACTGATCAGACTCATGGATCATCCTGATCGCCTGCTGCTCCAAAGAGCCTCTTCATCCCTGATCACAGATCTTCTGTCATTCATGCTGCTGAGGATGTACAGGAAGCTCAAACTCCTCGCCTTCTGTTTCCTTTCTATTGCTACATACCTGCTTCTCCTTCGATGTGGATTATCTCAAACTTGATTTGTTTTCCCCGTGGATTTAGTGAATTCCTTGTTTTTTACCTAAAGTGTACAAATCCAGTGAGTCTGCTCACTCACTGCTGACTGCAGCGGTCTGGTTTCCCAGATCAGGATCCATAAACCCCTAGAATCGGACCGGATCCCGCTGCCGGTGCCGTTCCTACCTTCCTCTGGATCTCCCACACGTTGATGTAGTTCTTGCCCAGCTGCGCGGACAGCAGGAACTCCCCGCGGAGCACCGTGAGGCCGCGCGCCGCGCTGTTCCCGCCGCGGTACGACAGCAGGCTGGAGCCGCTGTGGAGGTCGAACACGGTGAGGTTCCAGAGCTGCGAGCCGGCGTCCGCGCTCACCACCACCTCCAGAGGAGTCGCCATGCCGCCCATCACACAAAGCAACGCCGCTCTACACCGCCACGCGCAGGCGCCCGTGACGTCACATCCGCGACACGGACAAGGGCATTGTGGGAAACCGGTCTGATCCCATTTTTCGTTTGGATATATTCTAACATTATTAAAAAAAAAGAAAAGAAAACAGATCGAGAACAGAAGAGGTTATTTATTTGAACAGAGAGGGAGAACACAACTAGAGAGAGCGAGTGTAGTAAATCATGCTAAACAGGAAGATAACTTAAAGTTAAGACTAGTGATGGGAAAAGGTAACTTTATACGAAGCCTAGACATAACTGTAGTTATGAAAGCACCACGAGGTAAAAAACAGATGAACTGAAAAGTAAAAATATTAGTATATGTGTTCAAGATATGTTGGGGAAAAAAGCGATTATTATAACAAATAAATTCAAGCTCCTCATGATGCCAAAATGAGAAAACCCCAGTCATAGAAAAACCAACCTTTAGAGCACAAAGTTCTAATGAACAGCCATTAAACCACAGGTGAGTCTAATGAGGTTCAGAGGTGTCCAGCACACAGGGGGCTAGAAAAGGTCATTTCTTAACTAAGAAAAGCCCCTCCCACTTCATGCTGTCAGCAATGGCTCCCCAGAAGCAAACATCTGGACAGGAGTAGAGATGGGTGTCGTTAAGGTTTTAACGGTACTACTACTCTTATCGATACTGCTTATCGATCCGGTATTTTAACGGTACTCTTATCGATACTGTCGTGCTGTGGTTTCCCGGTTATGATGGCGATTGCGCAACTCTTCTGGACGTGCGTGGGGAGGGAAATCACTGCACACGACAAGCACTCTTTGCTCGGAAACTTTTACTCGTCTTGAGCAGGTAAGTACAAATAATGCTTTTTAACAGCAACAGGCTTGCAATATTTGCTCGGGCTCTTACTCGGGCACAGAACAGCAGAGAGACCTGTCTATGCGATGAGCTTGAGCACCAACTGAAATCTCTTCACGTAACCACAACTTCATCTGAAGTCCAAGTATCGCGTTACTTCTTAACCAATAAGAGTAGGCTGACGGGGGTTATTCTTTGTTAAAGTAACTGCCTTACACTACCCCCCCTTAGGAGTACTGAGTCCCTTCAGTACTAATGCCTAAAAATAATAAAACTGAAGTACCACTGGTCTGATGTATTCTGGAATTACCGAATACATCTCTGAATTGAACACGTTACTGAACACAACTTTTACATTTAAGGTTAACCAGACCTAAGACTTGAGTGGTTTCTGAACATCTACAACTTATATCCTTTAACTATTCTCTAAATCTTTCTGGACGATTCACTATACGCCCCCTGGAGGTTTTGATAGTCCTTTCTTGGGTCTTCTGTTCCCCACGCCGAGTCTCTTTCTTCTCTTTATCCAACATGGCTTGTGGTTCCCCTTTTACATGATCCTCTTCGTAGTGTCCCGTTAGAAAATGCTCTGGTACCAGAGGCACCTCTTCTTCACTTATTTGTACTCCTGAATCTGTTTCACACTGCAGGACTTGACTCCGTCTACGCTTAACCCAGGCTGGAATGGTGTCCCCATTGTATGGTTTCAGACGATCGTGATGCATTATCTTGCTGCGCTTCAGCCCCTGAATCTCATAAAGAACAGGACCACGACAAGCAGATACAATCATTGGTCCCTTCCATGGCGCTTGAAGCTTTGGGCTCAGACCTTTCTTTTTGGTGTCATCTTTTACATAAACCAGGTCTCCAACTTGGAATGCGTTCTCTCTTGCCCGGACATCATGCAGCTTCTTCTGACGTTCCTGTGCCATCCGGAGATGTTTTCTTGCAAGGTTATGGGCATTTTTCATTCCTTCATCCAGGTGATGAAGAAACTCCAGGGTTTCCATACGGTCAGATTTGAGTGCAGCGATGCCAGTTTGCACATCTTGAGGCTGATGGACTTCTCTGCCAAGCATGAGTCTATTAGGTGTAAACCCAGTGGTAGCATGTTGAGAGCTGCGATAGGCCGAAGTAAGCAGAGGTAAGTGCTCATCCCAGTTCTTCTGATTCTGGTCCACGTAACACCTTATCATCTGGAGCAGTGTTCGATTGAACCGTTCTACTTGGCCATTGGATGCGGGATGGTAAGGAGTTGTTCTCGTCTTGGTAATTTGCAGAAGTTTGCAAACATTCTGGAACAGCAAACTCTCAAAGTTACGGCCTTGATCCGTATGTAATTCCAGAGGTGCCCCAAAACGAGCAATGAAATCATACACCAGTTTCTTTGCTGTAGTTTCCGCACCTTGGTCTGGTACAGGAAACGCTTCCACCCACCGTGTGAATTGGTCAATAATGGTCAAAATGTACTTGTTTCCAGAGCTAGAGGCTGGAAATGGGCCAAGAATGTCTAGATGTAGCCGATCGAGTGGGGCTCCTGCTTGATAATTTTGCAGTCTGGCCTTCATTGTGGAATGTGCTGACTTGCATGCATTGCAATACTGACATTTCTTCACAAATAGGTGGACATCTCCCCCCATTCCATACCAGTGATAGCTCTGGCGCACACGTTCCAGGGTTTTTGCCTCACCTAAGTGACCAGAATGAGGAGGGTTATGGCAAGCCTGCAAAATGTCTCTCTGTATGGAAGCTGGAACAAGTAACAGAAAGGTTGACTTCCCGGTTCCTGGTTTTTCCCAAACATAGTGCAGGACACCTTTGTACAACAGAACTTGAGGCCAACAGAGCCAAAACTTCCTCACGGCAGGGCTCTCCATCATCACTTCCTCCTTAGTAGGTAGTGTCTCTGACTCTTTCCACTTATGGAGAATGGAGAGAACGGGATCGGCTTTTTGGAGTGCAGTGAGTTGTTCAGGTGTGACTGATTGTAGCCAGTTAACTGCTGGAGCTTCCAACTCTGTACTGACCTGGTCTGTTGCAATTGGCTGTTCACAATTACTGCCATTAGACTCGACACACCTCACTGCTAAAGGTACAATGTCATCAACATCATCTTCAAACCTTTCCCACTGCTCCTGCAGTCTTTTGCAGTATTTACACCCATGACATGGCAAGTCTGACACATTCTTCCCAGCTTGATAACAGTTACATCGGTTGAAGTTTGCACTGACTTGTCTTGACATAGCATCCGCGTTGGAATGTCGATGACCAGGCCTGTGTTCAATGTCAAAGTCATATTGGCTCATTTCCTCCAGCCAACGAGCCAGCTGGCCTTCGGGGTGCTTGAAGCGGAAAAGCCAGGCAAGGCTGCTGTGGTCTGTCCGCAAAAGGAACTTCTTGCCGAGTAGGTAGTGGCGAAACTGCCGTGTGTAGCGAACAATTGCAAGCAGCTCTCTTCTGGTGACACAGTATCTCTGTTGGGCTGGTGTGAGATGGTTGCTGGCATATGTCAAGACTCGCTCTTCTCCCCACTGGAGTTGTGATAGTACAGCTCCAATGCTGTAATTGGATGCATCTGTATCAAGAATAAACTTTCCTTCAGAAATGGGGTAACAAAGCACTGGTGCAGTGGTCAGCTTCTCTTTTAACTGTGCAAATGCATCTTGATGCTCTTCAGTCCAAATAAAGGGAACCCCCTTTTTCAAGAGGCAGTGAAGGGGGCTGGCTAACTCTGCAAAAGCTGGAACAAACTTTCGATAATAGTTACACAACCCAAGGAAAGCTTGTAGATCTTGTTGGTTCTGGGGTGGCTCCCAGAGCTGCACATCGCTAACCAGTGCTGGGTTTGGCTGAACTCCTTGACCATTCACAATGTGGCCCAGGAAGAGCACCTCATCCTGAAGTAAATGGCACTTAGATGGTTTTAACTTGAGCCCATAAGCGTGTAGACATTTAAAAACTTGTGCGAGCCTGTCCAGACTTTCGTCTATCCCCCGACCCAGCACAATAATATCGTCCAGGTAGATCAGCAATGTTTCCCACTGGAGTCCACGGAGCACTAACTCCATTGCCCTCTGAAAAGTGCTTGGGGCATTACAGAGGCCAAATGGCATGCGTGTATATTCATATAGACCCCATCTAGTGATGAAAGCTGTTTTCTGACGATCTTTTCCATTCATGGCTATCTGCCAGTATCCTGACTGAAGATCGAGCGTTGAAAACACAGTGGCTCCTCCAAGCACATCCAGACACTCTTCAATCTTGGGTAAAGGATATGCGTCTTTGGTGGTCAGGTTGTTGAGACGGCGGTAATCTACACACCACCGGACTCCTCCATCTTTTTTCCGTACCAAGACTACAGGGGAAGCCCATTCAGATGAAGATGGTGTTATGACTCCAGCGTTTAGCATAGCTTGAAGGTGTGCCTCCTCTTCCCCTTGAAATCCAAGAGGTGTGCGCCTTACTGGTTGACGAACAGGCTTGGCAGATCCTGTATCAATCCTGTGTGTAACAGCAGACAGATAACCCAAATCCGAGTCATTCTTGGCAAACAGAGATTGATATGTCAGCAGTAGCTGGATGAACTGTTGTTGTTGTTCCTCACTTAAGGTTTCACTGACAGCTGCTGCGAGGCCATGAAGATGTTCTGGGAGGTCGGAAGATGTGACTACTCTCCCCACAGCAACTGACGAGCTCTTCCTTTCCATGTTTATGTCAGGTTTTGCTTGATGCTCTCCTGCACATTCCAGCTCTGTAGGATCAGCTTCAACCAGCAGTCCAAGACAAGCTCCTTTGGTATTGCTGATTTGCTAGTTGAAAAGTTGCAGAGCCTGACTGGCACTCTCTTTTTCATCTCATTGGTTCCAATACTGCTGGTATTTCAGGTCTTGGGTCGTCAACTTCACCCCAAACTACACATTCAGATGATGGTGGTATGGTTGTAGTCTGACTCAGCATCACCCTGGTAACATAATAGTCTGTTCCATCCCCCCTCACTATTTTGGAGGGCACAAGCTCATTATCAATAAAGACTTTGCCACGGGCATGAATGACAACATCATGACACTTCATTAGATCCAGTCCCAGAAGAACAGAGTCTCGTATCGGGGCCACGTGCACATCCCAGTCAATGGACTTGGATGCAATTTTGAAGTTAACATTTAGACCACGCTTTGCAACCATGCTGTCACCAACTCCTGCAGTTAGAAGGTTTGTTTTAGATAGTTTCTTCTCATTTTCTTTGGAAAACTGCTGAAAAAGTTCCTCAGAAATTATAGTTGTTTGAGCTCCTGTATCAACCACAGCTTGTGTTGGGATGCCATTCACTTTCACTGGAATCTGTAGGCTCTCCCCTCGGTTTTTGGTGCAGCCAATCTGTAACCCATGTTGCTGTTGACTTGTGTCAGATGTCATTTCTAACCGTAAGCCTTTGTCAGAGTTTTTGTCACCCTGGTTATGTGAAGCAGGCGGGCTCTTTGACCTGACGCAGTCTCTTCTTAAGTGTCCTGACTCTCCACACCTGAAACATGTGCCAGTGAGTCCACGTGTGGGACTGGGGGATTGGGACCGTATTCGGCCAGGCTGCACTTGGTGGAGACTCAGAGGTCTTCCAAACTGAACTGAGGAGTGAGTTGGTGATCTGGCTCTTTGATGTTCAGATTGAGTAGATTGTAGACGTTCAAGCTGTAACTGCAGGTTTCCTACAGTGTGAACCAAGTTCTTAACTTGATCTGTCAATGTTGCAAATTGAGCAGTAGTCACATATTGAGGGGACTGTACTCTGCGAGAAGTCGTTGGAAAGTCTTCATAGGTGTCTCCATCTTCAGCCCAAGAGACTCGCCTCGTCCGGCTCCTTATATCGGTCTCACGTCCAACAGTCGCTCGAAAATTATGCTCATGGGCCTCGACACATTTTTGAGCTTCTGAAAGGGAGCAAGGGTCTCGATTCATTACTTCATAGGCCACCTTTTGGTTTCTCAGTCCTTTTAGAAAAGCATCAGTTGCCATTTGATCTTGAAGATCAAGGTCCACCCCTGGATAAGCCAAGGTGACCAAACGTCGGACCTCTTCTGCAAATTCAGCAGATGATTCGAAGCTCTCCTAACTTTCTCCTCACTGTTGTGGGGGGGTCCCTTTTTCCAAAGCGTTGGGTAAGCTGTTCCACCAGGAGAATATAATCCTCTCTCGTTCTTTCAGGAAGAGAGCACACATAGCGTATTGCAGTCCCTCTTAAACAGTCATGCAGCCGGTCCACTCTTTCAGCTGCACTCCACCCACATTTACGGGCTAGTCGCTCAAATGGGAGCAGGAACGAGTCCCAGTCATCATTCCCATCAAATGTGGCAAGCTTAGGTCTATACATTTCTTGTGAAGCATGATGACTACTGTGGCTAGTGGTATTAAATCTTTGCTCATCACGGCTGGGTAACAAAGGGTCAGCTCTATGCTCCAACTCCCTAGCATCTTGTCGTCTCATGTGATGCTCTTGCCTTGATATTATTCTAGCAGGACCAGAACTGGAAGCACGTTGGTTAATAACATCCAGTTCTGCTGTAAAGGGACCATGGACTCGCTCTTTCTGTCTCACAGAGGGCTCTGTAGCCAAAGGTGCAACAACAGGTTCTGGTGGTTGCCTGCTTAAAGGGGGCAAACTTTCTCCATATCTATTTGAAGCTGCAGGGGATGACAAATCTTGCTGTGCATGAGGTATTCCCCCAGTAATGTGTGTTAAAACAGGGGCTAGCATCATCTGAAGGTGTTTTGTCTGCTGGTTTTGATTTTCTAACAATGCTTGTAACCATTTTGGGGCACTCTCAGACTCAGATGTGCTTGCTGTAGCTCCTTGTAATTCCTCATCCATCATTGGAATACTTTGAATTCTTTGATGTTATGGTTTCTTTTTCATTAATGTTTTTAATTGGGAAACACTCCTCAATCGTCTTTTCTTCAGCGCTTCCTCGCAGACCACAAGGTTACATAACTCCCAGAGCACTGATTTGGTGTAATATGGCCTCCGGCCAAAAGGTGGCGCTAGTGACTGCGTTGCAGGCCGGACTCCGTGGTCAGTTTATAGCAGGTAAACTTTAGGCAGACTTTTCTCTTTCTTGTGAAGTTGAACCAGTCGGTTTTACTTTCTTTGGTGAGGTGGATTATACTCACAATTTTTGAAAGCTTGAAAATCCCACTCCTGGCACCATTTGTCGTGCTGTGGTTTCCCGGTGATGATGGCGATTGCGCAACTCTTCTGGACGTGCGTGGGGAGGGAAATCACTGCACACGACAAGCACTCTTTGCTCGGAAACTTTTACTCGTCTTGAGCAGGTAAGTACAAATAATGCTTTTTAACAGCAACAGGCTTGCAATATTTGCTCGGGCTCTTACTCGGGCACAGAACAGCAGAGAGACCTGTCTATGCGATGAGCTTGAGCACCAACTGAAATCTCTTCACGTAACCACAACTTAATCTGAAGTCCAAGTATCGCGTTACTTCTTAACCAATAAGAGTAGGCTGACGGGGGTTATTCTTTGTTAAAGTAACTGCCTTACAATACTTTTTGAGGACGAAAAATAAATAAATAAATAACAAATTAAGAACATAAAGTGTTTTATTTCCTCATTATGCAACAACATTGTTTTTTTTAACAAAACATTTTACTTTATACATGAGAATGTTCCAGACAGGATATTCATTTAATTATTTATTCTAATGATTTTCATTCTTCATAAGTGTGATGTTTCCTTTATCTTTTGTCCATTTTCCACAACCTTGAATAGACTTTTCTGTCTGTCAAACACCAGAGTTAAGTTAAGTTAAATGATGGAAACAAATTCACTTTGATGCAGACTCCTTTCTATTTTGCCAACTCCATTTATTTTTCTTTAAATCCAGTAAACCCAATACATTTTATTAATTTTACGGATGACAACTATCATTAGTTATTAAGTATTATTAAGTATTAGGAAGCAGCTGATAGTTTGTCGCGGGTCTGGAATCATAAGCGGTGAGTCTAAGCCCCGCCTCTCTACCTGTTTGTTGTTTGCTCTGCGTGCAACCCCCCCCCCCCCCTCCCGCTGCCCCAGCGTGTTCTGCACAAACAGCGCAACATACGGTCATCGTAGTAGCAAGGTGACAGCATGGTAGGCAAACGAAATTAATTTTATGCAGAAATGGGTGTTCTTAATCTAGGGCGCTCACGTGTCCCCTACCAGATCACCTCTGACTGTGTGTGCGCTGCCTTGTCTTGTGTGTGCGCGCGTGGCGCGTGCTGTCGGAACAACAGCCCCGCCCCCTTGCACACAAATAGACAGACAGAGCTCTCCTCTACAACGAGAATACCGAAATTAATATAATCATTAATTAACGGAAAATTGACTGACTTTTTGAGTTAAGTATGGCTTATATTTTGTGGGACACAAAAAAAGAAAAAAAAGAAAAAGTAACTTCTTCAGTACCCATAGCAGAACCGTTCAGGTCAGATCTTAACGATACTGCGGTCTTGAAGAATGTGGCCCCGGGGCTGGTTCAATACCGGGGCACGGTACCCATCCCTAGACAGGAGCATCTTCTGATAAGAGTTGAAGAAAATGTTAATTTTTAGCAACCGTCCAGAAAGAAAAACTAAAACATACAACATGTTAGCTGGCTTCTCTGACCATCATCTTCTCCTTGTAGTGAGAAAGCTATCAAGGAAAAGATTGAATTCTTCTGCCAGAGAGAATGACTTCATTGGGATCCCAAAAAACATGAAGGAGGAGTTTAAGAAAGATGTTGAACAAACTGACTGGAATTGGATGGCCTTTTGGCCATCTGGAGTTAATTGACACCTTTTGAGCTGCAGCACAAGCACCCTCCCATTCCTCATTTGTAATTTGTTTCTGGAGATCTTCTTTCCAAGCATTTACTTTGTATTGTGAACTTTCATTTGAATTAGACAAAAACAGATTATAAATCTCGGAAATTCCGCCTTTTTTTGTACTGTCTCTCACCATGAACTTTTCTAAAATTGAGCATGGTGGTTTATTGAGGGTCTTCTGTGTTTTCCTTACAAAGTTTCTGACCTGGAGGAATTTATAAAAATGTTTTTTGCTCAACTTATATTTATTTTTTAATTCTTCAAATGACATCATGATATCAGAATCTACACCATACATCTCACGGTCAGTCATCACTGCCTGAGCCCTCCACCCAGCCAAGTCTCTCTGAGCCCTCCACCCACTCTCCGCTGCCTGAGCCCTCCAACCAGCCACTGCTCACTGTTCTCACAACCACCAGAAATCCTGACTCTTTATGATGAACCATCACTCTCTCCTTCTTCTGTCCAAGAACCAATCATTATTCTTGATGAACAAGATGAGTCGGTTTTACAAAACCCGTCTCCTGTATCAACACATCACCTCGGAGGACCTGTGGATGAGTGAGTTTTTCTCATTAAGTTGATTTTATATTTTTGTAGTGTATGTAGATGTTTTATTTTCTATATCATTTTACATTTAATCAGGTGGTTAAGATAAAATGCATGAACTTCTTTGTTTGCAGAATTGATCTACAAACCATATTGAAAAAAACTGGTCAGCAAAGTTGATGGGAGATTCTGTCCAACAAGCAACCAAATAAATGTGTGCAGGGATAATGTTTTACTCTGTAGCCTGCGGGCATTCAAGCGTAGGTTCTTCAACCCTGAAGCAAAATTGGATGTTGTGTTTGTGGATGAAGATGACAATGGTGAAGGGGCAGTTGATGAAGGTGGCCCGACTAGAGAGTACCTAAGGCTGTTGATGAGGGCCGTCCACCAGTCAAATATCTTTGAGGGACACGAGAAAGACCGGCAGTTGTCTCTTGATACTCAAGGTAGGGAAGCCCAAATTCTCAGGACTGTACTCCTTCAACTGGCACAATTCTATAAATGTATATCACTGAAACATGATTGCTCCCTTATTTCTCCTGTCTGATTTGTTTGTTCTGATTGCTTTTTTTTTATATTTTGGGCAGGTTTCTTCATGTGTTTATTTTCTTTTTAGAAATTTATTTACAATCAATTTCAATTTATTTTGCCTGAATTTGTTAACTCTTTGTTAGGATTTTTCCATGATTCTTCATTTCTTTAATGTACTGAATCACCTTTTTAAAGCATGTTTTGAAATGTGCAATAAAAAGTTAGTTGTAGTAGCACTATTATTAATTATAGCATTTCAAGGTGTTAATTGAACAAGCATTACAGCAGAACAAGATTTTACTGTTCTTTCTTTCATTTTAGCTTTCCAGACTAAACTGTACATGTGGGTGGCAAAAATGATTGCTGTGTGTGTGGTCCATGGAGGAGTCGTCAACATTTCTTTTCCGAAAGACTTTTCAATCAAATCTGTGGGATACCAACCCCCCCCGTCACGGTGGATGAAGTTGGTGACCATGCTTTCAGGGAACTGTTAATAAAAGTAAGCAGGAGAACGTTGTTCTACATTGAATGTGCAGTGACACAGCCTTATTATCTATGATTTATGAATGGCTTCAAATGTGTTCAGGTTACCTGCGCCACTTGGCCTTCAGCCTCATGGCTGTGGCCGAACCATAGCCGTTAGGATATCCATGAACATTTTCATGAACACCAGTGCTTTATTGCTTAAACATCTAATTTATATAGGGAAGGTATCTTTACAAGCCACTCACTATCTTTTTTTTCTTTCTCTTTTCCCCCTCTGTCTTTCTTTTTAGATACAGGAAGCAACAACAGTCCGAGAGGCGAACAGCGCAATTGCAGAGGCAGCAGATAGTCTCAGCATTATAGGTGCCTTAAGACATGTGTCCAGCCTGGAGGAGAAGGACTCCCTTGTCCAGTCAGCTGCAGACTTCTTCGTCAATGGAAGATTGGTGACTGCCCTGGACCAGTAAGTGCCTCACCTGTCTTACCTGTCTGAAAAATTAAACTGTCATTTGTCCAGGACGATTCATACATTCTAAAATGTTTGTATAGGTTTGTTGAGGGGTTAAAAACACTTGGTTTACTGGAGGAGCTGAGGAAGAATCCGGCAGTGTTCTACAACATGTTTGTCAGTGAGGAGATTCCACTGCAGGCGAAGGACCTATGCACTTTATTTGATGTGGACTTCTCTGTGCAAGGCAGCAACAGGAGAGACCGAGAAAACATGACTATATGCTTTTGGTGTGACTGGTTAATTGATATTGAAGGTATGCTATTTATTATGTTATAATAACACTGAGGCTTTTGTGGTCCCCTGTCAGTGTGCCCATTGCTCCAAAGTAACACATACCAAAGGTTAGGGCTAGACGTTGTGGCCTAAACATAAAATCTGGTTTTTCACCACTTTCTTGTGCAGTCCAGTTACCCTAGAGAAGGTATTGGAGTTTCCATCTGGAGCTTCAACAGTGCCTCCACTGGGATTTCCACACCGTCCTCAAATTCACTTCCTTCATGAGGGCAACAGAATCTTCCCAGAAGCAAATACGTGTATTATTGTACTCCGCCTGCCACTGCACTCTTCCTATGAAGCCTTCAAACAACACATGACTGAGGGAATTTTGCAAGCTCCAACCTTTGGACTTGCATGATGTCACTGTGTGTAAAACATATTAATGGAAGTTCACTTGATCTGTTTTTGCTTGAAGTTATTGAACAGAATGCTGTTGAAGCAGGTCACTTCAACAAAAAATGTAGGTACAGTAATCCTGTTCATTTTGCATGAGGAACAGTTCAATTCAGTTTATTGAATATTGAGCTTTTTGAGCTAGCTCAAACTTGTGTAGATTTTATTTTCTTTAAATTATTTTAAAGTTATGTTTATATATCTTATTTGTTTTGAAGATGTATTTTTTCTTTAGACTATACGACACATATTGGGCTTATAGTTCATGGTTACTATGACAACACTGAGGTTGATCTAATGAATTAGATATAACCAACTGTAATAAATTATTGGGCTTATAATTTGGTGAGTTTGACATCACTCATAACTGCCAGTATGTTTGGTTAATGTATAACGGTAAATGCAGAGAAGGCAAACAAAGTCTGGCTGGATGTCAACTTCAACTGTTGTCATAGTAACCTGTCCCCATCACCACTCAGTTTGTTCCCATTAGTGGATTGAAGTTGGGGTGATTTTGGCAGTTAAACCTCTCTCCTCAACTGTTAATCTAAAATTCTCATTCAAACCATTATACATTCTGTTTTTCATACATTACCAGTTTATTCATATTTTTTTATTAATCTTTTCAATCCAATTTTTCATATATAAAGAGTTTTGTTCAACATTTTCAATCTCATTCATACTAATTAAATGCTTTTCCACTTCTCCACAAATTAGAACACAATGGGAGTAGAAAGGAAACACAAAAATTGTCAGCCAACAGTACTACAAAAAAAAAAAGAAAAACACAAAATACAGCACCAAACGTGTGCTAAATTTAGCACACCTGCCCATACCACCTTATTTTAACAGAAAATCAAACTTCAAAGCGGTCTTTCAGTCCTGGATCACATATGCAGCCAATGAACTTTTGGGCTTGGAATTCAACTATACCTGTGTTTGCAAAATACTGATTATAGCAGTACAGCAAGCCTGATATTTTAACTTTAGATCCGATAGGTGTTGGATTGCATTGTTGTCTGTTGTTGCTGAGTGAGGATGAGTTGAGGTGGCTCTACCTGAACAGCTGGGAGCTCTTCCTCATCAAGTGGAGGCAGTGTTAGAATTCCATACTGCGCTAGGATGGCATCAATGTTTTGATCGCTGTAGGGGCTTTCCCCAAACACATTGTTGACAGCTGTGCTGTCTGTTGCAATGTTTTTGAGCATGCCCTCTGTCCAGAGTTGAGATGGTGTGCGATTATTTTCTGGTGGAGGTTCCAGGCCTGTCTAAACTGCTCCAGTCTTTTTTGAATTTCAGGAAGATAAACAATATGCAGTGAAAGTCTGTGAACATCATTGTCTGGGTTTAGAACCTCCGAATCCGTATAGAATAGATACACTGGAAATGGAGAGACTTGTGGAAATGCAAATATTTATTGCTGTGACCAGTGGGCAAAATAGTGGTGTGAGACCAACACATTTAATGATTGCACATATTAATAAATATAAAGAATGATTTCTAATAAGTATAGCCATAAATGTGTGGCGCCGTTGTTTTATCCATTAAGCACAAATAAAAGACTGACAATGCCAAATGTTCAGTTTTCTGATGATATAATCCACATATAAGTGTGGCAATACATTATACAAAAATTATATTGTAACACTCTACAAACAAAATTGGAAAGCCTTACAAACCCATAAGTCAATTAGCTCAGTCTTAATTGCTGTTTATAGTGGATTATTTAAATGTATACAAAAAAAAAAACAAAACCAGGCAGACCGAGTGAGTTTCAATTCGCCTTATTCACAAATATATATATATTTATCATACACCAGAGTCCAACAACCCTTCACCACCCCCCACAACATACACCAGAGTCTGAATGTTCCTTATTTCCCTCCGCTCCAGTTGGCGTCTTCCACACGTACCTGTGGAAGCAGTCTCAACAAGCACGGGGTTTTGAATGTTCCGTCCGCAAGTTAGAAATCACACGCCTTACCGGCTCCGTTGACCCACGATCGTCCCCCGTAAACCGGAATGTCTGGGGCCTCACCCCCAAGGCGGGAATACTCACCCAGCGGCTTTGGTGATGTGTAGGTGATGTGTTTGGAGGCCGCCACCAATAACCGTGCATCAACAGCTTTTGCAGCATTCAAAAAAGCAACAGAGGTCCATGGCATACCCTCTAGGCATGGCTACAAATCTTTCTGATATGCAGACCTAAACCTTTTATCACAGATTATGTAAAGTCAATTTGGAAATTGACTTTAAATATAGAAAGCTGTGTTCTGATCCAATGATTTTTTAAAAAAGTTCTTTGTTATTCATTTGTGAAATAGGGTGAGAGGTGATCAGGGAGTAGAGAATGTGGACATAGCTAGATATATGTTCACCATCCGTGGAACTGATCGTGGGAGTTTCCTTTCAGGAAAAAGCGTCCACCATCAACGGTTTGATTTGATTAATATTTTCTTTAAATCCATTTACACACTGCCATTAACTCAATTGAAAAATAATTTAAACTTTTCATGTCTCCAAGTCCTTGACATTACATGGCTTAAGTTGTGTGCTCTTAGAATCGAGCGCTTGTGGCGTGATGTCAGATCATGTGTAACATCAAAATATTACAATGAACTTCACCTGCTGGAGATGGACCGCCTACTTGACGTATCCTCCTGTGGTAAGGCAATATTGGGATGTTTGTGGAGAGGAAAAAAAAAACTTTCAATACCATTCAGAGTTAAGTTAAATGTTAATCTGGCAAAAAAATAATTCAATTAATAAAAACAGTTGTACAGGACATTTTCAAAAGGTAATATTAAAAAAGTCAAATGCATTAATTTATTAACTTGTTTTATTTCTTTAACCTATTTGTAAACATTTCAGTGTTTACATGTTTCAGTCCAGCTGACATTCCTTCACAAACTCCAAAATGACTTAGATGCCTTTGTGGAAGGTTGGAACTGCCATCCACTCAGAACTGAAGGAAACAAAACCCCTGAGCAGTTGTGGCAAACTGGAATGATGCTCCATCCCACCAATGAACCAGAGAATCTTCAGGTTTCCATTTCAAAATACTTTAAAGGAAACGGTGCCAGTTTAAAAAAGGCAAAAACTGTTGGGGGGGGGGGGGGGGGGGGGGGGGAATAAAACAATCCACTGATCTTACTTTCAGGACATTCAGGAGCCAGACCTTGATTGGGATGTTGCGACTGATTTTGTGCAGGGAGCTGTGGTGGTCCCTGAATTTGACTGTCCCATAACAGAAGACCAGCTGGTGGAATGTCAGAATTTTATTGATGACAACAGAGATCTGGACAACAGAAGCCTGTTCTTAATCGTTCGTGAACATCTGGCTACTTTATTAACTGTATAACTGTTATAAGTCAGTACTTTGTAACATTGAAAAGCTGTCCATAAAGGATTATATATTTCTATACCAACTTGCCAAGTTATATTTCAGAAAAACAACATCAACAGCTAAACAATATTATTTAACAAAAATGTTTTCTGTCAGATCTTTTTTTTTTTTAAACTTCAGGGTTGCTGCAATCACACCTTCAGCTGCAAGCAATGATGAGATGTAACATCTAATACCTGCTAAATTCATAGCCAAATTCAAGAGCAGTGTTTAGGTTTCTTTCAAAGTCCCTATAGGTTCCTAAGTGACATACAGGAAATGTCACACTGACACCACAAGCATTGACCACTGGGTAACAAATCCCATGTTCCCCATAATGGGAGTAGCAGTCATGTTCAAAATTAACAGTGATTTTAAACATACTTCGTTGACACTGGATGAGTGGAATGTGAGCATGTCCTGTGACCCATTGAAAGAAATGCTGGAGCGAAAGCCTTTTGTTTCCCACCCCAGTGGTTTCTTGTGTAGCGGCACTTGCAGGGAGCTTGTCTTCATGGTCTGTATCTAGTTTAAGGGAAAAAAAGGAGTCATTTTTCCACTATTACCCTTCATCCTGCTAGCACTAACATATTTAAATGAACATACAAAAACTGCATTTGCCCTCAACACCCTCAGTGTTGAGAGAAAACAAATGAATTGGTTAGTTCAAAAGGGGCCCAAGTCCACAATTTTTCAAAATAGAGATATTATATGTCGCGGAAAAAAATCCCAAGTCCGTTGTAATGTATTGACTATGCATGGCATTTGAAATGCATTAAGTGCAAAATTCCTGGACTTGGGCCTGACCTAGGTTGAGCTTTATCCCATGAATGGCAGCACTAGTTACCCAATATGACAGCGCCCCTGTTTAATTAAAGAGCCCAAGTCCAGAGACTTTAGTTTGCTAGTCCTCTGAAATTCTAAAAGTGAGATGCTTCATATGATAGCATTTGTAAGCTATGAACTGCTGCCCCTTTTGAACTAACCGATTCAAATGTTCAAACACAAAATTTGTGTAAAACCTTTATATCTAGACTTTAATGTGTAATGCAGCAGTTGGAGCAATTGCAAAATCTACAGTGCCATGCAAAAGTAACATTTTACCTTTGTCTTCCAGATTCTGCAGAAAGTCTTGCAAAAAGTTGAGAACATGTAGTTCTTTCTGCCGTCTGACAGATCCCTCCTCACTCAAGTTTGGGGAAAGGGCTCCAACTATGGAGTCTGCATCAACCTGGAACACATTTGTGCCACGTGATAAAATCAAAATTGGGAAAACTATGTGGGTGCAGTCAGTACAATAAACAGGCAAATGAGAAAGCATGGTGGTAGCTTCAGAACAATCACGCGGGTCATATTTTAGTAAATTTGTGCAGTAGGTCTGCTTATACTCTAATATTACTGACTGACTGTGCATCATAGCTTAAAACACCTCAAAAATCAAATGACAAATTGTTTGAGGCTTACATATTATTATATTATTATTATATTATTATTACTTATTTGTCATAATTTTGCTACAACATTTTACTTGCCTTTACCACATTTTTTCATTTTGTGAAAAAACACTGACATAAACACAAACAGGTTCAAATAAAGAAGGGCAGTCAGTATTTGTTCTAACAATTTCTTACATTTTTAATGTGGCCAGGGACAAAAAGCTCTTGACACAGTTGTTTGCGTTCTGCCAAAAAGTCAGTCAGTCCATACAGTTTGAAGCCTTCCCGCAGCTGGGTCAGGATTGGGATCAACCTCACCACTGAATGCAAACTGATGGCTCTAATCAGAAGCGAGACAAAAATACGCAATTTAATCAGACTAAAACTGTTATCACTGAAGTGTGAGAAATAGCTGCTTTTATAGGGAACATACACTGTGATGGAATTTCTCTTCTCAACTGTTATTGGTCCTTGGTATCCACAAGCGACAATGGCATCTCTTAATTTCATCAGCTTTTCATCATCTGAATTTTGTACCTCAAATGGTAAATGTATCATTAATACTGGCATACAACATAAAGTAAAAACATGGCAAAATATACACTGTAGAACATGTCATTATTCATGACTTTATGGCATATTGGTAGCAGTGACGTGCGGTGAGGTTGATGGCTGGTGAGGCACCAACTCCTCTGGAGTCAGATTTACAATTTTAATAACTGAATATTTCAGCTTTCATCAAACAGCTAGATATAACAAGAACATATTTGTCCTACAGAGAATGTTTCTTTCATTTATATGGATAGAAAACTCTTCTTATGTGTAAATTATTCACATACTGTAAACAAGTTAAAGTATACAGATGTGTTCAGCACACATTTCATTTTGACCCTCAGTAACTATTTCCGGTATTTTTCCAATTTCAAATTCTGGTGCTTTGATCAGTTATGAAATGCGGTCTGTGAAAATTATAAAAATAATTATTTTAGGCCATTTTTTTTTTTTAACTTGTCCTGTCCAACAGCTGGGCAGACAGATGAGAGCTGAAGGCCTCTTGTGTTGGACATATTTTACTTTAACAACAGGAGGGTTATGAATTTTCTGACAAACCAGAGGAATGTCTGAATAAACCCCTTTTGGAATCCAGGACAAACTTTATTCATTTTAGTCATTTGAGAATATTTGGTCCAGAGAAGGAAAGGAGGGAAGAAGAGAGAGGGATGTTAGAGAGGAGGGGACAAGAGGGTGATTATATAAGGCATGGGGGGGGGGGGTAAAACCATGAAGCAGCATAAAGCAACAAGTTTCTGGATGGTTATACTCATTATGGTCAGGTTCAGATGTAATACACGTCTATAAGGGCGGGGTCTGTCCACACACACACACTCAGATGAACACACCTGTTGGCTCCAAAAAAATGTCCACATGTCAACATGTACACAACACTGCTTCATGGTTTTACTTACATCTTTTTTTTTTTCAATTTACTCTGATGTTATTTTAAAAAAACAAAAATTGAAGACCATGTTTGGCCTCACTTTTGGAGTCCATACGTTAATCCTCCTCTACTAAAGCTCTATGATCTGTTGGAAAGTCTTCCTAATTTTCCTTTAGTTTAACAAGTATCTCCCTCTCAATGGAAAAACACGTCCTTATTAGAGGTAAGATCTTAAGCCTGAGCCTGAGTCAGTACCCGACCCGGCCGGAAATTCGGGTCGGGGACTAAAATGACAATCATTACGTCATCAATCATTACAGGTCATTTTATGCGACAAAATCACAAACTGTTTAAAACAACTTATAAATTGATTAACTGTATTATAGGCTATCGTGGAACATACTTGAAATTCTGGTCTTGGTAGTCCAAGATACTATATTTGCTGATTTTGCCTTTTTCTCCATCTCCTTCAAAGTACTGTGCTTCAATTCCACGCACCATTTCTGTGCAAAGAAAAGACAGTTACATGTAATCTAGCACTTGAATGAGAAATTGTCTGTACTGCTACTTCTTGATTTGAGGTGTGAGAACTGAAAAACAAACCAGTAAGGAACTCCTTTCGTAGAGCACATTCATCTATTCTATGTTCACCAATGAACGAAACACGGAGAAGATTCTTTGGCGAGGCTTTTTTTTGTCTTATTCACTGCTTCATCCCCCTTTGAAACAGGTCTTCCCTCGTTACCGAGATGTTAAATGTCATGGAAGCATCCACTCTCTTTTCAAGTGCGACGAGGATGTCTGATGCACTAAAACAGCCATGTAAAACCACTTTTTATAACATGGGTTCAATCAAACATCACAGATGGAGATGGATGTCCATCATTTTCTCCACATGTAACAAAGTTAATTCCACTGCATACCTGCTGTAGTGTCCATGCATGTCTTAGCAAACTTCAACCTCTTCTGTGATGTTACTGTAAGAAAAATTGAGACAAAAGAAAAAGGGTCACAACATGTTTTATTTAAATAAAAAACATTTTTCCCATATGAGGAAAATCACTTTTGTTACCTCTCCCCACAAACACTTGCGTGTGCACAGATATCCTCCTTGGTAAAAGGTTGACAACACAGTGGACAAGCAACCTATGAAAATAATGAGTCTAAGTTATAATCACTTAGTAGTTCATTGTTGCACTTGGAGCACTTATGTCAAATAAATATAATAATGGTACTTTATAATGTGTACTGTGGTGTGCTCACCTTACTCTCCAAAACTTGTGTCGGCATTTCTAGTGGGATCTGTAATGGTTGTTTGTATAAAACATATTTAACACTACTTACTAATCAAACTTCCTTGTAATTTAGCTTGTACCATAGAAACTTTTGTAATGGACAAATGTAAATTTTGTGTGTGTATTTTATCTATCTGGCAGAGAAAACCCAAAGAGTGGGAGAAAAGCATAATTTGAGGTGCTAAAGAAAATATAGGAAAGCATTTGCGATATCAACTGTGACATCAATTTTGCAAAAATCAAAAGAAATGAACAATTCTAGAATTCATGAAATTAACAATTATAATTATATGAAAAAAATATTAACTCACCACATCATCATCCTCATCAATATTGGTGTCTTCTGCAGGTACTGTCTGTACAAATTAACATAAGATAGTGGAATAAGACAAAAAGCATTGGACAGTGCCTTAACTTGAATCTAAATAAGGGGAGATATTTGCATGCCTAATGATCCTAGATGATGTATTAGAGAAGGTTCTGCCAAAGCAGCTTGGATTGAATACAATTCAAAAGTAAGAAATATATGGTTTTATATGAAGGTAGATGCCTTCCTTGTTGACTTAATGGTCACTGGGCCTAATTTCCAGGGTTAGGTATTTTGGCCAGGTTCAACAAGAGGAGCAAGGGGCTATCTGCTGACCCATTACAGAGAACATATCTATTAGCTGGTCCAAAAACCTTTTGGTGTTTCACAGAAGAACTGGAGGAAGGTATGGGGAAAAAGACATGGAAATCTCTGCTAAGCATGCTGCTCCATTGACTTGAAGTGGGACAATGACTAGAACATAGGACATTCTTGTAGTGATACAAACAAACATCAAAAGAAAGGCTTGATTTCAGATTGTATGTTTTACTCTCAAAGCCATAACTCATTAATGCTGCTCTCCTTGACATGCAGCCCCAGGAGCTGCAGTGGCACATAGCTTTGACATGAGAGACACCGTGCTTTTGGCATTGCCTGGAACTCTGGTGCAGACAGTGGCAGCGGAGTGGTGTCAAGAGTGTGCTGGATAGGAATAATATACAGCCAAGACTTTCCTGTCTTGGTAATACTGGTCCCACTGTATCCCTCATCGTCAGGTGGCAAGAGGATAAGTTTCTGTTGGCCTAATCCTCCTGTTTCCATCAACATTAAACATCATCAGCTCTTTGTTCAGAGAAAAATTCTCAAACATACCTTCATTAGTAATTAAATCAATTCAAACTGAGATACATTTAAAAAGAGACAACAAAGTTTTACCCATGGCTTTGTAAAGCATCCATGCCCCTTCAAGTTCACTCATTTTGGGGTACACCTCACAAAGAATGTCTGTGATCTGTGGGTGCCAGTAGTAAACATTTAAATCAAACATTTTCCCCCCACCTGCACCTAAATCCACTTTTAGTAGTTTGATGTGAGGTAACGTACCTGCTTATGGCCAGCATCCTCAGGAATATTGATGGTCCTTTTCCCCAACCCATCCTGTAACAGCATGAGCTCCTCTGAAGGTTTAGGACTTTTTTCCGAGGCGAGGAGGTTAACTAAACTTATCTCTTACTTACCACTTATCTCTCTAACAATAATAATAGTAATAATAATAATACTAATGTGGCACTGTAATTTAAAGCACAAACCTGATTTACCTTCAGTTACATTTACTTACTCGTATCGTAATTAATTTATTTTAAGTTTATTTATACAGCACTACTAACAACCTCAACCTAAACTACTAACAACCTCAGTTGCCTAAAGAGCTGTACAGCATAAAAACAAGAGAAAATCCAGAATAAGCAATAACTCAAGCAGATCTATCTTAATGAGAATTATATAGACATATCTTTTGACTAACAACAACCGAACCTGGCCATGCTTTGCTGCACAGTGCTGCCTGAAGGCCCCTGCGTAGGAACTGTCAAAGACATCGGTTGTGATGGTCTTTCTGATGTCTCAGGCCTGGAGTCCCTAGCTGCCTGTGCGGGCTGGCCCTCAACTTAATGAATAATACATTGAGCATTAACATCATCAACTCAGTAAAACAAAAGTCTTTCTGTTAAGTTAATCAGGGATGTTTCTCATCAACAGCTCACCTACAGTCGCATTAATCATTGGTATAAAAACTGTCAATTGCTTTTGATACTTACTTGATGGTGGATTATTTAAGGATCTTCTAAGCAAACTAATTGCAGCGCTGCGCAAGTTATCCTAAAGAAATTCAGTGAAATGAATAAATGCACTAGCAGACAACAGTGACTAAAATGTTGATCTATTTTCCTTCATTACGGTTATGAGCTTTACCTCTTTTGGGTCTGTCATTTATGGGAAGATTATATAAGCAGAAATGAAAAGTTAAGTAAGTCACCTATAACTAACGAGCATGTAACTGTATAAATATATAAAAAGGGCAAAAATAAAAAAACTATGAAATAGGGCTGGGCGATATGGCCTAAAAATAAAAAAATCTCAGATTTTATTTATTTTTATTCGATTTCCGACCCCACCCCCCTACTTAAGGAAAGCAATAAGTACAAACGGCAGACAACTGAAAGTAAATTTTGCTTTTATTTAATCAAACGCAAGACAAATGTAACCCCCATTTCTGGGATGAATTATAAATAAATGAACACACTCTTGGAATCAAAGATTTTTCTTCTTGCTCACATTTCAATTCAAATCAAATCAAACTTTATTTATAAAGCACTTTTCATATAAAAATATAACACAAAGTGCTTTACATTAAAACACAACAAAATATAAAAACTTGTGTTTGAACTTGTGTTGTTTATAGCTTTTTGTCTCATCTTGTTTTATATAAATTTGTTTTATTTTTTTATTCTACACTTGTTTTCACTTGTCCAAAATAAAAAGGTTACTTACATCATTGCCCTCTAGTGGCAGGTCCATGAACTTAAACAAACAATATACCATATTGTTACATTTTTTCTCTTTTTGGAAGCTACTTCTCAATGTTATTCTTTGTACGGTCTAAATAAAAAGAATCACCACATATGTCTAGAACAGCTAAATCAGTTTACCATAACACAACCCAAACTTTTCAAACAAATGTTTATACTTTTTTTTTTCTTTTTCAGGAGTGTCTGTTCAGGAAACAAAGTCTTTGTAGCGCCTTGGCTTGTGAATGACCCTACCAGTTCTGGTTGTCATTGGTCTCTCAGGGGTCGGTTGAGTTGGTACTGACTGTGCTTGGGCACTTTCTGGGTCAACAGTCTCGATGTCAAGGGGTACTGTTGGTGGTATGTTGTGAGAATGCCTGAGGTGCCTACGGTTTCTCCTCAGCACAGCACCTGACTCCATTGCAACCTCATAGGACCTATCATCAACAGATTTTTTCACCAAGCCTCTCCTCCATTTCTTGTGGGGCTGAAAAGGCTGAACTCTCATAGCATCACCTACTTTCAAAGGACTGAGGTCTCTGGCTGATCGGTTGTAGTAAGCACACTGACGATGTTGGTTGTTAAGCAGTGCTTCCTTGGCTTGAGGTACTTTGGGTTGGAGTAGACTGGGTTTGACTGGAAGCAATGTCCTTGTGCGGCGACTCAGTTGCCTTTGTGCTGGGCTGCTGTCCAGTCCCCGGGATGGTGTATTGCGATGGTCTAAGAGTGCAAGATAAGGATCTAGTCCAGAAGATGTAAAGCGATGTCAGAAGATATCACAACGAGCAATATGTGTCTTGATTTGGTCACTCATGCCAATCCAGAACACGCATTCCCTGGCTCTCCTCAGACATCCTTCTGCACCGAGATGAGATGAGTGCAGGCGCCTGGTGATGCCCTCCTGGAGAGAAGAAGGGATAACCGCACGTTCTCCTTTAAACACAATGCCATCTTGGTGACTGAGTTCCTCTTGAAAAGAAAAGTATGGTTTTATTTCAGTTGGTATTGCTCTTTTATCTGAAGGCCATCCTTGCTGCATCATTTTGATAATCATTTGTAAAGTTTTGTCACCTTTTGTTGCTGTTCTGATCTGGCTAAGACTGTCATGGGAAATAGGCAAATGTTTCAACATATTAACAGTCTCTAATTCAGCTTCTCCAGAGTCCTGGTGTGCACATTCTGGGAGGTATGCTCTGCTTAATGTGTCTGCCAGTAACATGTCTTTGCCTGGGACGTTACACCACATTCAGGTCATATTTCTGAATACGTAGCATCATTCTTTGAAGTCTCTTTGGTGCACTTAACAGTGGTTTTCTAACTATGGTCTCTAAGGGCTTATGGTCAGATTGGACGGTGACTTTGCGACCATAAGTGTACTGATGGAACTTCTCGACACTGAAAACCATAGCTAAAAATTCCTTCTGAGTCTGAGCATAACCGCGTTCTGTTTGCGTGAGTGCTCTACTTGCATATGCGATGGGCTTGCCCTTCTGCAGGAGTGCTGCACCCAAACCTGCGTCTGATGCGTCACATTGCACCACCAGATCATCTTCTGGGCTGTAGTACTTCAGGGTAGGAGCATCTGCAATCGTCTGTTTAAGTTTCACAAACGCATTCTCATGAGGATCTGTCCATTCCCATTCCGTGTCTTTATGGGTCAACTGTCTTAACACTGCACACTGGTTGGAAAGATGTGGGAAAAACTTAGCTAAATAATTAGCCATGCCTAGCAGTCTTTGTACTGCCTTCACATCTGTGGGCCTCGGCATTTGTTCAATTGCACGCACCTTGTCTGGGTCAATTTTGAGTCCATTCGCTGTGAGACGATGTCCGATGTACGTGCACTCACGTTGTCTCAGTTTAAACTTTTCTGGGTTCAGTTTGATGTTTTTCTGTTGACAGCGTTCCAGGAATTTTCTCAATTTTGTATCATGGTCTTGGATGGCTGCTTCCGGACTTTCACCTTGGCCTGTTATAAGCACATCGTCAGCAATAATGTAAAGGCCTGGCAGCCCATCCAAAGCTTGGGTCAGTTTTCCCTGGAAAACCTCAGGTGCTGGACTAATTCCCATGGGCGTTCTAAGCCATCTGTAGCGCCCAAATGGAGTGGAGAAGGTGGTCAGGTAACTCGACTCCACTGCGAGTTTCACATGCCAAAATCCATTCTTAACGTCGCAAACCGTGAACACTTTTGCCTTAGACATGTCTGGAAGTACATCCTCAATAGTAGCCAATGGAAAGTGACTTCTTTTGAGTGCCTTATTCAAGGGCTTTGGATCAATGCAAACTCTGAGTTTACAGCTCTGCTTTTGCACAACCACCATGCTGCTCCAACTCCTGAAGCTCCTCCTTTAGTGGCTTCATCATGGCGACAGGCACTCGTCGCTTTGGGAGTTGTACTGGCTTCACCCACTGGTCCACTTCCATTTTGTATTCTCCTTCCAGACAACCGTCTCCTGTGAACACATCTGCAAAATCTGTCTTAATTTGTTCGAATGTCCATTGTCCGTTTGCGTCTTCTCCTTTTGTCACAATGCTATCCATAGTCATAATGTTTTCATAGTGTACTTTTATCAGCTTCATAGCTTCACTAGCTCTTTTACCAATCAGTGGCACAGGGCTGTCTTTGTCTAACACCTGGAACTCTAACTGGTACAGTTTTTGGTTTCTGGGGTTCCTTAACTTCACTTTACATTTACCCAGTGGCTTCACTTTGCTACCGTTATACATCACTAACACAGAGTTTGCTTCATCAAGTGTTACATCTTTGTTTAGCAGGTCAACAGGTAACACATTACATGTGGCTCCACAGTCTATTTGAAATCTTACCATCATACAGATGTGTTCAGCACACATTTCATTTTGACCCTCAGTAACTATTTCCGGTATTTTTCCAATTTCAAATTCTGGTGCTTTGATCAGTTATGAAATGCGGTCTGTGAAAATTATAAAAATAATTATTTTAGGCCAGTTTTTTTTTTTTTTACTTGTCCTGTCCAACAGCTGGGCAGAGAGATGAGAGCTGAAGGCCTCTTGTGTTGGACATATTTTACTTTAACAACAGGAAGGTTATGAATTTTCTGACAAACCAGAGGAATGTCTAAATAGACCCCTTTTGGAATCCAGGACAAACTTTATTCATTTTAGTCATTTGAGAATCTTTGGTCCAGAGAAGGAAAGGAGGGAAGAAGAGAGAGGGATGTTAGAGAGGAGGGGACAAGAGGGTGATTATATAAGGCATGGGGGGGGGGGTATAAAACCATGAAGCAGCATAAAGCAACAAGTTTCTGGATGGTTATACTCATTATGGTCAGGTTCAGATGTAATACACGTCTATAAGGGCGGGGTCTGTCCACACACACACACTCAGATGAACACACCTGTTGGCTCCAAAAAAATGTCCACATGTCAACATGTACACAACACTGCTTCATGGTTTTACTTACATCTTTTTTTTCAATTTACTCTGATGTTATTTTAAAAAAACAAAAATTGAAGACCATGTTTGGCCTCACTTTTGGAGTCCATACGTTAATCCTCCTCTACTAAAGCTCTATGATCTGTTGGAAAGTCTTCCTAATTTTCCTTTAGTTTAACAAGTATCTCCCTCTCAATGGAAAAACACGTCCTTATTAGAGGTAAGATCTTAAGCCTGAGCCTGAGTCAGTACCCGACCCGGCCGGAAATTCGGGTCGGGGACTAAAATGACAATCATTACGTCATCAATCATTACAGGTCATTTTATGCGACAAAATCACAAACTGTTTAAAACAACTTATAAATTGATTAACTGTATTATAGGCTATCGTGGAACATACTTGAAATTCTGGTCTTGATAGTCCAAGATACTATATTTGCTGATTTTGCCTTTTTCTCCATCTCCTTCAAAGTACTGTGCTTCAATTCCACGCACCATTTCTGTGCAAAGAAAAGACAGTTACATGTAATCTAGCACTTGATTGAGAAATTGTCTGTACTGCTACTTCTTGATTTGAGGTGTGAGAACTGAAAAACAAACCAGTAAGGAACTCCTTTCGTAGAGCACCTTCATCTATTCCATGTTCACCAATGAACGAAACACGGAGAAGATTCTTTGGCGAGGCTTTTTTTTGTCTTATCCACTGCTTCATCCCCCTTTGAAACAGGTCTTCCCTCGTTACCGAGATGTTAAATGTCATGGAAGCATCCACCCTCTTTTCAAGTGCGACGAGGATGTCTGATGCACTAAAACAGCCATGTAAAACCACTTTTTATAACATGGGTTCAATCAAACATCACAGATGGAGATGGATGTCCATCATTTTCTCCACGTGTAACAAAGTTAATTCCACTGCATACCTGCTGTAGTGTCCATGCATGTCTTTGCAAACTTCAACCTCTTCTGTGATGTTACTGTAAGAAAAATTGAGACAAAAGAAAAAGGGTCACAACATGTTTTATTTAAATAAAAAACATTTTTCCCATATGAAGAAAATCACTTTTGTTACCTCTCCCCACAAACACTTGCGTGTGCACAGATATCCTCCTTGGTAAAAGGTTGACAACACAGTGGACAAGCAACCTATGAAAATAATGAGTCTAAGTTATAATCACTTAGTAGTTCATTGTTGCACTTGGAGCACTTATGTCAAATAAATATAATAATGGTACTTTATAATGTGTACTGTGGTGTGCTCACCTTACTCTCCAAAACTTGTGTCGACATTTCTAGTGGGATCTGTAATGGTTGTTTGTATAAAACATATTTAACACTACTTACTAATCAAACTTCCTTGTAATTTAGCTTGTACCATAGAAACTTTTGTAATGGACAAATGTAACTTTTTGTGTGTGTATTTTATCTATCTGGCAGAGAAAACCCAAAGAGTGGGAGACAAGCATAATTTGAGGTGCTAAAGAAAATATAGGAAAGCATTTGCGATATCAACTGTGACATCAATTTTGCAAAAATCAAAAGAAATGAACAATTCTAGAATTCACGAAATTTACCTATTTTTATGGAAAGGTGAACAGCAAGTCAAAAAGTCTGTATCTATTCATTTTTTTACCATGATAATTATATATATTCTTCGTCATAAACATGTTAGGAACAACATTTTTAGATCTGAAAACAGTTTCATGGGTTCTGTTTTAAAACAGCAGGCATTTAATGAATATCCACTGTAGAGGACACCGGGACCATTTTAATGTATTTAATGGCTGGACATTATTTTAGGAGAAAAAAGTGAAGCAGAGAGGAATCTATACCAGATAGTTGAGGAAGATTCAGATTTGGAGGTTTCAGATGATGAAAAGGAGGAGGAGGATGAGATTCAGGAAAAAATAACTTGCTTTTTTAATTAACTACATTTTTTTGTGTTTTTTTTAAATGTCCATCATAACAGGTTTACACCTGTGCTAGCAGGGCGCCCTGACTATCAAGATGACCCCAAAGCTTGTAAATACTGGTGTCCAATCCTGTACATTGATAACATTTTCAAGGATCTGTTTCTGATCTAGTTGTGGTCCAACTACCGGGGAATCACACTCCTCAGCCTCCCTGGGAAAGTCTATGCCAGGGTAGTGGAGAAGAGAGTCCGTCCTATAGTGACCAGCTCTACACCCTATCTAGGGTGCTGGAGGGATTGTGGGAGTTCGCTCATTCAGTCCATATGTGTTTTGTGGATTATGAGAAGGCAATTGACCGCATCCCCTGTATCCTGTGGAGGGTGCTATGGGAGTATGGAGTCCAGGGAGCCTTACTGAGGGGTTTCCGGCCTCTGCACGACCGGAGCAAGAGCTTGGTTTGCATAGCCGGCAGTAAGTCAAACTTGTTCCCAGTGCATGCTGGACTCTGGCAGGGATGCTCTTTATCACCGGTTCTATTCAAAGTTTTTATGGACATTATTTCTAGGGCACATGCAGGTGTCGTTGGGGGTCTGGTTTGGGGACCACAGGATTTCATCCCTGATCTATGCAGATGATGTTGTCCTGTTGGCTTCATTAAGCCGGGACCTCCAGCATGCGTTGGGGTGGTTTGTGGCAGAGTGTGAAGCGGCTGGGATGAGGGTCAGCACCGCTAAATCTGAGACCATGGTTCTCGACCAAAGAAAGGTAGTCTGCCATCTCTCGGTGAGTAGAGTGTCCCTGCCCCAGGTGGAGAAGTTTAAATATCTTGGGGTCTTGTACATGAGTGGGGGAAGACAGGAGCGTGAGATTGACAGGCAGATCGGAGCAGTCTCTGTAGTTATGCAGTTGATGTACTGGTCCGTTGTGGTGAGGAGAGAGCTGAGCCAATAAGCAAAGCTCTCAATTTACTGATCAATCTTCCTCTGTAGCAGATGGTCCAACAAGTGACAATAGAGTGATATATAATTTTATTGTTTTAGAACAAAATGTAATGTTTTTTGGGTGAATATCACTCTAAAGATTTAATCTGCTCCTTTTTTCTGATTTTCCTAATTGAGTTCTACTTTCACAGCAATATCGTCTTGTTGTCCTCTACAGTGAACATGTTGGGAAATTAAAATAAAAAATATTTTTAAAAAAATTAAAATTGTAAGGTGTATTTTAGACCCAAATAGATAGGAAATCACACAAAAACAAAAATTGGAAGACACTTTTTTTTCCTCGGTTCTCAGGAGGATATACAGCCAAGACTTTCCTGTCTTGGTAATGCTGGTCCCACTGTATCCCTCATCGTCAGGTGGCACGAGGATAAGTTTCCGTTGGCCTAATCCTACTGTTTCCATCAACATTAAAAATCATCAGCTCTTTGTTCAGAGAAAAATTCTCAAACATACCTTCATTAGTAATTAAATCAATTCAAACTGAGATACATTTAAAAAGAGACAACAAAGTTTTACCCATGGCTTTGTAAAGCATCCATGCCCCTTCAAGTTGACTCATTTTGGGGTACACCTCACAAAGAATGTCTGTGATCTGTGGGTGCCAGTAGTAAACATTTAAATCAAACATGCACCTAAATTCACTTTTAGTAGTTTGATGTGAGGTAACGTACCTGCTTATGGCCAGCATCCTCAGGAATATTGATGGTCCTTTTCCCCAACCCAGCCTGTAACAGCATGAGCTCCTCTGAAGGTTTAGGACTTTTTCCGAGGCACTCGGCAGTAGGCAGAACTGGACGGAGGACGTTTTGCTGCAGAGTCTTTTACTGGTCACCCGTGACTGGGGTCTTGCATTGGTCCTGTGTTTAAATAACCCTGGAAAACTTCTAAAAGAATTAGGGGGGGGGGGGTTAACTAAACTTATCTCTTACTTACCACTTATCTCTCTTACAATAATAATAGTAATAATAATAATAGTAATGTGGCACTGTAATTTAAAGCACAAACCTGATTTACCTTCAGTTACATTTACTTACTCGTATCGTAATTAATTTATTTTAAGTTTATTTATACAACAACCTCAACCTCAACCTAAACTACTAACAACCTCAGTTGCCTAAAGAGCTGTACAGCATAAAAACAAGAGAAAATCCAGAATAAGCAATAACTCAAGCAGATCTATCTTAATGAGAATTATATAGACATATCTTTTGACTAACAACAACCGAACCTGGCCATGCTTTGCTGCACAGTGCTGCCTGAAGGCCCCTGCGTAGGAACTGTCAAAGACATCGGTTGTGATGGTCTTTCTGATGTCTCAGGCCTGGAGTCCCTAGCTGCCTGTGCGGGCTGCCCCTCAACTTAATGAATAATACATTGAGCATTAACATCATCAACTCAGTAAAACAAAAGTCTTTCTGTTAAGTTAATCAGGGATGTTTCTCATCAACAGCTCACCTACAGTCGCATTAATCATTGGTATAAAAAACTGTCAATTGCTTTTGATACTTACTTGATGGTGGATTATTTAAGGATCTTCTAAGCAAACTAATTGCAGCGCTGCGCAAGTTATCCTAAAGAAATTCAGTGAAATGAATAAATGCACTAGCAGACAACAGTGACTAAAATGTTGATCTATTTTCCTTCATTACGGTTATGAGGGATGTTAGAGAGGAGGGGACAAGAGGGTGATTATATAAGGCATGGGGGGGGGGTAAAACCATGAAGCAGCATAAAGCAACAAGTTTCTGGATGGTTATACTCATTATGGTCAGGTTCAGATGTAATACACGTCTATAAAGGCGGGGTCTGTCCACACACACACACTCAGATGAACACACCTGGTGGCTCCAAAAAAATGTCCACATGTCAACATGTACACAACACTGCTTCATGGTTTTATTTACATCTTTTTTTTCAATTTACTCTGATGTTATTTTAAAAAAACAAAAATTGAAGACCATGTTTGGCCTCACTTTTGGAGTCCATACGTTAATCCTTCTCCACTCAAAGCTCTATGATCTGTTGGAAAGTCTTCCTAATTTTCCTTTAGTTTAACAAGTATCTCCCTCTCAATGGAAAAACACGTCCTTATTAGAGGTAAGATCTTAAGCCTGAGCCTGAGTCAGTACCCGACCCCCTCAACTTAATGAACAATACATTGAGCATTAACATCATCAACTCAGTAAAACAAAAGTCTTTCTGTTAAGTTAATCAGGGATGTTTCTCATCAACAGCTCACCTACAGTCGCATTAATCATTGGTATAAAAAACTGTCAATTGCTTTTGATACTTACTTGATGGTGGATTATTTAAGGATCTTCTAAGCATTTGCAGCAAACTAATTGCAGCGTTGCACAAGTTATCCTAAAGAAATTCAGTGAAATGAATAAATGCACTAGCAGACAACAGTGACTAAAATGACTAAATGACTAAAGTGACTAAAATCTATTTTCCTTCATTACGGTTATGAGCTTTACCTCTTTTGGGTCTGTCATTTATGGGAAGATTATATAAGCAGAAATGAAAAGTTAAGTAAGTCACCTATAACTAACGAGCATGTAACAAGCATATAACTGTATAAATATATAAAAAGGGCAAAAATAAAAAAAATATGAAATAGGGCTGGGCGATATGGCCTAAAAATAAAAAAATCTCAGATTTTTTATTTTTATTCGATTTCCGACCCCACCCCCCTACTTAAGGAAAGCAATAAGTACAAACGGCAGACAACTGAAAGCAAATTTTGCTTTTATTTAATCAAACGCAAGACAAATGTAACCCCCATTTCTGGGATGAATTATAAATAAATGAACACACTCTTGGAATCAAAGATTTTTCTTCTTGCTCACATTTCAATTCAAATCAAATCAAACTTTATTTATAAAGCACTTTTCATATAAAAATATAACACAAAGTGCTTTACATTAAAACACAACAAAATATAAAAACTTGTGTTTGAACTTGTGTTGTTTATAGCTTTTTGTCTCATCTTGTTTTGTATAAATTTGTTTTATTTTTTTATTCTACACTTGTTTTCACTTGTCCAAAATAAAAAGGTTACTTACATCATTGCTCTCTAGTGGCAGGTCCATGAACTTAAACAAACAATATACCATATTGTTACATTTTTTCTCTTTTTGGAAGCTACTTCTCAATGTTATTCTTTGTACGGTCTAAATAAAAAGAATCACCACATATGTCTAGAACAGCTAAATCAGTTTACCATAACACAACCCAAACTTTTCAAACAAATGTTTATACTTTTTTTTTTTTCTTTTTCAGGAGTGTCTGTTCAGGAAACAAAGTCTTTGTAGCGCCTTGGCTTGTGAATGACCCTACCAGTTCTGGTTGTCATTGGTCTCTCAGGGGTCGGTTGAGTTGGTACTGACTGTGCTTGGGCACTTTCTGGGTCAACAGTCTCGATGTCAAGGGGTACTGTTGGTGGTATGTTGTGAGAACGCCTGAGGTACCTACGGTTTCTCCTCAGCACAGCACAGCACCTGACTCCATTGCAACCTCATAGGACCTATCATCAACAGATTTTTTCACCAAGCCTCTCCTCCATTTCTTGTGGGGCTGAAAAGGCTGAACTCTCATAGCATCACCTACTTTCAAAGGACTGAGGTCTCTGGCTGATCGGTTGTAGTAAGCACACTGACGATGTTGGTTGTTAAGCAGTGCTTCCTTGGCTTGAGGTACTTTGGGTTGGAGTAGACTGGGTTTGACTGGAAGCAATGTCCTTGTGCGGCGACTCAGTAGCCTTTGTGCTGGGCTGCTGTCCAGTCCCCGGGATGGTGTATTGCGATGGTCTAAGAGTGCAAGATAAGGATCTAGTCCAGAAGATGTAAAGCGATGTCAGAAGATATCACAACGAGCAATATGTGTCTTGATTTGGTCACTCATGCCAATCCAGAACACGCATTCCCTGGCTCTCCTCAGACATACTTCTGCACCAAGATGAGATGAGTGCAGGCGCCTGGTGATGCCCTCCTGGAGAGAAGAAGGTATAACCGCACGTTCTCCTTTAAACACAATGCCATCTTGGTAAATGAGTTCCTCTTAAAAAGAAAAGTATGGTTTTATTTCAGTTGGTATTGCTCTTTTATCTGAAGGCCATCCTTGCTGCATCATTTTGATAATCATTTGTAGAGTTTTGTCACCTTTTGTTGCTGTTCTGATCTGGCTAAGACTGTCATGGGAAATAGGCAAATGTTTCAACATATTAACAGTCTCTAATTCAGCTTCTCCAGAGTCCTGGTGTGCACATTCTGGGAGGTATGCTCTGCTTAATGTGTCTGCCAGTAACATGTCTTTGCCTGGGACGTTCACCACATTCAGGTCATATTTCTGAATACGTAGCATCATTCTTTGAAGTCTCTTTGGTGCACTTAACAGTGGTTTTCTAACTATGGTCTCTAAGGGCTTATGGTCAGATTGGACGGTGACTTTGCGACCATAAGTGTACTGATGGAACTTCTCGACACTGAAAACCATAGCTAAAAATTCCTTCTGAGTCTGAGCATAACCGCGTTCTGTTTGCGTGAGTGCTCTACTTGCATATGCGATGGGCTTGCCCTTCTGCAGGAGTGCTGCACCCAAACCTGCGTCTGATGCGTCACATTGCACCACCAGATCATCTTCTGGGCTGTAGTACTTCAGGGTAGGAGCATCTGCAATCGTCTGTTTAAGTTTCACAAACGCATTCTCATGAGGATCTGTCCATTCCCATTCCGTGTCTTTATGGGTCAACTGTCTTAACACTGCACACTGGTTGGAAAGATGTGGGAAAAACTTAGCTAAATAATTAGCCATGCCTAGCAGTCTTTGTACTGCCTTCACATCTGTGGGCCTCGGCATTTGTTCAATTGCACGCACCTTGTCTGGGTCAATTTTGAGTCCATTCGCTGTGAGACGATGTCTGATGTACGTGCACTCACGTTGTCTCAGTTTAAACTTTTCTGGGTTCAGTTTGATGTTTTTCTGTTGACAGCGTTCCAGGAATTTTCTCAATTTTGTATCATGGTCTTGGATGGCTGCTTCCTGACTTTCACCTTGGCCTGTTATAAGCACATCGTCAGCAATAATGTAAAGGCCTGGCAGCCCATCCAGAGCTTGGGTCAGTTTTCTCTGGAAAACCTCAGGTGCTGGACTAATCCCCATGGGCATTCTAAGCCATCTGTAGCGCCCAAATGGAGTGGAGAAGGTAGTCAGGTAACTCGACTCCTCTGCGAGTTTCACATGCCAAAATCCATTCTTAACGTCGCAAACTGTGAACACTTTTGCCTTAGACATGTCTGGAAGTACATCCTCAATAGTAACCAATGGAAAGTGACTTCTTTTGAGTGCCTTATTCAAGGGCTTTGGATCAATGCAAACTCTGAGTTTACAGCTCTGCTTTTGCACAACCACCATGCTGCTGATCCAATCTGTGCTACAGTCAACTGGGGTGATAATACCTCTCTGCTCCAACTCCTGAAGCTCCTCCTTTAGTGGCTTCATCATGGCGACAGGCACTCGTCGCTTTGGGAGTTGTACTGGCTTCACGCACTGGTCCACTTCCATTTTGTATTCTCCTTCCAGACAACCGTCTCCTGTGAACACATCTGCAAAATCTGTCTTAATTTGTTCGAATGTCCATTGTCCGTTTGCGTCTTCTCCTTTTGTCACAATGCTATCCATAGTCATAATGTTTTCATAGTGTACTTTTATCAGCTTCATAGCTTCACTAGCTCTTTTACCAATCAGTGGCACAGGGCTGTCTTTGTCTACCACCTGGAACTCTAACTGGTATAGTTTTTGGTTTCTGGGGTTCCTTCACTTCACTTTACATTTACCCAGTGGCTTCACTTTGCTACCGTTATACATCACTAACACAGAGTTTGTTTCATCAAGTGTTACATCTTTGTTTAGCAGTCTGAAATCTTACCATCTTTTTGCCTAAGAGCATGTTTGCAAACAGTTTAGCGTCTTTCATTTTGTCAGAGCTAACAGGTTTTACGTTTTCACCTTGTGCTTCATCTTTAATAGGGTTGTGCCGATGGACGATATCATCGTCCATCGTGATGGGTGACTGACATCCCGATGGAGTGACCACCATCGTGATGCCACGCCCCCGCCACGTTGCGAGTGGACACCATAAGCCGCGGTTACATGAACAAAATATCTTGATGGGAAGAATGGTCGGATTAGAATCCAACCGTGTACATGGGCCCAGAAAAATGTTTTCAGATTATAAAAACGTTCACTAAGGTCACACTTTCCGTCGGAATAAAAACCGGAAGGATAGAAATTCCGCCGAGCGGCTTTTTTTTTTTTCAAACTTTATTGAATGTAACAATTAAATACAAAACGACAGCGCCGAGCGGCTATATATATTGACATGTCAGCTCGGTAAAATACGAGATGATCTTCTAAACGTGTTTTTAATAATGTTACGGTTATTATGAAACACCTGTTCGCTCATCATTTGAATCTTAATCCGTGTTGTCAGCGCTTTTTCTGAGCGCTGTTGTTAGCCCATGTTAGCATACTGCTATGCTAACATGGGCTAACAACATTAGCTTTGGGTGGCGCTGCATCCTGTGAATAACATCAGCCGTTATTTAGTCGGGACACGACTGGAAACACAAATCCACGTCATTGTTTGAATGTTTTCTAAGGACTGAGCGACATTTCTGCTTTGAAGCTCAAACCGCTGTGTGTGCTGACGATCCGAGCTGTGCTCAGACACTCACTTTTAGACCCGGTTCTGAGTTCGGTAGCTCGTACCCCTAGAGCTGCGGGATGGATCGCAGTCTTAAATCTCCCACACATACCGCTCATGTACCCCCCCCCCCCTTCCCATCAAACACAAAGCTGTAAGTCCGCACTCCGCCGGTCCACTTCGCTAGTTAAGTGCAGGAGCGGACTACTTCTTTTCTATTTTGTTTGTTACTTTTTTTGTTGAAGTCACTTCCCTCAGTTTATACTGGATCACGCGGATGAGTCATTAGTTGGGAAATAAAATGAAAAAAGCAAAATAACGAATAGCAGTTATATAACAACGAAAAATGTTTTTTTTTAAGGGGCCCCCCCCCCCCCCCCCCGACGATGTCATCGTCCATCCCGATGGTTGACAGCAAACATCGTCAACGGCCAATTTAGGGGACATCGCCCAACCCTAATCTTTAACACACAAAATATCCTCAAACTCACTTTTACATTCTGTTATATGATGCACTGTTTTCTTCTTTCGTGTGTTAATGCGGGCTTTACACTTTGCAGCAAAGTGGTTTTCCTTACCACACTTTTTGCATTTTTTCCCAAATGCTGGACATTTTAGTTTGCTCCTTTCATGCGTTCTGCCACAAAACTTGCATTCCACTGTGCTTTCTTTATCTCTTTTTGTCTGATGCTGGTAAGGAGACCTGTGTACAGCGTGAACGTCCTCCGCTGTACTTGCAATTGCTTTGCAGTTCTACCTGGATAATTCAGCCGCTCTGCAGAGTTGAATACAGGTGTCCAACGTCATGGCTCTCTCTCTCAGAAGCCTTTCTCTCATGCCGTCATTGTTAATACCACATACTATCCTGTCTCGGATGAGTGAGTCTCTTAAAGTGCCAAAATTGCACGTTTTAGTGAGCAGTTTCAGTTCAGTCACATAACTATCAATGGACTCACTGATGCCCTGATTTCTTGTGAAAAATTTGTACCGCTCCACTGTTTCATTCACCGTGGGATTGCAGTAATTGTTAAACTTTTCAATCATGTCATCCACCTTCCAGTCAGACTGTGGCGTGTCCCCCATTAGCGTATCCAGCAGCTCTCTGCCATTTTCTCCCACCAGATAACGGAATAGAGTTACTTTCTTACCCTCCTCATCTGGGGCAACTGTCAATCCAACATAAAGTTGAAACTCATCTCTCCATGTCTTCCATGTTTTCGACAGGTTGTTGGAGTCCAGACACAGCACTTGTGGAGTTTTCAGTCCTTCCATTTAACTAGCTCGTCCATGTGTGATGCTAAGCTCTCTGCTAATGTTAGCGCTTCACCGTCTTCCACGGCACTTCTGCAGCAAACGACGAGAGAGAAAAAAATACTCTTAAAAAATCCGGGTAGAGTTCTCTACCGCTGCCACCATGTTAAAGTGAGTGTTTCCACACAAAAAACCAGTCCAGCTTCGTTGCAATATCCCAACTGGGTCAGCATTTATTAACACCGTCGGCCTGGATCTCTTATTCACCGGTCTCACCTCTTGAACTTCAACATAAATAGACAAACCATCATTGCCCTCTAGTGGCAGGTCCATGAACTTAAACAAACAATACACCATATTGTTACACTTCTTGCTGTTGTGTTGCAGGATTTGGTTATTTGTTCTGTGTTTTGGTAATTTGTTTTGTGTTTTGGTGATTTGTTCCGTGTTTTGCTGTTGTGTTGCAGGATTTGGTCATTTGTACTGGGATTTGTTGTCGGTTGTATCTTAAATGTAAACGTGTCTTGGCATTGACACAGACAAACAGAAACTATAAAATTTTAACTCCAAATTTAAGTTTCATCATTTATAATTAAATACACTGATGATGTAATGTCTTTGTATTCTTCAAGGAAAACAAAAACATGCATATAAGTGTGTGCGTGTGTGTGAGAGAGAGAGTGTGTGTGTGTGTGTGTGTGAGCGCGTATATATATATATATATATATATATATATATATATATATATATATATATATATATATATATATATACCTTTTCGAGGTCAAATCGGATCCAATTCTTCAGTGACTATAATAGCACGCACTCAACCTGTCATTTTTTAGTTTCTATTAATAAATTATCATTTACTTAAAAATTAGCTTTCACTTTATTATTTGCTACAAAACATTTCTATATTGCACAGAGGGAAAAATTGAGCCTGAAACTTGTTTTTCTCTTTTCGATGTGCTGAAAACCAGTTCAAATCTGGCAACCTCGTGTGAAAAGTCTGCTCCCCAAGCCCCGCCTACAGTTTACGTTAGTTGAAGAAATTCTTCGACAAATAAAATTTAAATTCGAAGATATTTTTCCGTAAATTAAACTTCAATGCTTGTCTCATTAAGAACAAATCCGTTTTACAATGTAGACGTAAAAAAACAATAAACGATTCGCAAAATTTCTGGTTGAGGGGGCGTGGTTAACTTTCCACACATTTATAAACACACACACACACTAACAGTCTCGCCTCGCATAACTTCACAAGAGCGAGTCTTCCTCGCCGGAGTCCCTTCCCAAAGACAGGATTCCAGTCGTGTTTTGGGTAAAAGGAAATGAAGAGGAGGTTAAATAAGAAATTCTTGATTGTGATCGTCGCATATTCCGGTTTACTTCTGCTAATCGCGTACGTGTTAGATTACCGAGATAAATCCGGCGAGCACGCCAAGCTTCCGCAGCAACAGCCCAGATGCTCAGATTTGGAGAACACGGTGGCGCTTCTGTGGGATAACAATGGCTACAAAGTCAACGGCAGCGACGCGGCGGCGGAGGCCAGATTCAACAGGAGTCAGCCGCGGATCCACATCTACCTGCACGCCACCTGGAGGACCGGCTCGTCGTTCTTGGGGGAGTTGTTCAACCAGCACCCCGACGTGTTCTACCTGTACGAGCCGATGTGGCACATATGGCAGGCTCTGTACCCCGGGGACGCGGGCAGCCTCCAGGGCGCGGTGCGGGACATGCTGAGCTCTCTGTACCGCTGCGACTTCTCCGTGCTGAAACTTTACGCCGGAACGCAAAACATCTCCACGTCCTTCATCTTCGGCTGGAAAACCAACAAGGTGATCTGCTCGGAGCCGCTGTGCGACGCGCACAAGCGCCACGAAATCGGGTTGGTGAAGGAAGACCAGTGCGCAAAATGCAGAAGAAGGGACATCAGGGATCTGGAGGTGGAGTGTAAGAAGTACCCCGTGATGGTGATCAAAGGGGTCCGCGTTTTGGACCTGAGCACCCTGGTCCCCTTGATGAGGGACTCTGCGATCAACCTGCAGATCATCCAGCTCTTCAGAGACCCCAGAGCCGTGCACAACTCCCGTTTGAAGTCCAAGCAAGCTCTGGTGAAGGAGAGTATCCAGGTGCTGAGGAGCAAGAAGCAGACGGACAAGTACAAGCGGCTGCTGGTGCCGAGCAACAGGATGAACCGGGCGGAGAGCTACGTCGCCAGCGCCATGGAGCTCATCTGCGACAACTGGCTGAGTGACATGATGCTGGTGACCAACGCGCCCCCGTGGGTGAGCAGAAACTATGTCCGCATCCGCTATGAGGACCTGGTGCTGCGCCCCATGGAGGAGCTCCAGAGGATGCTGCGCTTCGCCAACCTCTCCACCTTTCCCGCTTTGGAGAGGTTTGCGCTGAACATGACGCGCGGCCAGGGCTACTCCTCAGAGAAACCCTTCCTGATCTCATCCAGGGACGCGAAAGAGGCCATCTACGCGTGGAGGGAGCGCCTGAACGTGGAGCAGATAAACCAGGTGGAGGCCTACTGCAGTGAAGTGATGAGGCAGCTGGGATACGAGCGAAGCAACGTGGACAAAGCAGCATGAGGTGGATGGATCAAGGTTTGTTTCTGAGTTTTTTTAAAGCAGGTGCTTGATGGTGAACCACTGCTGGTGCATTCAAAGACGTTCTTTTAGCACAGGAAGTGTGCTGCTTCATAACCTCTGACCTGCCTCTGAATGAGACAGAAAACAAACCACAGGAAAGCAGCAAATGATTGTTTCAGTCATTAAGCAAGGCATCCAGCCTGTAGAGGCAGAATAAATGTGAGCGCGGACTGTTATACTTCATAGATAAGTAGGCCAGTATAGATGGATAGTTAAAGATAGAATTTATTATGGCCTCATAGTCCAATCAATCATAAAAACACACAAGTGCAAGTGCAATACAATAAAGGATGAAGTCAGATAATGTCATAAAAAGCATCATTAAGAAGGCAGAACAAGAAATCGACTAACAAATTACAATAAAAATAATAATAATAAATTGACATAATCATAAAAAGCACAGGATAGGAGTTAGCTGAAAGGACAGATTTGGCATCTTTAGATATATTCATATATTGCAGGGGAATAGTTTCAGTCAGGGGTGGAGCTACAGGGGGGAGCAGCAAAAATATTTGCCCCACAACTTGCACCCCCCCCCTCCACACACACAATTTTTGAGTCAATAGTAGTGTCAATACTGAAAAATATTAAGAAATCATTAACACAAGCTTCTTTAAGCATTACAAATATAACAAAATCAATATTTTAAAATAAATTAAAAACAGTAATCATAAAGAAGTTAGGGCTGCACGATATGAGGAAAATTCGCAATGTGCAATTCATTCATTCATCTTCTGCCGTTTGTTCTCTTTCTGGGTCACGGGGCGCAGTGGTTAGCGCTCTTGCCTCACAGAAAGAAGGTCCCCCTGGTTCAAGTCCCACCTGGGGGACCCGAAAACGAACATCAATGGTGGACCTTTCTGTGTGGAGTTTGCATGTTCTCCCCGTGCATGCGTGGGTTCTCTCCGGGGTCTCCACGCTTCCTCCCACCGTCCAAAAACATGCTTCACAGGTTCATTGGTTAATCTCAATTCTCCCTAGGTGTGAGTGTGAGAGTGCATGGGTGTGTGATTGTGGCCCTACGACAGACTGGCGACCTGTCCAGGGTGTCCCCTGCCTTCACCCACAAGTGGCTGGGATAGGCTCCAGCAGCAATGTGCAATATTAGAGATAAGTATTACGATGACGATATAAATTGCTATACATAAGCAAATAGCAAAACAAATAAAAACATAATTTCCAATTTCACTGCAACAGTTTAATTTAAATAAGAGTCAACATAACTTAAATTATACTCCAAATGACCCTCGTCTACATAGGAGGTGAGCATCTAACATGAAAGAGCTCCATCCGATTGGTCAAATGCAGAAATGGATTTATTTGATTTGTTAAATACTTCAAGCTGCCATAAGATATTTTTGGCACATTTATCACAACTGTTGCCGTCTTTTGCAATTTGCATATTTCACAGCTTCATGTCGTGATAACTATAAATTTGTGATTTATCGTACGGGCCTAAAAGAAAGTTAGAAATACATATTTTTAAACCCCCCCCCCGCACACACACACATATTAAAAAAGTTGTAGCTCCGCCCCTGTTTTTAGTTGTTTCTTCTTTTTACACCAGCTCATCTCTTTCTGTTCTTTTTTGTTTAAACTCCAAACTTTTACCTGCTTGTAAAAAAAAAAGGAAATCAGAAAATATCTTTAGTTAAAACGTTACTTTGAGGTCGACTTCAAATCTGTCCTGGACGAGATATGGTACGCAACTAAACAGTGGAGTAAGTACAAATTGAAACCACAATGTATGAAAATACCAATTGTTTTATAGTGCCTGAGCACAAACGGCAGCTTTGTAACAGCTTTTACAGCAGCCTGAGTGAGACCATCAAACATCTCCGCCTGCTTTAATTCTTCAGTGACCGGCAGCCCGACTGTCCCATAGAGGCCTCTTTGTTTTGTCCCTGGCATAGCGACCCCCCCACATGGATAGCTGGGGGTTGGCAGCGAATAACTGGGCCTCAGACTGCACCGTCAAGAAGGGAGTCATTGTACAAGGCAGGCCGTGACGGGATAAAGCTCCCGGAGGTTACAGCCAGGCTGTCACCACCATCCACCCACAAGCAAGAACCCTCACAGCTGTGATACAGACCGTGTTTGCCCCCCCCCCCCTCAACCACCCTGCAGCTCCAGAACCCCGATGGTCAGACCGAGGCCAATCCTGCCATCATCCTAACATCTGTGTCGTCGTAGCTCCAGGACCTTCCTTTAACGCTCAACTGTTTCCTTTCTTCTCCCTCTTCCAGAGTCCTGGTATTCAACAGCTGAGAGCAAAAAGGTGGAAAAACAAAACAAGCTGCAGGAATGCAGTCCTCCAAGAGGTTCTGGAGCGTGGCTCCGGGGGTGTTTTGCCTTCACCCGAGCCCACCCGATGAACTGGAGAGAATCCCAGAGAAAAGGGCAGCCTATCACAGACGGGTACATTTGAAACCAGGAGAAGGCAGCTTGTTATTCTAGTCCTGCTTTTCCGCTAGTCTGCGAGGGATGGGGAGAAGGTGGAGCGGAGGGAATACCACATACAAGGCTGAGTTGTGCTACACTTCACTGCTCGGCCTTTGTCTCTCAGTGTTCCTGTAACACTAATCCCTCCTGGAATCCCCCCTGTGAGCAGGGGCCATAGAAAAAAAACCCAGACGGGGGTCCTCTGGGACGCAGGGAAGCAGCATCTCACCCATGACTAAGCTTTCTTGAGCAATACTGATACTAGAGCGGTAGTAACAAAGCTAATGTAGATCTCTAAAAGAAGAAACGGGGCCCTGAAAGCACCGAGCAACTGCTGCCGGTCTCGCGGCCCCTGCAGGATCTCCACAGCTGCAGCACCCCACTGATAGATTATCCACGCGGGTGCGAGTTTGCCTAACTTCCTGCATGCTCCTTGGAGAACAGCCTTCACAAACAGGACTAGCTTTCTCATGGTACTGATCCATATTCTGTTCACGTTTCAGTTTCTGCGTGACGCATGTTTAAAACTGTGAAATGGGAACGAGGGAGGAGCCTCCCCGCCGGCCACACGGTTCGTTTTAGGAGCTAGTTCTGGATGAAATGTTCTTGTGTTTAGAGCTCAGGTCAAAGAGAGAAAACGTGCAGGTGGCCACGTTTAGCACTCCTGTTTCTATTTATGGTTCAATTTTTAAGGAAAATTCATTGATGACCGGGGTTAACGTGCTCTTAAAGTCGTTCTTTTGTTACGTGGTATGTTTAAAAGAAAAAAAAAACCTTTTAGGGCCTTCATGCACTCAAACAGGAGCCGGTGCATCATAGTGATGAACGTGTTTGGAGTTTGTCAGTGAGCAGCAGTAAGCACTTTGAAAATGGAAGACTTTGTACTGAACACATGTCTGAAGTCAATAAAATTAATTTCAGTGTGCCTCACAGCGACTCCTGTGATGCTGGAGCCACAACTTTCTGATTCTTTCCCAGTCACAGCTGATCAGCGTTCGATGTTATCAGGAGACATTTGATTGACCCCGATCGCTTTATAATCATCGTCTTCAGCAAGTTTGAGAAAACTTTATTAAAAATACTGAATGCATATTTTTGTTCATGTTTTTATATTTATCAGCAAAAGTAAACATAAACTGAACTATGTGCTACGGCTGCAAGTTGATCTAAGAATTCAAACTATAAATTCAATTATAAAATTGTCAAGGTTTTTTTTTTTATGAAACAATTGGAAGCTTTAAAAGTACTGTTTTCTAATGCTTTCAGTACACACCTGCCACACTCCTGTTCAGAAAAAGAAAGCATGAAGAAAATGGGGAAAATATTCCATTATTTAAAAGAAAAACCTATATGTGCAGTTCCATTCTTTGCCTCTGAACTACACACTGTTGTGCAGCAGAAGATAAGAAAATGTGCTTTCAGATCCTTCCAATAATAATCCACTCTGACAACAGATGAAAACTTTTTGCTATCATTCTGCTCAGCTATTTGACATGTTAAAAATCTAAATACAAAATGTAATTAACCGTTGTGCTATCCTATGACCCCATCCTTACATGGACGTGTTCTCACCATGACAAAGGTGGATAAAGGTGGAGAGGATTTCATGTAATCCACGGACACCAGTGAAGATCACAAATCATTGAAGAAAAAAGGTTCAGAGCTCTGTCTAGTGGGTCTAGATGACCCCACTCCCAACGTTAAAGTGCCTAGAATAGAACAAGGGTTAGCTAAAATAAAGGAACAAAAACTACAAACCCATTATTTATTTAAGTTATTAGCATTTTTCTTCAAAGCTAAAAAGCCACAATGGAAAGATGAAGGAGCCAAATGTGGCTCCAGTGTAGAAGGATATGTGTTCATATTTCAAAATAAAAGTCTTTGAGTCACATATGCCTCCATACACCAGAGCTTCAGTTTGCAGACCACAAATTCACGTAGATGTGAGTTCTTTCAGGTGAATGGATGACTATTTTAATCCGTTTATGTTGTATTTGTCTTATTTTGCAATTTTAACCAATCATTTTTGCTTAAGAGAAAAAAAAGACAAATATTTACTCCTTGATGCATTTATAGGGCGAATTTTTCAGCTTTATGATTTAAAAAGCAAAATGTTAATAATGAATCATTCTGAAATTTAGATTTTCTTTAAACTCAAATGCAAACTATAAAATAACTTGTCATTTTTATTTTGTAATCCAAAGAAAAACAACTCCAACATTTTTTTTTTGTAATTTAGCTTTTATTTCTTTGGTAGTTTAAAGAAAATGATTAAGGAGCCACTTTGTATATTAAAAATTCCAAATACATTTTTGAAATCAGATGAATAAATAGAATAGACTGAAAAATGGATTAATTCAAATTGTAAAATGTCCATACATTTCATGAATCATCCTTTGCATGTAAAAACAGAGAAGCACTGGTGATTGAAATTGGATGACTTTTTATTAGTATGTTGACATGCAAACCGCTGCTCGCCTGGCAGCCAGTTGCCACTGGAGACAACAGGTGGACCTACAGACATTTCGGCTACATCTCATATTTCTCAGGTACAGAGCATTTAAATATAGCTGGCAAGACGACTGACAGCGCAGCGGTGGAGCGGTACAGAGTGCACATGAAGGTTATGCAAGTGTCCCATGAGTGTCCTCTATGGGAGCCAAAGTGCCAGTCTCAGCTCAATTATTTGTCTGCCGCCTTCAGTGAAGTTGTCCATAAAGTGCTGTAGAAACCTCAGCAAACCTGCCGCTCGTGCAAATTTCTGTTCCAATTGTGTTTAGGTGAAGATTTTAAAGACAAAAAAAAAATCACAGTTCTTTCTGCTTTTATGAAGACAACTCTTTTTAGTGGCTCAAAAATGTTTTTATTTTATTTTCACGGCAACATTATGAGGAAGTCTGTCATCTGGATGTGAAAGTGGATGTTAGAAAGTGCAACTTCCCAGCAGCTGAGCATAAATGACCTGTTCTGCATACGGCTTGGCAACAGCTTACCCAACAAGATTGGTTTCCTCTTGGAGGTCCCCAGCGACCCAAAAAAACACGCAAGAAAAACCTCAGATTTACCTCATACATAGATGTAGCAGCCGTTTTGTGCCGTCAAAACGAGAACACAAGAGCCTGGGAGGTGTTCAAAGTAAAACCGGAAATGGGTCATAAATCAAAATAGGTTGGATTCGATGTAAACATGAGCAGAAATATTCTGTAACCCTGCTCTCCTTCCTGTAGCAATCTCTCCGACAGCACCAGCCACTGCACCACCTTGCAGCCAGGGACATCCATTTTCTGAGATAGGATGACAAATGTGATCTATTCTTATATCTCTGCTTATTATGTTAAGACAACAACAAAAAAGGTTCAGCTGATATTTCTCTTGCTTGTACTTTTGTGGATTAAAGGTTAACAGACAATTTAATGACTCGGTTCCAGTCATGCCAGAGAAAAATTCTTGAAACTTACAGGATTTTGTTTAGTTGAAGTCACCCTGTTATATCCGCTTTACCTTTAATGTCACGAGTTTAAAAAAAAAAAAAAAAAAGAACATCAGATCCAAAATACTGAGAATAGCTTGGCCATGTAGTTCCTTTACTGTAGCAGGGGCCCCATTTAAACATCCAAACTATATCAGCCATTGCATCAAGGTATACAAAAAATAGTAGAACAGTCTCTTGGAAAAAAAAAAAAAAAGGCTCCAAAAAGATTCAAAGGCTCATCTCTCACAAATTGTTATCACATTTTTATCAGTTTGGACTCATGATAGTCAGAATACAGCAGATACTAGTGATGATTTCGTCACATAACAACTGAAGCAGCTCTACATTTCAAATATACTTAATATCAGTAAACAATTCTTAGGTTTTTTTCTTTTCTTCAAAATACTCAAAAATACTATGAAGGCTGGCTCTTTACTTCACATGCATATTTCTGTTTGTTTCTCAAATGTCGGAGCGATTAGCATTACTTAAGGAGAAACCCTAAATGAGAAGTCGAGCTCATTTTTTTTGTGTTCTGACAACCAGAAGAAGAAGAAGCAGCTTAGCCAAACATCCGCCTGAAAGCTATTTACATGCTGGAATTCTTCTCCTCTACTGCTCGATGAAGGTTTGATTCTGCTCCACAATGCTGCTGGACGCCCAGCGGCTTCAGATGAACGGATGGAACGAAGGTTTCTGGGGGACACTGATTGATGAGAGACGATGAGGTCTTCTCCTTTTGTACCGCAAAGTCTAATCTGTCCAGACATGCAGACAAAATCTTCCCCTGCAGTGCAAAACAATCTCTATTAAGAGCTTGGAGGTTTCTCCTTTGGCGACTCCTTGAGATCACCCCCTCCCCGAGTGATGAGGAGGAAATGCTCCTGGGGTCTGTGCTTCAGCTCAGTCCCGTCTGCTCCTGCCTCTCATCCATGAAGACCTGCGCGGCAGCAGCTGTTGGCGAAGCGGTATGGGAGTCAGATTTGGGGAGGTTGGCAGCTCAAGCAGGTAAAGGGTGGTGGGAGCTGGGGTGGGGGGGTCGGCACAGTCAGATGTGATCCTCTACGGGGAAAACCAGACGCGTGCCGCGGCTCAGCAGCTCCTGCTCGCGGGAGTCCAGCTCGCGCTCCAGCGCCTCCTCGGACGTGCTGCCGCTCCGTTTTCCGTTGGCGCTCCAGCCCAGCTCTCCGGCAGCATCCGCTCTGCCCGACGAGCCGTTAGTCGTGATGGAAGTATCGCCAAACATGAAGGTCAGGTCCGCGTCGCTGTGGATCAGGTCAGAGTCTGGGTCCCTCAGCTCCTCGTGATTCTGAAAACAAACGCAGAGAGGAGCATGAGCTAGGGCTGTCGCCATGGAGAGGATGCGAGGTTCAGTGTGCCCGGGCTCATAGGGGACACAAGAGGATTCACAGAGGCAAGGGTGGGGCCTTTCACGGTTTCATGAGCTGCAGCAAGTGGACTGAGAGAGAGGAAGATGAAAACAACAGGAAACCACAGCAGACTCATTTCATTCACATGAACTGATGGGTGTGAAAGGAACTGCTTAAAACGTTGAACAGCGCAATTTGAATTTCAGTCAACGATCTGCTCCAAATTACCCAGCTCTGACTGACTGACTGACTGACTGCCAATCGATGGCTGCCGCATCTCCCCGAGGGAACAGGATGACTTCATGTCAGGTCAATGAGTGGAATATTCAAATGATGTGACGGGGGGGAAAAGAATGACATCGCATCTCACCAACAATTTCAAGAAAAACCTAAATAACACCCACACTTAACTGTGTTTGAGCAACAGTTGCCAAAACAAGTCAGACTTCTCAGAACAGGAAACTGAACACATGCCAATATTCTGACTAATGAATTAATTATTGATAATGAATAGTCAACTGAGAGTCTTTAGCACCTCAACGTGTAAAACCAAATACAAATCTTTTTTTAGTCGCAGATCTTTCCCCATTTTCAATGATAAATGGTTATGCTTCAATAGCGCTTTACGGCCCAAGGTGCTTTACAGTCACAGTCCTATTCACCCCCCCCCCCACACACACACACTTTCACGCACTGATGGCAGCCCCACTGCCGAACTTTGGCACCAACCTGTAAACAACAGGAGCAATGTGGGCTTCAGCGCCTTGGGTAAGGGGGGAACCGAACCGGAGATCCCCATTTCAGAGTTCGACAGCCGCCCTAGCGTTTCTGAACATTTTCAGGCTCAACATTTATTCTCACCCAAATTATGACAAAAGGAATAAGCAAAATAGGTGTGCAGTACTGTACACCTTTCAGTTGAATAGATCTACCGTAAACCTGACCTTCATACATTTTATTTTTCAAAAGATTTTTTTTTTTCAGATTTACCGATTTAAAAAGCAGCCTGATGAAAAAAAAAAAAAAAAATCAGGCTTATCCAGAGCCTGAGTTACTCAACGTCTTGTTGCTTCATAGCAGTTACAATCATAACACTTCCACCGCCGTGCCCAGTATCCTCTTTGATTATCTTATTTATCCTACCAGTAAAACATTTAGCTAAAGTTTTATCACAGTAATCAAAGCTGCTCACCAAACAATTAACAAAAAAGAATAAACTTGGTTGTAAGTTCAAATCTATGGTTGAGTCAAACCAAATGCCTCCCTGCTGTACATGAAGGCATGAAGGGGTCGGATTGGGGGGGGTTTAAACAACCAAATGGTTCACTGTGTCTTCAGTTTGCCGCTCCCCCAGGGGATGGGTCAAAAGCGCAGAACAAATCCGATCACATGCAGTCCGCTCTACCTCTGCTCCACTAACATTCTGAACACTGTCGGGTTCTGATCAATCCCAACATTCTGTTCCTCAAAAAAAAAAAAAAAAAAAAAACAAACAGGTGCACTAGAGCTCCTGTAAACCAGACTTTCATCAAGTCAATATTTTATTCTTTTTTTCAGATTTTTCTTATTCAAAATTGTTGAAAGAGGTTTGGCTGATCCAGAGGCAATTACTCAACGTTTTGTTGCTTCAGAACATTCCAATCATCACACCTCCACCACCATGCTTCCTATTGAGGAGTTTCTGAAATGTAGCCCCCCCCACCCCCACCCAACAACTTCACTTTGGCGTCATCGGTTAGTCTCTGAAATTCTTGTTTTTTTCAGAAGCACTTACTTAAAATCAGCTGTACTGTTTTGCTCAGACAGAGGAGGCTTTCTCTCAAACAAACCACACTTGTTCAGTCTTTTTTTTTTTTTTTTTTTAAATTCTGCTGTCATGGACCTAAATGTCTTACAAGCACAGACATTTCTTTTAGGACCACATGTACAGTATCTCTGTTGTCTTTCCACGTTCTGAGGATTTCACATTCTGACCTTGAAAAAAAAAACATTAAAAAAACACACACATTGGCATCGTCTCCAGGGAAGTGTGGTAACTGTCTTGATCCTTTTCTTTTGTAAACACTCTCTGGAAATCCAAACATTTGCTAAAACTATTACTGGTGTTTTTTTTCACCGCCTCATAAAGCAGTAAAGACCCTCCACTTTATGGAGATATGATGATCTGGCAACAATTCTATTCATTTTATTTTTAATATGTTGGTTAAATTTTGGCAAATGAGGTGAAATGATGAACATATTTATTATTTCCTCCCTTTGCAACTTGTAAAGCTGCTTTGTTTAAATTATCATACTTTATTTTTTGTTGTTTTTAAGCTTTATTATGATGAATGTTTCTTCCATCTTCACTTTTGTCATTCACAATGTGTTCAAAAGAAAGGTTTATTTCTATCAAATTTTTAGAATTTTGCAAAATAAAAAAAAAAAAAAGCATGATAGAAAAACAGAAATAATTACATGTATGTTTAATTGCTTTAATTCATCTTCATTCGTTTTGAATTAAGATAGTGTTTGGCAATCTCCAGCTCAAAAAATATTTGTTAAAGATAATCTGACATCTAATAAAACCTCTGAAATCCAGGAGTAAAGAGGATCCAGGCCTGTCTCTGCTCTCTCTTTGTCAGCACGCATTCATTCAGCAGCTTTTTACACTCAGGTTTGGCAGTTAGACCATCCGTCCGTCCACCCACCCATCCATCCGTCCATCCACCCACCCGTCCGTCCATCCATCCATCCATCCATCCATCCATCCATCCATCCATGTACCCTGCTACATCACTATCAGGGTCTTGGGGTTTCCAGTCTGTCCCGGCTACTGTTGGGTTACGGTGGAGTACATCCTGGATAGGTCGCAATTCAGTCTCTGGGCCACACACACTCCCACACACACTTCCACGTGCACACCTAGGGTGCGACAGACCAGTCAACCCATGAAGCATGATTTTGAACTGTGGGAGGAGGGCGCAGTGCCTGGAGAAAACCCACACATGCACGGTGAGAACATGCAAACTACACAGAAAGGTCCCAGGCAGGATTTGAAGGGCCTTCTAGCTATGAGAGTGCTAACCACTGCACCACCGTGCAGCCCAGCAGTCAGACCATAGCTGGCAAACAAATCGCTGCACACCAGAAGGAAAAACAATTTTCTGCATTAAAAAAATATGAATGGAGAATTTTAACAAAAGAGATAATTTATTACAATAAAACTGCCTGTTTGCATGAGCAGAAACTGGTCATCATTGGGTTTCGGCTGAAGAAAACTTTTTGGGGTTTGTGAATGTGGAACAGCTTCCTAAGCTTTTCATGTGCACCTGAATACTTCTGCTCTGAGCCATTACTGGCAGACTCTGAAAAGACTTTGTGAATGAAGAGAAACAACACTGTCCAACCGCCTCAGTGGGAACCCTAAACACAGTGAAAAACAGGACAATCCTGAAGTTGCTTTCACTTTTAGGCAAGAAACTTTTTTTAAAGAAATATCCAGCTTTGTCTCTGCATAAACCTCAGTAAATGAGGCAGAAATACTCAACAAATCCTCTTTAAATGCAAAGGTCCCAAACTCCTGCAGTTCCATGCTTTTTATTATTTGTTCTAGAGATAAAGTTTAGAAAAACCTGCAAGAATAAACCACAAAATCTTTTAGGATAGAAGTTTTCTCACAGTAATCAAAGCTGCTACCCAACAAAAAAGAGCAAACTAAAGAATAAATGTGGTTTTTAAACAATCAGTGAACCTAAAAAAAAGTTTAACATTTTAATAATTTGTAAATAGCAAAAGTGTAAAAAAATTTTAAAAGATGCTGCAAAAAACTTTTATGAGGATTTGTCAGAAACTACAGGAGAATAAGATTTTTACTTAAAAAAAACGTTACTCCCGTTTAAACTATTTGATACTTCAGAATCATATTTTTCTACATATTATACTTTAGAATCGTATCATAGACTTTAATAAAACATAAAATGTTTCAATTGTTTTTGAGAAGTTTCAGTTCCAGCTTTTCAGCCAAGGCAGCCGACAAAACAAAAGGAAACTTTAGAAAGTAAGTCTGCTAAAAACTACGTCCACCAAGTTTTTAAACATACTGGCCTAAAACACAAAATACGTCAAGAATAATTAGAGCGTGACACAGTTTTCTGTTTCTGCCTGCATGAGACAATCTCTGAAAAAGATGTTCTGCTTTATCTAAACATTATACTCGAAGCCACTATGGCCACAGATTAGTTTCAGACAGATCATGTAAATGTTTGTAATGCTTCCCCCTCTTAGGGTTTTAAAAACTTCCTCTTCTAAACATAGGAAGCAAACAGAGCTTCAGCTTAAGGTTTTTTTTGTACTTTTTCATCAGAAAACATTTTTCTTTGATTTTTCCATTGTTTTGCGGACTTCACAACAGCTCCCACTCAAACCATTATTTTAAATGTAATAATTGACAACAGATATTTACAGGTTTCTTTACATACAGCAGTGCTGTTTTTGTGGCGATGGTGCACAATGACCCTCACCTCGTAGGCCTGTGGAGTGGTCAGGCAGCTCGCCAGCGGGCCGCAGTAACCGGGCAGGGTGGAGGTGAGGGGGGGACCACTGTGTGTCAGAATGGGCTTAAGGTAGCTGAGAAGCTCGTAAGGAAAACAAACATTTGGTCAAAAAATGCTCCATGCACAGAACCTTTACAGAGAATTTGAAATGCGTCCTTACAGATTCATAATATGTAATATAATGAAGATGAGATATTCTAAAAGTAGACTATTTTACACAGGTTTTTACTAAATTTAACATTTGTTGTTCACCTTTTGGCACATCCTGTCAGGGGTCACCACATCAAAATCAAGTTTTTATGCCGGATGCCCTTCCTGACACAACCCTGTATTTCATCTGGGCGGGGGACCGGGACAGGGAGACCCATAATAGGGCAGAAGTGAGAAAGGTTTAGCCTAAGGACCCACACAGGAGGAAGCTCACTGTGACCCCTAAACTTAAACCTTAAACATTTAAATAGCTGAGGTTGGCAACAAACATAATATGACTGCTGCAAAAAATTGTTTAGTTTCCTGCAGAAAATCAACTAAAGCACAAATATTTAGTTGTTTTTATTGAGTCAACAACAATGTATATTGAGATTCCTGGTTCTATGAGCAGCTGAGAGCCAACAGGCTTGTAACTGCAGTGCAGAAGAAAAGATGAGAGTTTCTCTGCTTTTGGGCTGTAATTAGGATTTTCTGGCTGCGGAGACTCAGAGTTTATGTGCAGATGGAAACAGAGGACCGCTTCAAGCTCAGCTGTCCCGAAATAAAGTCATGTGTCATGACTGTGTCAGCTGCGGCTAAACAGAAAACTATATTTTAACGGGGAGGGAAGTTTACGAGTCCAACTGCAGCTGCTCCGATTTGAAGCTGCAGAGGTGGAGCGGCTGTAAAGTCTGCAGACATTTTCCAGATGAGCAAAAACAGATGCTACACATCTGTGACCACTCTGACTGGACACTAGATCTGATTCAAGCAGCACATAGAAAAGAGATCGACCTCGAGGTTTGAAACAAACACAGAAATGAGTCCATCCGTGCTGCAGAACAGACAAAAGGATACTTGTGGTCAAAGTTGTACCAAAACCGGAAGAGCCATGCGCTCTCCTGCTTGGTTTTACTCTGTCCATCCCCCTGAGTGCTGTCCTGGAGAAAACAGGAAAAGTACAACATTTTTATTTGACAAAATCATAAACAGCAAATAAACCATTGTTTCAGACTCATATTGTTGATTAAAAAAATGTGTGTATTTTTATTCTCAAATGTTGAGGGAACATTTGAGAACTGCAGCAGCCAAAACAATCATCTTGTTTTTCAGAATCGGCTAAAAATGGAGCGGGTTAGGTTGACTGACCAGACAAATTTGACCTTTTCTGGTACAAATTTTTCATAAATGTAACTTGAAAAATCGAGAAAGAAAGAAAAAAAAAATCACAGGAGGAAAATCCAAAATGGCAGCTATCTTTAAAGATGGTGGCCATACACTCAGTTGTTACGAATGTATTGGATTTCTTTTTGTCCCAATCTGAACAATATGGGCTGTTAAATCACAAAATGATCGAGTCGTCTTACTTATGGGCAAGAACATGAGTTGCGAAAATAGCTAATATTCTATTAAAAATGCATTCTTTAGTGTGCCAAAGGTAATATATTATCATATACATTAATATTGTTTACTAGAAACAGGCTTAAGAATAGCATGGTATGAAAATCTTAGATTTTCTTGTGGCAAACGCTCTCGTCTAAAACAAGAGTTCCATCAGCCAAATGTGGTGCTTGTACCACAAAATACACAATTATTTTAAGAACCAGCTTCACTATAGGAGATAATGATGGAGAAAGGTCAATACAATAAATCAGAAATTATGGCACTAAATACATTTTCAATCACCCTCCACTGCACTTCCGCTCAGCGGTGTTGTATAACCACGGGGTAACTTTTCAGTTCAAGCCATCTCTGTGCTTTAGAGCTGAAAAACAGAGCCATGCTCCATCAAACGTTTCCACATTTTTTGTGTGAACGGTGTCCAAAATGGGGCAGTTTATTCACGTTTAATGCAAATGAACTCCAGAGGAGAAGACGATGGATGTTGCGTCCCAGAGTTCTGACATCTCATTTAAACAAACGTCCGACAAGCATCCAGACAGACAGGACCTGAAGCTTGAGGCAATCTGTCACAGTGGAGTGGATGTGTCGCAGCTCCGCATGAAGAAGACAAGTCCTCTTCACAGTTAGAACTCAGGAATGATGAAAACAACAACTGTGGAGCTGCATTTCCATGTGTTTAGGCTTTAAAATGCACCAACATGAAACAGCTGAAACGTCTTGCGTAGGACACTCACCCCCTGCAGGACCTGGAAACTGTCTGCAGAAGGCTGCAGGTCTTGGTCTGGATCCACTCCAACTCTGCAACAATATGGAGATCAGAAAAAAATAAACAATTGGAAAACTGAAAGGGTTCACATTTGGCCGGAAAAACAAACATTTGGGAGGTTTGGGTGACTGTCAATCTATAAATATTTAAGAGTCTTGGAAACAAATGCCATCCTCTAAAAAAAATAAAAAGGCAACAGGAGGAAGGAAGCGTTTCTGAGAATTCCCAGAGCCTCCAAACCGGAGGTGGGGGGTGGGGTGGGGGGTAGCACCTCTGAGAGCTTAAGCAGAACCAGCTTCAACCCGTCCGTTTGAAACGTCACAAAAAAGATGTCATGCCAAAAGAATGGCATTTAAGAAATCAATAGAAAATATGAAGGGGAAGCCCAGCTACAGGGTGGGGTTCAGCCATGGTCTCTCATCTGCTTAAAAATTAAAACAACTTCCAATCCCAGTCCGGTCATCTTCTGACCCATTTTGCAAAGAGGTCTTTAATTTTGATTATGATTATTTTAGGTAAAAATCAGAAAAACCTGTGTGGTTTTCTAGAAACATAATTTCTCAGTAGTTCATTAGAAATTCGCTTTCGAGTTGTGGGTGGGACTGCTGGTGCTGAGCAGCTCCGCCCCCCCTTCCCTTCCCCGTTGCAAGCAGAACAGGCAGCTTGTGGCTATCCTAGTTTTCAAAAAGCATTTTTTTTTTTTTACATCTGCTCCCGATTTAGCATGATTTAAATAAAGACATATGATTTGTCCTCCATCATGAAAAAAAAATGCCACAAGAGCATGTAAAATAAATAAATACCAAGAACAATTTTTATAGGAGTGAGTATTTTTAACAGGCTTCAAAGAAAAAGGAAGAAGAATGAATGATTATAAAATACTTGAAAATATTCAAGGAACCCCTCAAAAACGAGATGTTGCATCTCAAGGGACTAATCCTCCCTTTGCTCATTAAGTGCTTCTTTTAAATAAATAGCTTTAAGGTTTTGAAACTTTTCAAAATCATCCACACTGGTCCCATCAGACATGACATTTCTAATGTAAGGAAACGTCCTCAGGTTGGCTCTGCAGACACACGTGAAGCAAACTTTACCAAAACGTGTTGAGTTTCAGCAGGAATAAGCAGGTGTAACAGAAGAATGACCCCAAATGGATATGACACCCTCCTTTAATGTGGTGAAAAACCTTCACTCTGAGGCTTAAAGCATGACTGAACCATGGTGGGGACCAAAGAGCAGAACTTCATTCAAAGACAAATCACTGCAGCTTGATTGGCCCAACATCACATCCACATCCTGCATGGAGGCGTAAACCTCTGCATCCTCTTGTTTTTTTTCTCCTCATTCCTGCTTCCTAAATTCACTGTCTCTGCAGAAATCCGCTGACATAATCGATTTCAAGTCGAGAACATCTGCACAGGTCTGCTGCAAAAAGCACGTAAGATCATCCAACCTGCAGCAGCCACACAGCGAGGCCTTTAGTTTGATAAAGCATTTCTTTAGCTTCTTGTACGTAATTCTGAGTTTTTCTCATTTTTTACATGTTGGATTTTAGAGCCGTGGACTTTAAAAAATAGTAAAATTGTTCCCTCAAATTAACATTTTGTGCACATAAGTTAGCATTTTGTGTGCACAAATCAAAGTGCTTACAGTGTCCATAATTCATTCACTCCAAATTCATACTAGAGTGAGAGTCGAACCACTGATCCTTTGATAACTGGATAACCCCTCTCTCAAAATAGATGAACTATGCACTGCATGGCTGCCATCTTTTTTGTCACTTTGTAGTTTAGTAACGGTTTTAAAACGCAGCTTTCAGTTAAAAACAACAGTTGAGTATTTAATTTACCAAATACATAAAAGCACATTTGCAATATTAAAACATAGGGGTTCATTTCTTGCTGTAAACTAGAGTTGTAAAAGTTAGCATGTAAATTGTTCAGGAAATGATAGAGATGCTAACTTGTGTGCACAAAAATAGTAATTTGGGGGAACAATTTATTTATTTTTTGGTTTAAAACGATGTGTTTTCTTTTCAGCTGTGAACACTTCCTGTCTCGACAGCTTCCTCTTTTGATGTTCAAAATAAAAGCATCAAGTTAAAAAGCAAGGAGATCTTTTAAAAGTAGTTTTTACTTTACCTGAACAAAACATAACCTTTTGGAATGAGGGGCAAGGTGGAATCTGTCAGGCGTAAACCTTAGATTACATCTGACATATAGGAGCGCCTGCTGAGTGCGTGGTTATCTTTAGATGTTTCCACAAATGTCGTACACAGGAACAAGGTCACGGACAGACAAATTCACTCTGTGAGGCCCGCCAGAGCAGCTCAGAGGATTGAAGCTGAAGGTCATCTTCAGGAGAAAAAAAAAAACCCTCCAAAACGTCGTGGATTGTAATTTTACAGCAAATCTTTAACCCAAATTGGGAAAACATTGACTCCTCTCCAATAATCCATCACATATTCCTCCTCAGCAGGGCTGCTGGCCCTTACAAACCTAAACAAAAGAACCTGCATGATTAAAATCGTGGAGCATCAACAGTTTCTCTAAACTAAACGCATTAAAGTAAAGCTTTAATATCTTCTGTACTTAAAAGTTGGAGTGAAAAAAAAAACCCAGAAGCCTGTGAGGCTCAAAGTGCATCACAAGTCTTTGAAGCACATTTATTCCTATCAAAGAGGCTTTCTGGATTTAAAAAAAAAGACAAAATAGCATATTCATGTCATTCAGAAGAACGTGATCAGCAGTACACACACACGGAACTGGAATCAAAGCAGATAAAGTGACCAAAAACAGCGAGTGGCAACAATCCGGGCCAAACATAATCCCCTGCTTTGGGGACATCTACTAATCCTCAATCTGGGCTCTGCAGGCTTAGCAGATGTTCAGACACAGAAATGAAACATTTTACTGGATGGCATAACTAGAGCTCTGGAAAAGACAACTCAAATGCACGTGGGGCCACTTCCACTCATCACTTATTGATTGAATGAGTTTTCTGCTTGCACTGATCACTAATAAAACTCTATTTGTCTTGTCAAGACGTCTATTTCAGTACAAATTTGGAGTGTTATCAGATCACAATCAGCTTCTATACAAAAACCAGTTTCTTCGCCGTCACGTCAACAGGAAGGAGGTTTTCCACTGGCAGCAAAATGAAAGCAGAAGGATGACAAAAACCGCATATGGACTCTTTGTTTTAGCTGCTGGAATTCTGTCACAGTAGCTGTTTTCTGAAGAAATGTGTGTGGATTGGTTTGATTGCTGCTCGATTGCTTCGGTGTAAAACTTTTCCAAAAGAAGTCAAACACTTTTATCATTTTTAAAATATTCAAAAACCAATTTTTCTTATCTCTAATGTAAACTTTTTACTAAACTTACTAAAGTATTCCCATTTCAATTTCTATTTTATTGATGCAAAAATGCATTAAATTCTTTTGGCTCCAAAATTACCATAACATAGCATCTACTTGCAAAAACAGTAAATATTTTCACATTAATGGAAATAAATTCAGGAGTCAAGGTGTTCAGACAAGAATTCTTAAAATTAGGTTGATTGCTCGAATCATTTTCTTTTTTTTTTCTTTTTTCTTTTTAGGAACTAAAACCGATTTCAGTCAGCAGTTTTAAGATCCACTGAACACAAGAAGTAACAGAAATCAGTTTCTATTTTGTTAAAAGGTTCACATGTAAAAAAAGGTGAAATATTTATAGTTATTTCTCTCAAACCTAAACCTATAAATACTAAAGTGTTTTTTTTATAGTCAAAACATATTAATATAAAACCAGCCTTTTTTATATGCAGGGATATTGGGGGTAGTTGGAGAATTTGGAGACTTGAGGTCATTTTGATAAAGCAATTTACAAACATAACAAAAGCCATTACTGGATTATTAAAATGATGGATGTCAATGTTGGGAGAGTTGAGAAAATCCAATATCGCAATAAATGCAATTAAACCCGAATGAATCATTGAAGATAAACTGAAATAAATGGAACGGCACAAAGGTGTGTTCGGCTGCTGAATGTTTCTTCCTTCTTAGATGATGATTCATGGCTCATTCTGACAGTCAATCAAAGCAATACAAGAGAAGATCTGGATTTCATGAATGTACACCAACAAGAAAAGCTCGGAATAACGAATGACTTACAGCAGCGCGTAAAAACTAAAAAAACCAGATCAGACAGAACTACAAATACCATCACTTTTTAAATGATGCAGGTATTAAAGCCCATTCAACTGGAAAGACGGCATGCGTTTTCTCATTGTGCCTGGCTTGGGGAGGCATTCCTCCTGTTAAGCAGAGCTCAGTCATTCGGGCCGCTGCTGCTGTGATGCAGATAATCCGCCTTATCGTGATAAATAGATGCTCTCATCATAGTCGGACAGGAAATGGCTGAGTTACATTCAGACACTAAATGAAATTACTGCAGCCATGCACTGCATGAAGAAGTGTAGAGATTTATGGCTCCATCTACTGGCTGCCCAGCAACCAAACAAGGTCTCATCGTGAAGTTGACACACTGAAACTGCTTCAAATCATTTCAGAACATAACCTTTAGAACTTCTCCACAGCCGCTGTTTGGATTCCATCTGGGTTTTTTGTGCGTGCAGAGCATCAGATCCCTCCCGGATTGCACAGCAATCATGGTATGATGGTGGGTATTAAACACTTTGATTCCTCAATTTCAGAAACTCTATAGTTTTGTTTTTTTATATCAGTGGATTTCCAACCGACATACAGGAGATCTGTTACAAGGCATTAAGTAAACAAAAACACTTGATGATGGCCCCGTTTATGGAACAGTCTGCCAGAGGACCCGAGAGCCGCAGACAGCATTAAAGTTTTTAAGAAAAGGCTAAAGAGCAATCTGTTTAACCTGGCTTTCAGCTCATTTTTACTACCTACATTTATTTATGAACTTACACTAGATGTGTTATTTTAATTTACCTTATTTCAGTTTTCTATTGTTTATTGCTTTTATTAATAGGTTTACTTTTTCATTCTCATTTTTATTTCCGGTGCTTCCCCAGTTGGGACCCCTCCCTCTGGGTCAGATAATGCTCAGCCACTGGGGGTCTGGATGGGAACCTGCATCACTGCTTAGCTGTGGTGGAGCGGCCCCCGCCTGTGATGCTGCATTTGGCCGGTTATGCGGCTGTTCACAGAGAGGCACGTTCCAGTCGTTTGCGTTTCCAACATCTTGTTTTTGTGCTCAGCCTATTTCATTGCCTCATTGTCTTTCCCCATAAGTAAGGGGGGTGGGAGGTGTGAAAGAAGTGGGGGGCTGTGTAGATACGGGGAGGGGGCCCCCATTTTTTTATTTTTTTTATTTTTGTGGGTGTTTATTTTAATTTTCATGCTTGTTTTTACATTATCTATTTTGTTTTGTTTTAATGTAAAGCACTTTGTGTTATACTTTTATATGAAAAGTGCTTTAGAAATAAAGTTTGATTTGATTTAAATAGAGATGTCAGAATTGCAGGATGTTTCACTCACAATGTTGCTGAACAAAGACAATGATTTGATAGTCGACAATATTAGACATCAGATTTAGAAATAAAAGTAAAAATGTGGCTGGTGTTTTAGACAGCTGCAGATTATCTTTTATCTTCAGTGGAAACAAAAAGAGAAACTGCAAATAAAAAGAACCGCTGCTGCAAACAAAAAAAGCCAACTCATCCAAGCAATTGTTGTTACCCACGCCTTAGCACAGGGGTGGGCAGTTATTTTAACTCGGGGGCCAAATTGGGTTCTAAAATTTGATAGAAGGGCCGGACCAGGAGCAGATGCATGGAGTGAGAATGATACAACATGGAATGCAGATGAAAACATTTGGATGGAAAAGGATATTTCAAAACAGAATATTCTAGAGTTTTTAGTTTAAAACTTTTGTTTCCATTTTAGATCTTTTTTATTGTGAAGCCCTTTGGTTCCTTCAAGGAGTTGTAAAATGCTGTATGAATTAAGTTTCATTCATTGATGATCCTTATAATAAATTAAATAACATTCTTTATGAAATAAAACAATGACCAAACAACACTATGATTTTCAAAGACAAAATTTCAGGAAAAAGATACATTAAAAAACGCACACACAGAAAAAACAATAAATAGTCGATCCTTTCCTGTCATGATAATCCTAATAAAGACTTTAAGGGCTGCGTCACACGTCTCCCAGTTTGAGCATCTGTGCTGTGTTCTGCGTGTCTGTTTATCATCCAGTAATAATGAAAAAAGCACATTTCTCCGTCTTCTGCTGCAGCTACACATATATCTGCGTTACCTTTTCACCAGTACAGAGTTTCCTCGTTTATTGCAGGAGTTACGTTCTAAAAATAACCGTGATCGGTGAAATCCACAGAGTCTGATTACAGATGTTTATGGCATCAAAACTCCTCACTGCCCACTTTATACACTTTTCTCACACAGACATGAACATTTTCACTGCTTCTCTCTTGTTTAAATTCTTAAACCTTCATAGAAATTAGGTCCAGGATCTTAGAATGAAAACAAAGATCTGATCATCGATCACAGATTTCTGTGGATCTGAAGAGCTGCGCGTTTCTGTACAGGAGACACGGCATGGACTGAGAAGATTGATTGACAAGGTCTCCAGCCAATCAGGACACATAACAGGGTGCGCTGTTTTAAAAAAAGCAGCATGATTGCTCAGAAATAATGAGCTAAACCGGGAAAGATGAACTGAGACGTAGAAAAAGAAGACTGTCTTCTGTTCTGTTTGACAGCGATTTTAGGGGGCTTCAGGTTGGAGCTCAGACTGCAGAAGGAATGTCACGTCTTAATCGTTTGGCCAGATTAAAAAAATAAATAAACATGGGTCTCTAATATTGTTCAGTGGGCCGGACCAAACACGGAGGCGGGCCGGATCCAGCCTGGGGGCCGTAGTTTGCCCACCCCTGCCTTAGCATGATTAGTTATACTTTTTGGGTTACCATAAGCGATTTGTTGGTGTGATTTGCACTTCAGGGCCACCGTAGATTTTGTATCGCTTCAGGCCTCTATCAGCAAGATGAACACGCAGAAGGCATCTCCTGTATACTCTGTAGTTCGTCATAAAAATGTAATCTGCACCCGAGCAGAGTTTTAAAGAAGAATGATCACCTGATGTGCAGCCAGGACAGCATGGGCGTGGTTCCACCGCCAAACACCCAAACAGTGAAGAAGACGATGAGCAGCGTGGTGGTGAACATCATCTGCCGGGCGTAGGTGGCGGTGTCTCGAATGGCCAAAGCAAACGCCATCGCCCCACGCAGACCTGCACAAGAAAAATCCAACAATCAATGCAGATCTAGTGATGATCTAAAAATGAGACGTGGTTCTTCTTGATACCTGCAAACATCATCATGTGCTGGAAGTTTCCTCTGATTTTGACCCTCCGCCCCAGGTTGAGAAAAAAGGAGAGTGGGTAGATGTTCAGAGCTCGTCCAATAAAGATGGCCAGCTGAGAGTTGAGTCAAGAGTTTCTGACAAAACAAAGTTTACGCACTCCTTTGAAGCAATATTTAAAAAAAACAAAAAAAAAACCCAGCTCCACAGTTCTCTCAAAGGATACGAAAGCACCGATGATGAAGATGGGGCTGAAAATGTGATTCTGGAAGGTGAAGAGAGTCAAACCCATGTAGGAGAAGATGAAATTCTCAGCCAGAAAGTGAAGGACCTCAAAGAGCTGCAGGTGCAAAATTACATTTATGTCACGTTTTTATTTCACAAATATTGAGTTTAAAACAGGCAGGAGTCCAGATCAGAGACAGAAGTCGCATCTCCTCTGATAAAAATCAGTTTTTCTAAGAAACTAAATATGTGTGTGGATCCTAAATCAGTCATGTGCTCTTCCCTGCATCTTACAGCTGATTCCCCCCCCCCCCTCCCGCTCTGCTACTCTGAACCGTCATGCAGGAAGGATGTCCTCAGACCGCCCCGATTAAGGTCACAGCAGGCTGATCGCGGCGCCATCTGGCTCCGGCGTTTAGATGGGAGGGGGGAATTCAAGATTAAAGGGGCAGCATGAGCTCAGAGCATACCTGCTTGGTGCGCTTCGTAGACTCCGCTGAGAGGTTGTTGTAGGTATAGTGGGCCTGTGTGATGCCACAGAACAGCACCGCCACGACCCCTGCGTTACAACAGAACCATATAAAGATACCGCCATCTACGTTTACACGGAAACAGTCCAACTTGAAAAATCCTCCACTCTGATTTTTACAGAGTGGAGGATTCAAATGAGTAGTAATGATACGCTCTGTTTTTCACTTTTTGCTATAAATATAATACTATGGGAAATAAGTACTTCAATATCTATATTAAATACTATATCATGCAAAATGAACTTTTTGAGCTTGCAGCCCCTCACATCCCAAACCTGACATTAGTGGTGCAACAAATATGGTGAGCAATATTGGAGCCATCCAGCTGTACAGTTTAGAGCCAGATGTCAGATCAGACGAGGAAAACAAAGACGTAAATGGATCCATTTGTCTGCAAGTGGATGCATCAGAATGGAGCAGAAGAAAAGCATGTGGCACGCCCAGCGAATTTTCTGTGTCTCAAACTCTTTTTCATAACAGCATTTCTTTTTTTTATCTGCTCCAGATTCACAACAGTTTTGAATTAAAATGTCCTCCATCACCAGAAAATTCAACAAGAACATGTTAAAGAATACCAAAAATACAATATTCAATAGAGTGGGTCTTCTAGCTTAAAAGAATCTTAATAAGCAGTGAAAAAAAGGAAAGGGGATGCAATTTGACCAAAACAAACAACTCTGTGCCGCAACTTTGCAAAAATCTTTCAAGCAGAGAAGATTCAATCATCCTGAAACCCAAGAGACCATAAAACCTGGACGCTCTCACTTAAAATGTGAAATATCTGTGCAGACTTTGTCTCACCTGTGAAGCCGCAGGCCTCGGCCAGCAGGAAGGTGCTCCATGACATGAGGAAGAACAGGGCGGTCTCCAGCAGCGGAAAGCAGTGCAGCTTGGTGAACTTGGTGACGTGGAGGCCAGTAATGGTTAAAGAACAACACAAACTTTCTTCTCTGCCTTACTGCAGTTATGACAGCAAACCAATTATTTTAAACAAACAAACAAACAAATAAACAAACAAACAGCCCATGCTGCCGCTGAAAGATATGAGAGCAGTGACGACCCCTGTGGTGGCCCCCATCACAAAAGAGCCACTGAAAATACCCAAGAAAACACCCACGGACTTGAAGAAGGCGGAGGCGTCGAACATGTGTGTGTTTGCACTGCTGGGTTGGTAGGCTACAATAGACCTGAAACACCAAAAAAAAAAGAAAAATGATAAATGTTTCTGACAGCCAAATTTACAAATAGCAAAAATAAATCCCTTAATGACATGGATCAAACAAATAAATGTAACACTTAAGGTCAAATACACTTGCCGAATGTATTATAGCTTTTAGTCTTTCATTTTATTAGTTTACTTTAGCTTCTTTTAAGACATTTTTTCTTCTTCTTTCTTTGTTTTTCAAGCATAATGTCTAATTTGGAAGACTTTTTTTTCTTAAAAAGGACAAAAATAAAACTAATATGCAAGCACTCTTAGCATCCAGTAGAGGGCGCCAAAGCACCTTCTTTGTGTCCGCAAAAGACGAGATGAGGAGCACAACCTGCTGCCAAATTCAGCAGGAACTCAAAATGCTGCTGGATTTTGGAGTTATTTACACTGGAAGCCACCAATATGAAAGGATGTGAAACAAACTGGGAAAATACTCCAACAAATGCAAGGTAACCATAAAATATTCTTGAAGAAATGTGCTATGATCATCACTTAAATTAAATTTGGGATTTTTTCACAACAGTCAACCACAGTATGGTTTGTTTTCTTTCAAATTTTACTTAAGGAAAACAAAAACAACAACCTCCAAAAGTAAAATCTTATCTGAAAAGATAAAAGGGTAGCTGGAATGTGAATAGACCATCGTGAGGTTTTGAAGATTTGAGTTTAATTAGTGATGATTTCACAGTCTGCAGGTAAGAGGGGAAATGGACCACATGGATGGACTGTTCCGTATTGGCGTGCAGACCTGCTCCTTTTCAGGAAAATGAAATAACCAGAATTTATTTCTCACTGAAATTTAAACGATTTCTGAATACCTCTGTGTCCACACCAGGGATCCAAAGTTGACCATCCCAGTCACACTTTCTCCCCTCTATTTTGGAAGAGTTTTCAATTCCACTTTGACTTTGCTCCACCTTCTTAAAACCTTGCCGAAGTTACAGTAGGTCCGCAAGTTAACTTCACTATCGGCTGGACTAATTTCTTACTACACTCCTTAAGAAACTTAAAGACACAGCTTTTTCTGCAGCTTTTGGAATCCACAGAGCCACATTGTGAGCTGTAACCAACACATGGAGAACACTGGAAACAGAGGAGAGCCTTTCCAAGCAGCACAAATGACCACAAGAACACAAACAGAACTCATTCAGGAAACCATACAATGCAAAATATTTGATACTTGCAATGTAAAAGGTTTCTAGTTGTTGCCACTTCTCTTTGCTCTACACTTTTCTCTAAAACAGCAGTCGAGATCTTTTTCTCATTAAGAGCTGATATTTAGAAATAAGGAAGTTATTATTTAAATTGCTATTCACAATAGAAAAACCTTACTCAATATTAAATTACGTAATATGTAGGTTTATGATGATTTATGTTTTATGAGGATTTACTAAAATGGGCCAACTTGTATTACGATAATATTTTAATTTTTCTTCACATTTTGTTCTAAAAAGGAGTAATTTCCAATGATAAACTAATTCTTTGTCACTGCAATCAAAATAAACTACAACAAGATACATTAAACCTCAAAAAATGCAAAATTTTTGCTCAGAACTAGCAAAAAATAGTATTATTTTGGCTGTATATTAGTTCTGGCAGTTTGCATTATAAGCTTCCATTTCCCTTTATCTATATTTTATTTATTTATACTTATTGCTTTTATTTATTGCAACGCTACAGTGGATTTGTTTCCAGATTTCAATAACATGTTAAATGATTTGTTTTTTCTACTCATTTAACTAGTGATTTTCTACTTGAGATGACTGTTAGTTCCTTATTTTTAGGCTGCATCTCATAGCACTGATACAAGAATACCATGGAAAACAGAGCTGGCTTCATTTGACTCATTTAAGGTCAAAAGTCATGACTTAACAGTCAGAAAGAGACTTTTGGGCAAAAAAACAAATCCATGAAAAGTTCAAGAAGAAAGACACAGCAAGACATGCCTCATATTTGACACAAACATCTGGACTGTCCCAAAAATATTTACAAAAAGATTTAGGCCGTTCACATTTCCTAGTAAATGCAAACGTTTGGGATCTCCAGTGTGACCGTGAAATGTCCCAGAAGTGACCCGCATGCGCAGAAGAGTCCTCAACGGTGAACGATGTCACTCGTTGTTCTTGGAAGAAGCTAACGTTAACAATGGATGTCAACACCAGTGTTGTCAACAGCAGAGCTCTTTTGCATTATTACATTCATTTTCACAAAGGAGCAGCACAATTACAGTCTTCTCATTTTAAGAAGGCATTGGAGCCGGGATCGTGGTGCAGCGGTAGGGCGGTCGACCCATGATCGTAATATTGCAGGTTCGATTCCCGCCCTGCACGCCCATGAGTCGAAGGCTCCTTGGGCAAGACACTGAACCCCACCTTGCCTCTGGTGGGAGGTTGGCGCTAGTGTTCAGCAGCGGAGCCGCCACCAGTGTGTGAATGTGTGTGTGACTGGGGGAATGGGACTGTGACTGTAAAGCGCTTTGGGCCTTGTAGGTAGAAAAGCTGTATATGAGTATACGTCATTTACCATTTAAGCAAGTGTATAGGTGTGAAAATGACTAATCATATGAAGCGTTTACTTGTACTTAGTGGAAAAAGCAGAGGTGTGACTTACGAAGAGAGCACAATGGCCACTGCATCGTTCATCACACTTTCTCCAAACAGCAGCGCGTAGAGATCGCCGTCTGCATGGAGCTCGTTAAAGATGGCCAGCACCGTCACTAAGAACACACAAGACAAACACACCAACAGTTTCAGAACTCTTCAAACCAGACAAAGTGTAAAATCATTCAGCCTCGGATGCAAACCAAACTTAATTTGCATCATCTGAAAGTCAATCATTTTCTTTCTTTTGCCTGTGAGAACAAAAACTTTACGTTGCATCAGTAGATTATTTTTTGCAGTGCATAAAGTATTTTTAATTCCTAACTTCTGCACACAAAATTTAACAAAATGCAAAGTAAAAAAAAAAGTAAAATTCCTGTTTAACTTTTTTAGCTCATATTTTGTTTCATATTTTATGTTTTCCAACTACATTTTTTTAAATCAATTATTATTCCTAAGCGCATATGCTTTTTGTCTCTGTGCATACCAACTTTATGAATCACAATTATTCCAATTTTAAACTTTTCAATTAAAAACTGCTTCGAGTTTGTTGAAGAATCATTTCTTTGCTGTTGAACAATGTTTTCAGTTTCTTTGGAGAATCCTTACAGTAAATCACAATCACATTTTTATACCATGAGAAAAACGAAACCATTGTGGGGGGAAAAAAAAATAATCCCAACACCAAACTGTGCAGAATGCCACTTCTGATTGTAACATGCACATCTGACACCTTCTCACATCATTGTGTTAATGTCTCTTAATCTATTGGTAAGGTTTATCTTTTATCCAGATTAAGTTGTCTTGAAGTTGAGTCATGGCTTCATGATGAAAGACACTTGGATGAGAGGTAAAACGTTTAACGAAAGAGGATTTTCAGTCAACCTCAACACACCCTAATCCAGTTAATAACTATCTAAAGACGCCACAAGATAGAATCATTTTTCATTTCTTTTTAATCAAATGTTTCATAAATCAGGTTTCCTATGTGTTTAAGGTTTGATAGAATTCCTCTAAATCTGCACTGCAAACTGTTTGATACTTGCATTTAAACGTCTGTTTGTTTTTTTAGACGCTCAAGATAGTTTACCAGGTTTGAATTCATTTCAAATTATCCTTGCTCTACAGCTTTCCTCAAAAAATAGAAAAGTAGAGAATTTATTTTGTCTCGCTGAAAGTTAGGATGTAGAAATAATTACTATATTATTTCTATACTATTCTATACTATACTACACTATAAAAAAAAATCAGTCAAAACTCTTTTGCTCCATACTCAATTGACAATATGGAAACTTGATTTAAGACTCAAAAACTCAAATTGCTTGATTTAAGAAATGTTCATAAGACATCTAAATGCATTTTATTAGACAGAGATAACTGGCAATAACTGAACAGAAATCTACTACTACTAAAATGAGTCTTTTCCATGTTATACACTAGTTTTTTGTCACGATAATTAAAAAGAACTACAATTAGGTACATAAAAAATATATAGCATTTGATTAAAACTAACATTCAATTTTAAGTAATTCAATTTAAATGTTAGCTTTTTTAGCCTTTTTTTTCCCTTTTTGAATGCTTGTGTCGAATTTCTTGTTTCTACACTTTGATATATTTTATAACATTTAAGTAACAACGACTTACTGCATGGACAAATCCTTTAACAACTTTTTAATGATTTTCTTCATCAGGTTGTGTTCTTTTCCTGTGTATCACATCAGTTTTATAGCCCTAGATTTCCTCCCTGTTGCTTGTGACTGAACAACGTGCCGTCTTGAGCTTTTCCCTGATCAGGTCAGTGTGCGTCGTACCCGGGTCTGTGGCAGAGATGATGGCGCCGAAGAAAAGGCAGTCCGTGTAGTAGAACTTGTCAGTCAGTTGTCCGACCGCTTTCATCAGCGTCACCACGCCGTACATCATGTTCCTGCAGACAGACAACCAGAGGAGAGCCGCAAACGTCGTTCACAAACGTCTGGCTCCTCCTGCTTCACGACCAATAAGATGACTTACCCGATCACAAAGCATGAGATGGCAGTGCCGAGGAATGCATATGTTATGATGGAGCCCAGGTTCCTGAAGAAATGTCTCTGGAGCAGAAAAGAGGGGCAACGTTAGAAATGGTCAGCAGTTACAGCCCGGTTAGCAACACAAGCATGCAGCTGATGGACCGACCGTCTGCAAAACTAACTGTAGTGTAGCCACTATAGCAGCTGAACCCAAAAGCCTCTGGAAGTCGTTGTCTGCATTCGTGCAAAGACACCAAAAATGTCGAGTCAGATTTTCTGCAGGAAGCAGGCCTTTTCCACAGCGAGACCGAGGAAGAGAAATGTTGAAATTGAGCGTGACAGTTTGGTTTATTTGGGCAAATTGATAAAAACATCTACATCTCTTAACGCCTGACAGTTTGAAAAATTTTTAATAGTCTTTCTGATCATTTGTTTTGTGTGTGCACTTTTTTTTTGGTCAATGGAGAAGGGGGGCTCTTTTTCCCCCCCGTTTCCCGAAGCCAACCATTTGACTCAGCAAACTCCATCCGGATGGACTCTTCCCACAAAAACACCAAAACCTGCAAATCTCGTCTTTTAGAGGCGTTACAAACTTTCAGAGGGAGTTTTCAAACTGCCTCCAAGAAAAAGAAAAAAAACCTAAAATTTGATCACAAACCAGCCAGTAACTTCAATACTTCAACCAAACCAGCCTTGTTGTTACAAAAACGAAATCTAATGGAGGAAGTTGATGACCTATGAGGATATTATGAGGCTTTGGCCTTGATCCACTTGTTACAGAGATCAACATCATTACACGCCATGTTGTTGCACCTCACCATTTGTACCTAACACAAACTGCATCTTAAGAAAGTAAAAACACTCTTGTTCCAAGAAAAAAATAGTCTTTTTCCTGTCTTGCAATAAAATAATCGTTGTGCAAAATAATCTTAGTTTGTGAAAAAATATGTTCTAGTGTCCAGAATTATTTCCTCAAAATAAGAATTCTGGGTGAGAAAAGTGTGCCAGCTTTCTGCCTGGAAGATTTTGTGTCTGTGGAGGTCAGTTTTCTGCTCAGGTCAGACAGAATGTATCCAATTATACATTGAAAGACCTTCTTTTATGGACTGGAGATCAACCATGCTGGAAAAGATAATCCCCTGTCTCAAATAGTGAAATAATTGAAAAAAAACAAAAACCCAAAGACACTCCCATGTAACCCAAGACAATTGTCATAGCAGGAAAGTGTTCTTTGACCACAAAATGTCCCTGTGGTTCTTTAAAACAACCACTTTGGGGTTTAAAAGCCTTTGCTACAGCTGGTGTAACAAAGAGAACAAGACAAGATCATATTTCATTTGTTAACAATAAAAAAATAAAACAAAACAACAAATGGTCATTACTTACAAGTCCTAAAGCTCAGGTCTCAAATCCAAGTAGAACCCATAGTAGAATAAAGAAAAGAGAAAAAAAAAGCAATCCAACAGACTCTTCTCCATTGCTGTGTTTTGCTCCAAAAACCTTTTACTTCCAAAAATGGCACCCCCCAGCAGCTAAAGCATAACGTCCAACACGTCTTTAAGCGTCATGGCTGAGAAGCAACAGGGGATTCAAACCAGCAAATATGAGCGTCTGAAGACAAACATCTCTGAAAGAGCTTGACTCACTTCGGCCGGATGATTCCTACTCTGAAGCTGGGCGCGAACGCTCGCACATCGTCAGTTCAGTCTCAAATCTGCCTCAAATATAGATTTTTTGCCCCAAGTATACATAAAAAGTTGTCAAATGCAGTAATCATTTAGAATACGGAAATTCTATTCAGTCAATAACTGATGGTGCTTTTTGGTATTGATCAGTTAAAAACTTTGCCAAAAAGGGGGGGGGGACTTAATGCTGACTACATTGTTGCTGTGGGCGACGTTCCAGTGTACTACACTGAGTCTAACAAGGTCCTGCACTGATGCAGTGTCTGCAAGAGTCGTGCCTGTGAAATGTATGCCAAAGATTCGTTCCAGCCAGAAGAGTTGATCCGGCCAGCGAGGTCCGTCTGCATTTCATTGTTTTGTCGTAATAATTACTTCTTAAAGCTCTGTGATAGGCTAATATGTCTAAGGCCTATTAAGTGTAATTATTTGTATATTGTGACCCTTATCATTTGTGTAATTGTTTATTATTCTTTGAGAACGCTTTGTTATAGAGGTGGATTCTGGGTTTTTTTGTATTTTGTTTAATAGTTCCGATAGCATTAGTTGGTCCATGAAGAAAGGCACATATTGAAAAACTAGAATAAATGTCCATTAGATCCAAGAACCATTTGGGTTTTTCATCAAGCTTGAGGCAAACAACAAATGTTCTGCAACCTGAGATATGTTTAACTTCCCCGACTTTTCTGTTTGGATGTCACCGATGCAGAGAGATCACAAATGATTACCAAAGCTTTGAACTGGCCAGTGAGGTCCATGTTTACAGAGACCTCAGTCCTGATCTGTGACTGATTGAAAGTCTCATGGCGTCCTCAAATGCACCTCCCGAAAAGCCTCCAGACAATGTCACACCACAAATGACAACACAGCTGAAATAATCTCATATGAAAAATTAAAAAAAGGGGGAAAAAGGTTTAGTTTAGTTGTAATTTTAGCAGCCCACAGTACATGTGAACTCTGCGCTAAAGTCTGCATGTAGAAAATATCCCTTCACTTCAACAGTCAAAAGATTATTTTTGTTACTTTACAGGAAGGATGCTGGTCCTTAGATAACAAAAACTTCTTTTTTCTCTTTAACCAACTGTTAAATATGAGAAGAAAATGAGAGAATTGTCCTTTTTGTCATTTCATGATTTTTTTTTATAAAAAATCATCTTCATAAAATGTCAAAATTATTATTTTTCTTTGATTTATAATTTATTACGCTGATATAAAACACTGAGCTTTTACCGACATGGAAGAACTTGTTTTTAGAAAGCATATCTAAAAAATATGCACCTTGTCAAAAGAGCAGGTGAATATTCCCACTGTTTGGGATGGATATTTTCATAAAACGAGGCCTTTTATCTGCAGTGAAACTTTTATTGTGTCTCGATTAAAGAGTCAGAAGTTCATCTGGCTAAAAAATTAGATCAATCTATTTTAATACGATTTTTTTTTTTAGCGGCTGCCCACGAGGAAAATTTACTTCCACCAGATTTAGTAAATGCAGATTTATATGAAATCAAACAAATGTGCTTCATGACTTTGAAAAAGCAGAAATATTGCAGCTGTAAAAAAAAAAAAACTGCCAGCAGAAATGCAAGAGAGGAAATGAAAGACATCTGCGACAGACTTCCCCTCAAAAGTTCCACTTATAGGCAGAAAAAGGATTTTCCAGGCCTGACCAAAGGGTTTGCGATCATCTTTAGATCCATTTTTAAAGCTTTCCCAGTGGTCTTTAAACTATGATTATGTTGACTTTAGCCACCAAAAAACCAAACAGTGTTGTATTTTTAGGACGTAGTTTCTGTGGAGCGGCAGGAGTTTATTAGAAATTTGCCTCAGAGCAGTGGGCGGGACTGCTGCTGTGCAGCAACCCCACCCCCCTTTCCCCTCTCTGTTGAGGAGCAGGGAGTTTGTGACCCACCCAGCCTATTTGATCAAACTCTTTTTTCCAACAATGTTTATTTGTCGGCACCTGATTCAAAACTATTTGAATAAAGAAATACTCAGAAATGCCATTTTGTGCTAAATTTTCCAAATAAATGTCCCCCCCACAGCGGGAAAAATTGCCACAAGAACATGTTAAAAACACCAAAAACACAATCTTCCTCTGAGTGGATCTATAGTGGGTCTCCAAAACTTATGGTGAGGCTTCGTTCTGCCATTACGGTCCTCGCCTGTGGAACAGCCTGCCAGAGAGCCTCAGGGCCGCAGAGACTGTCGAGGTTTGTAAGAAGACCACCCTTTCAATTTAGCTTTTAGTTGCTAATTTATTCTAATTGTTTTAGTATAGGCTATTTTATGTATTTAATTTCATTTTATGCATCTTATTCTCAATTTTATGTTTTCATATACATCTTATGTCTTTAATTTTAGTATCTTATCATGATTTTAGCCCCGGTGTTTCTTGTGGGGATCTTGTCTTCCAGGGCTTGCCGGTGTAGGTACCATAACCGTTCGGCCTGGAACTTCCGTTCGGGGATCCTTTCGACTGAGTATAACGTCACACTACGGTAACCCCACTTGGACAAACTACGTAGCGTCGACATCTGCTTGGGCTCTACGTATTTTCATTTCACGTTCCCTTCTGTAACCTAAAGGAGTTTTACCTCATAAATAGTGTCTGACAGTATTCTTTGTCATTTGTAGACATGCTGTCACAATCCGCTCAGTACTCCTGTTTAAGCTCAGGCGTGGCTGAACATTTTGTCAGCACGGCAAATGTTGCCTTTCCGGGTCAATAATAAAGCAATGGGTGCACAGATTAAAAAAACTTTAAGCGAACATGAATTCAATAATAATCATAACAATAATAAAGGAACGTTTCGAATACAATCTCGCTCTGTCTCGCAGCTCTGTTCGTTTACTACAGACTTCATAATATTTTCTTCTCTGGTAGTAAATTAATTTACTTTGTCCAGACCAATCACTGTCTGACACGTCATCAGACCAACGTACAGCCAATCACATAATGTGACGTCAGCACTAGTCGAAGGACCCCGAACGGAAGTTCCAGTTCGAACGGTTATGGTACCTTCACCGGCTTGGTTGCTGCAGTTGTTGCCCTTGCTGGGGCAGCTGGAGTCTAACTTTGCAGCTTCACGGGTGTGAAGTGGATCCTGTTGCTCTCCCAGACAGTCTGGGTGGGCGCTGTGGCGATGTTCCCATGGCCAGGCTGGCTCCTGGTATGAAGAGATTCCCATATACTGTTTCCTCACGGCAGAGTCAAGCCATACTTGTTTGTTTGCTTGCTTATTTGTTTATTTATTTAAAGTTACATAGTCATTATTCTTTGCATGTGGGGGCCATGGGTCATATGTTTTAACAGAGGGGAGTTAGGGAGGGATAAAGGGTGGGTTGGGTTTTTACTGTAATATTGTGTGTTTTCTGTTTTTAATGTGCTGCTTTTAAAGCGCTTCGATGAGAATCCATGAGAAGCGCTATTTTATAAATAAAGTTTGATTTGATTTGATTTGAGAACAGCGCGGCCATGTGTCCACTAAAGCGGCAGCAGATGTGTTCACCTACGCCCACATCAGCATCATGGTGTCACCTCACCTTCTTCAGACTGTACCCAGCGTGGAAAATAATTGGCGGAAGCAGAATGTTGAAGAAAAGCTCGGGGTCAAAGGTCACCTGGGGATGACATTGAGCGTACAATTCACGGGTTTGAATCTGGCAGGAGTGCGGGTGGAGGTGATGGAGCTCTTCAGTTACCTTGCGCAGCATGTCATTCTGCTCCACGTTGTGAATCTCTCGAGAGTTGATCTCTCCCTTGAGGGTGTACTCGAAAAACTTCCCGCTGACGTTCAGCAGCAGCGTGCCGGCCGGTCCTTCCTTCAGCGAGCAGCTCGGGGGGGTCTTGTTGTGGTAGCTGGTGGCGGGGATGCCGTACCGCAGAATGACCCCCACCAGCAGACCTGATCACAGTAAAGATAAAAACAATCATTTTCTGCCAAACTGAACACAAAAGGGAGTCACGCTTTGAGCTGCAGATGAACCTTGAGTTCTGGTTTAGGCCGTAAAACAGAGTTGACTAAAAAGCCTTCCTTCAGCTGATGTAGATTTTGGCTTCAAACTAAATATTTTCCCCACTTTATCATTTACAGTTAAACCAGAATAAAACAAAAAAATATTTATGGGCATCAAACCCTCAAAGTTTCTTCTGAACTCGTTACTTCTCTGTCTGGTTGTCCATAGAACTTCCAAAGCTAGAATGGAAGGCACAACTTTTCTCTTTTGTGGAATAAACGTTCGGTTTCAGATCAGAAGACGCCGTCCTCCAATGTTTCCTTGGGAAAAAGCTCGTCGTTGAGCGTGGCCTGTGGGACCTTGAGTCTTCCCTTTAGTTATGCTGCTGTAAGCTTACACTGGTGGGGGTTTGTTCAAGGATGAACAGTTTTTTTTTTTTCTTACTGCAGACGTTTCCTCTGTCCGCCGTCTTTCTAGTTCATAAATCTGTCACTGCTGCGGTCCCTACCCCCAAAGTCCCAGTGTTTAGCTTCACTTTTATCAATTTCTTGTCTCTTCTCCCTGACACAGTCACCCTTGCCAAGTTTCTTCCAGCTTCAAGGAGATGTCCTCTCCTCAGACATTCAAATGTGTGCTCAGGACCGAAAGTAAAGTACAGCTTGGATTTCATATTTGATCATGCATTTAGGGCCTTCATTAAAATAAAGTTAGAAAAATGTGGTCTTACTGGAACAAATTTGACTATAACAGTCCTCAATACTGGCCTCATTTTGATCTTTTTCTTTCACCCTTAAGACAACATTGGTTGTGCATTTTGGATTTATGACTAATTGAAGTGAAGTGGTATCTTAGTAGAGTCCTTCCTTTGAGAAAATACATTAACTCCTTATCCAAACCGCTCCGATTGAAATGCCCGGAAACTTAAACCTGACCTTAGAATCAATCCCAACCTCAAAGAAATGACTGATTCCATAAAATGTGGTGGGGCACGCACACACAGATACAGGCCTGACACAACACAGAAAAGGCATGAAACAGTGTTTGATTTCTTGCGCAACCTGTCCTCAGGTTGCAGGGTCCACAAAGCTTAGGTTCTTTCCGTGGCTTTTGGTGAGGAAGCGCCACTGCTTCAGTCAGCTAATCAACACGTTCATGTTCAAGGATACACTCACTCAGATGGATTTTACTGTTGGTTCCCAAAGTGTGTTCCAATTGAAAGAGCTCCGATCAAGACTGATAAAGCTATTCCTATAAATAAAATCTACTTCATCAACGTAACGGTTAAATATTGGCAGATTTTCTCCCAGCTAAACAAGCACAGCTGCAGTTTTTCCGGCTGTCAGAACCAGAACAGCTCTTGTTAGTGAACAAAACTCAACCCATTAGGAAAAAACAACCCAGGGGGACCTTTGTCAACCAAACCAAACCAGACCAAAAATAGCTAATATAAGCCTGCTTTCTGACAAACAGATTTCTGGTCAATGAGCAACATTTGAACAGGACCCGAAGGCTAACGCAGTGCAGAAACAAAACCGGCTGTTGGCACAAACTCGCATATTTTGTGGTTCTCTTGAAAAGACGTGGAGGCACCAACTTTAATTTGACATGGTGAGGTTTTTCTTCTTAAAAATATGAGTTTTTTTCACCTCCAGTTTCCTTTATTTTCTCCAAGCATGCCTACATTACAATTGAAAAGTCACTTTTAGGTGGTGGGTTGGGTTTTTGGAAACCAGCAGACACCCAGTGGAACTCTGTTTTGGTTCTGGGGAGTCTGAAAATGGCCCCTCCAGCAAAAAGCTCATTAAATTTCCAATATTTAAGTGAACACCCCAGCTTTTTTTTTTTTTTCTTTTTTAATAATTAAACTTTTCCTGAATCGTATGTCAGATGTCAGTGTTTTCTGGGAAAATGAAATGTGTCAGTGTTAGAGTAAAACCCTGCTTCTCTCCAAACTATGAATCTTAGGGGGTGAGCAAAAACGATTCCTTGGCATTTTCATGCAATTCAGGCAATTCATTTTATTTTTCCCCCCATTCTTAACAGTTTGTTTCTAATATAATGTGTGAGAGATATACAGGAAGCAGTACACTTGTGCTTCAGATGCATCGCTCATGATATTGTCTCTAAAAATTACAATTTGCTCTCTGACGTAAACTTAGAGGGCCTGTGGAAACATATGATATTTACCTTTAAACTAACTCCTCGATATGCAGACACGACGTGTAGCACCTCAGCTTGAAACCCCCCAAAACAAAGCTTGTGTTTTAGGATGACCTCCACACTGTCAAAGAGTTCATTTTAAAACATAGACATAAAGATATAAAATCATTCTAGTTTTTTTATTATTATTATTATTCTGGTGGTTGCCACAAATTATGACAATATTTTGGTTGCTAATTAAAATGTTGCGATAATTTTTTTAAACAGTAAAAAGGCACAGACAAATGTTTTAATTTAAAGTAAACGTAAAATAAATCCAACACTCTTATTAAAAAGTGGTCATTTCCTATTAAAAAGGTCATTTCTGTGCATTTTTTTTTTTTTTTAAAGATTGTGTGTGTTCTACCAATGATTTCTTCTATTTTGGTAGTTTCTGATCCCATGGATGGATGCTGAATGTTTGGTCTGGTTGCGGGTGACTTGTAGGCTCATGCAGCTGCAGCCTGCATGGTGGAGGAGTGAACTCCTTCAAGCACGAGCGCGAGTTCCGTCAGTGAGGAGAAACGCGTTTGTTCTGACTCCTGTGCGTCTGCAGATTCACCCGCCATGCCCCCCGTTCACGCACAAGGAGGGCTGAATCACGCAAACCCTGCGGGAAGGTGGTGGCGCTGCTATGAAGGAAAGGGAAAGCGATAAAGATGGAGTCTGCGTCGGATCCGATCCAGAAGCCTCACCGTAAATCATTGCTAGCCCGGTTTCGTGGAGGAACCGAACCCGTCTGTGCTTGAAGAGCCAAATGGTGAGGATCGTTAATGTCAGCAGCAGAATGAATGTCAGCAAGCTAACGCTGTCCTGTCGGTGACTTTCCTCTGCCTCCTTCTCCGTGCCGTCGAGCTCCTCCATCTCCGCCCGCAGTCCCGGTGCCGCGCTTAAGAGGATCCAGGCGGGGGCCGCCGCCCGCAGCGCGGCGTTCGCTCCGCTCCGCCTCGTCTGTAGAGCCTCCATGGTCCGCGGTGATGATGCTCCTGCTGGACTCCGCGTCTATGCCATGTCACTGCTGAGAAATGAGGTCCCACGTACGCACAGCTGAGCCAAACACGGCCCGGCGAGTCCAGCCTTTTAAAGGAACACGGCGAGGCGAGCGCCGCGCTGTGCGTAAAGCTAGACTCACGGTGACGGTCGGGCTCCCACTTCCGGGATCTACAGCTCGCGAACTAAACGTTTGTATCAGGAAGGCGGGATCTCTTTCAAATTTTAAGTTTGATTGAATAAAATAAAATATATTTTTTAATGATCATTCTCCTGAGTTTTTATGAAAGAGGCTCAGCTGGCCGAGCAGAGACCATCAACAAACTGCAAGCAAAAGGGCATCAATTTAAAATTCATTACCTTAGTTTACTAACTGAAATAAAATCAAGTTGATCAATTAAATAACTTTCCAAAATATCCTGACAAAATTCATGACTGAGTGACGATTTTACTCCTCATACAACTAAAAAACAATCAAAGCACTGAATTGGTAGGATTTTACAATGATATCTTGTTATTTTGTTGTGAATTTAGTTTAACACAAAGATCTAAGGGCCTACAATTACCAAACACATTAGGATTTGACAAAACGACTATTTGCTGTTTGAAATTGAGCATAGGTTATGATTTTGTATTTTTAAGTATAACCACTTATTTTAATTTTATGTCGATCTAATGCACCCATAAATTCGTTCACCTTTCGGCTTGTCCCGTCAGGAGTCGCCACTCGCCACAGGGAATCACCTTTCACTCAGGTGGCTTGGCAGAGAGCTTTTACGCCGGATGCCCTTCCTGACACAACCCTGATGGGCAGCAGTGCAAAGGATCTTGCCTAAGGACCCACACTGGAATTTGGCTTATTGCACACCCTGGGATTTCCTGTGTGACAGTCCTTCACCTAGCCAACTGAGCTATCCAGCCACTTTTGCAAAACACTCAAGAAATAGAATCTTTTTCATTTAAAATGGATTGTTATGATATTAATATTCTGATCAACGTAATTCATGAATATTGATCAGTAGTCCTAAAGATGAGAGCTATAGGATCATCACACTCACCGTGTGTGTGACCAAAACATTGCGTAAAGACGAAAACTTTAGAAAAAGTTGCATAGACTGAGCCTTTAAAAAAATATATTTTACAGTTTAGTCTTTGCATCCTTACAAATGTAGGCGATAATGAATTCCCAGTGCAAACGTTTCATTCTTGAGTCGCTGATCCCGGAAGTCGGGAACCAGTGAAATTCTTTCTAACTTGATGGAGGAGGCGGGCGGCTCTCTTGGAGGCGCAGCTCTGCCTTTGCACATGTGGAGGAGCGCAGCTCTGCGCGCAGCAGCCGCCAAATCCTGAAACACTGCGCAGGGATTCTGCTGATTGTGCAGCTTGGTCCCTAAAAAACAGGAAATTCGAGTCATGTCAGAATCAAAAGTGGAAACAGAGATTATGAAAAAAAAATCACACAAATTGGGATTATTATGAATATATTAATATGATGATTAATATTAATCGATCAAAGAAATCCCTACTTTTCTGCCTTATAGTGGTGCTCAATTAATATTATGCAGAAAAGCATGTTTTCTCTCTATTGTCTAACACACACACCTGTTTCCTCATCGGCTCTGCAGAGACCTTAAAACACGGTTATTTAAATCAGGGGGGGGAAAGGTAAAACTGGTGGGTAGGCCATGTTTCTCTGCAACGTCCATGGAAACAACATTTCCTGTTTTCCTGAGTTCAAAATCAGGTTACTCAAGAAAGCGCATTGTAATCTGATTACCTATATGCAAATACTCGTACTGATCCTCAACTCATGCAAATGTGTTTTAGTCCTGATGGTTTCTGGTTCTGAAAAGGTTACAAATCATGTCAGAAATGTGCGAATAATCCTCGAAACCTTCCATAACTTTTTTTATTGGTCTTTTTTTTGAATAAATGATTTAATAGAATAAACCCAATGTTTCAGAGCCACAGAGTGTACAACATCATGATTTAATGCGAGCCAGCATTAGCATGCATCTTCTATACATCAGATCCTGTAGTTATCGTCTGGAGGCTTGTTTGGAAAGAGTTGCATGACAGTGCATTTTGTGATTCAAACTTCTTAATTGACTTTATTCGGTTCGGAGGACCGGGTTTGCTTCCCAGGGGTGCAACAAGCCAAAGATCCAGTGCGGGTCCTTAGGTAGACCTTTTGTGCTGCTCCCTAAACACAGGGTTATGTCAGGAAGGACATACGGCATAGAAACCCACCGCCACACCACCTGAGCAAAGTAGCTTTCGCTGTGATGACCCCTAATGGTATGTGCCAAAACAGGAGCAATTGACTTTATTAAATCAAAACACACGGATGTTGCAGGGGTTAGTTTATAATTAATGTCATTATTTGATCATCTGTGTCCCAGCAGACTGAAAATTGAGCTGTTTTTTTTTTTTTTTTTTGGTGTGTTCGACCGAGCAGTACAGTCAAGGACAGCAAAAGTTGTATCAAAAATAATTAAATGTATTTTCAAAAAACCTCTAGATGGACAAAATGGACCCTTAAAAGAGGTCAAAGTAAAAAAAATACTGAAGCTTTAAATTTAACAGAGGAGGACAACTTAACCAACTGAACAGATAAACTTACTTTAACTGACCTAATGGAAACACAAGGCAATATAGATAGTGGCTGATCAGACTAACTAGACACACAGGAGGGAACTGAAAAAGACTGAGACAAACTACAAAGTACAGCAAACAAACAAAATTAATGTCCATCCTTTGACATTCAACAATAATGAAAACTATAAAAAAAAATGAAACTAGATCAAATAGAATTTAAAGTAAAGCAATATTCAACAACAAAAAAAAGTTTCTTCTCCCCTGGGCAATGGTTTTGCCCATTTGGCCTGACTTGATGGTTCCAGCAGCAGAGGGCAGTAGTAGCCCAAAGGTCCCCCACGCCAAGGTGCCTTAAAAAACCCACGTTAAATTAATAAAAGGAAATGGAAATAAAGCTTCAAATATGTGTCAATACAATTTATACTTAAACAAAAGAAAAAAAGGTATCACATCTAAAAGTGTGTGCACAATGTAAAGTGAGACAATGATGTAGTATATGTAATATGTAGTGTGTGGTGTAGGAGGGTACTGCCCTGATGGGGTGGCAGCATAGGCAGCCATCACATTAGGTTACAACTATTTACTGCTCAGTTCACCAGTTATTGTGCCCTAATTGAAGACATTTCAGTCCTTCTCCAATCATTTTTTGTTTTATTGTAAACATTTTCCCAGGGTTTTTTTCATTACAATTACGATTATTTTTTGGCTAAAATAAAAAAAAACCTGTCGTTTTCTTGGAAATAGTTACTGCAGAGCAGCAGGAGTTCATTTAGTTACAATCTGACCCTGTATCTGACACTGTTTGGCCGGCGCCGGCACAGACTCTCGCCTGGATCTTGACTACCCCGTCTCTCCTCTGATGAACTTCTGCCTGTTATCAACTCCTGCCTGCCTGACCCTGATTTAGCTTTGTGGACTTTTAGCCGAGCTAATTGTCATGCTGCCTCTGTCAGCTCTCCTCCCCCTCCCCTCTCCACCGGCTAGTTCTGACCATCGTCAGAACCTCAAGCCACGCCATGAAAACTAACTTTGCCAGAACCTCCAGCCACACCAAGATTCCCAACCACGTCAGATCTAAATAAACCTAATTACTTACCTTACTCCCTACCTGTGTCCTCCTTCTGAGTTTCAGCATCTGGGTCTGCCTCGCCTCCGAATCACGACACTAATAAACCTGCTGCATTTGGATTCAGCCGTCTGCCTGCTCTTGTGACAAAACGATACCATTTTCATTGGAGTGGGTCTTTAACAATAATACCTTCATCAGAGGTAGATACATTGTGTTTTGGGAGTTTGGGAGCTTCATTGTTTCCAATCTACCCCAGACTTTGCTGCTTCTCATTGTTGGAACACACCTGATTCAAAAATCACAGAAGTGTGCGTCACTTTTCTGATTAGAAAGTCATTACATGTCACAGAGCTCACAAATGCTATATGAGCTTTAGCAAAATACAGTAATGCTGTCCTTATCACCATGGTAACCAGAGATGGAGTACTCTGTGGAGACAAAGCTGCGTTTTGGGGCTTCGTCTTTTCTTACATAATACCATCATTGTGTTTTATTCTTGTTTAAATCTTGTGCTACAAAATGCGCATTCAACACACCAGACAGAACAACATTCTGACACTCACCAACCCAATGCAGAGCCTAATTATAGCCAAAGTTGTTATTCACAGTAACATTTAATGAGAGCTTTGTAAATCTCTGGAGGAATCACACCCAAACAGCTAATGTGCCTTAATTAAAAACTATTTAGTCACCACAGCAACGTGTGGATTTGTCATCCCTGTGACTGTAAGACATGGCTGATGTTGGGGGAACTGGAATTCTAATGAAATGCTCCTTAACCTGATACCACAATTACAACAGAAATGGGATTTCTTCATCAGAACTCATTTCAGCTGACAAGTATTACTCAGCAGGCCCTTCACTAGAGTAAAGTTCAGAAGTGTTGCTTTTGTCCTAACACAAGTCTAACATGAGCTGTTAAAAGCACAGAGTGAAAAAGAGAAGTACTTTGGGTCCAGGTGTCAGTGCATGATGGGGATTACCTATTATTAGAATAGGCTTAAGTTGGAGGCTTACATGACGTGAAGTTGAATGGTTACGGGGCGTTTTGTACAGATCAGTAAATGCTTGGGCAATGAAGTAACAACAATTTATTTATAACACTTTATTACATAACTTGTAGCACGGAAACTTTCTATAAAAACATTTCCGTTTTCTGGAAGACCAGTTTCCTTTTTTTTTTTTTTCAATAATCAAAACACTGTGAGGGGTGTGTCCAATGTGTAGCTCTTGTGGTGCGTTCGTGACAGCCTGTTAAAACTGCCACTTTGTCTTTTATAAGGGTTTCCTTTCAACTCTTTAGCCACTCGTACGAGTTGTGAATTTACTTGCTCTAAATGTTGCCATTTTATACTCCTAGAATCTTATGATGACGTTTTCAAATCAATATGATTATATGCAATGCAAAGTTTACATATCGTGAAGCTGTTTCGCCTTTTTTAGAATGACATTTTATTGTATGACGCTACATTTCCGCATGCCATTTATTCTAAAATAGCGTATTATATATTTGTTTTATTAAATTATAATTTCAATTTATGACTCATATGGGCCCGTGTGTCTTCTGTGCGGAAATAATATTTCCGATTATACTTGAATGTTGCATGCGTGAGCCCGTCCTTTACGTCATTGCGTCCTCGTGATCTGATAAATGATTGGCTGTTGCCGCTACTAGCAGGGCAGTGATTGGCTGTCCGCCGTGGCTGTGTAAGGCGATGGGAGAGGGGGTGTAAATTAAAGTATACGTAGGTGAGCCTCGCATTAGTTCGTTTTTTTTCCGGAGTGGCGTTACCTATCGGGCTTCCTCAAATCGGGCCACTGCTGGAGGGGACAAGATGGGATGCTTCTATTCGAAGAAATCCAAAAGAAAGTCGGGGGAGAAAGAAGAGCATACGTCGACTGGCGAAAGTAACGCGGTTCCCCTTGGCAACAACACCGACGAAGCACCGAAGCAGTACAGCTGGGATAAAAGAGAGAAGGTGGGGCAGCAATGGAGCAGGGAAACGCACAACATGACAGTTGCAGTTTCAGACTGTGTTATTTTGTGACCTTAAGCTCAAAGATACTGTGTTATTGTTGTGAAACAACGCGGAGATAAAAGATATAGTCACTCTAGAGCCTTTTTAATTATCCATTTGCATGATCTTGTAGAGATGTGTGTATTTCTAAGCTCCTGGAGTAACTGTACCTAAGGGGATCATCCCACCAAAACGTCCATCTTTGATCTCCACATTTACATCTCCATAAGACATCTCAGAGCAAATATAGAGTTATTGACCTCTTCTCCCCGCCGTTTCCCTGCAGGCAGAGTTACATCTTATTATCGGATTAACACACAACACAGACTAAACTTAGCCTGTTCAGACAGACAAGAGTAAACTGGTCACAGGGCGGTTTCCGTTTTGACTCAAATCTGGCACAACCACATCACGACCTACATCCTACACCTCTGGCTCTGGTCAAAAACTGCCCCCAAAACAGGCCAATGGCACCTGCAGGTTCGAAACTAAAACAAGCTTGACTTTTTGCTCAATTTAAAGGCCCGCTCCAATAAAATTCGTATCTTTTCGCATGTCCTTGTGGCATTTTTCTCACGATGATGGACACATGTAAAGAAAATTAAGATCAAAATTGTATTTCTTTAGGAGCAGACACAAATGCATTTGAAAAATAGCTTGTAGCTGTGACATAGGTGCTACAGTCAGAGGCCCACAGGTTCTCTGCTTTGCTCCATTCTGGTGAATTCACCTGTAGATTCCATGCATTCCATGTATGTCTTCATTTTCCTCATCTGAGCTGGCATCTGGCTCAAAACTGTACGGCTGAATAGATGGGATATTGCCATTTTTGTTGCACTGATCTTTTATTTGAGCTGCCACAATAAGTGAATTTCTCCCTTTGAGATACATAAATATTAAATAATGTAAGGTTGGGGTCGTGAGAGGCTGTAGAAAGAGTATAAACAAAGGGATGATGGGAATTGAGAGCAGACTTACTGTAACCGTGCACCAGCAGTCCCGCCCACAGAAACTGAATATCTTTAACATATTCAGTTTTTCATTAAATTTACACTTTGTCTTAAACTTCACTCTTAAAATTGACTCTATAATGAACTTTATAATTCTGTCTATGTTGAAATGTAATTTTTTTTGTATTCTTTGTTTTGCCGTTTTGTCTTTGAGCAGGTTGACCCGAGTCACTACACGCTCAAAGAGCTCAAAGATGTCACAGTGGGCCGTCTGCCCGGCACCTTAAACGGGGAACAGTTTGTCATCCAAGAGTGCGAGAACTGCAACATCTTTGTGTTGGATCACTCTGCGACCATCACCATCGACGACTGCGTCAACTGCCGCATTGTGCTGGGACCTGTTAAGGGAAGTGTCTTTTTCAGAGACTGCAAAGACATCAAGTGTGTGGTGGCCTGTCAGCAGTTTCGCACGAGGGACTGTCAAAAGATGGACGTGTTCCTCTGCTGCGCCACCCAGCCCATCATCGAGTCCTCCACAGGAATGAAATTCGGCTGCTTTCAGTACTTCTACCCCGAATTGGCCTTTCACTTTAAGGACGCGGGGCTGAGCATATTCAACAACAACTGGAGCAACATCCACGACTTCACGCCGGTGTCGGGGGAGAACAACTGGAGCCTGCTGCCGGAGGCATCTTCCGTTCTGGATTTTGTTCCCACCCCAGATCCAGAGTCCGACTTCAAGTCTGTCCGGATCTCCGGTGACCCCTCTCGGAGTATTGTCCCCCTGACCAAGGGAGGGAGGAGGAAGGAGAGTGAGGAGTCCTGTCTCTTTGTGTTCTTTGCTGGCGAATACACCACTGCAAATGCCCGCAAACTGATAGATGAGGTGAGCATCCGACAAAGACGGAGCGCTTTTCGGTGTGACACCACTCGTTTTGGAGCACCGATGCATTCATCTGTTGTTGGAAAAGGCAGCAAGTTGTTGCTAATCATTCACTACAAAGTAGTTCCCCAAGTATTTTATCGCTCACAGCAACCTGTTGTATTGGGTTCATTTCAGTGAGCTTATGTAAACACACAGAAAGGCTAGCAAACGCAGAATTTCTCGCTACCAAACCAAAAGGAGTATAAGCAAATGTACGTGCAAACTGGGAAAATGCAGCATGTGGAATCAGAAATATGAAAGAAAATCTTAACCAAAGTAAATTTTAATAAAGTTCCAGTTAAACTACCTAGAACAAGAAGATTTGTATCGTGTAAATCCATTTACACATTTAGATGAACTTGCAAACTGTTCTTGACACCAGCAGCTTGCCTGCAGTTTTGATGTTCATTCAGGTGAATGCCCTGCAAAAAAGCCCCCCACCCCAAGTAAGATGTCAAAAAAATCTTTCAATTTGACACATTTCATTGAAATAAGCAAAAAAAAAATGTGGTAAGAAAAATGATCTAATCAAGAATTTGTATTTAAGAAAAATATTCTAGTTACTTATAGATGTTTTTTTTAAAACTAAGATTATTTTACTTATTTTCTAGATAAGGTAAATTATCTTTTAAGACAGAAAATAGGACAGATTTCCTTTAAATAAGTATTTTTTTTACTTTTTAAAGTTGTGTTTTTGCAGTGTGATATCAGAAAATGCACGGGAAGGTTGCTCATTAAACGCCAAGCCTTGATGCATAACTGACCTTGCTGCTGCATAAACATTCCAGACATGTTTGCTGTTGCTAAAAAAGTAGCGTCACAACAAAAGCATGACACAGATCCACATGTGGATGACACATCTTTAAAAAATAAACCATGTTTGCGATTGTCCGTCTGCTGTCTTGTAATCCGCCTGTTTGTTTTCTTTCTGCAGGCGGTAGCTAAAGGTTTTGTCCTGATCCAGACAAAGGAGGTCCTGATGCGGCCTGAAGATGTGAAGAGGGTCTTCCAGAACAGTGGAGATGATATGGTGGAGTGGATCACCAAAGGTGGGTTCTGTGGGTTACATGTTTATTTGGGCCTTTTGTTATTCATCTATTTTAGCAGATGCTTTATGCATGCCTTCATCTGATTCACAGCCCCAGCAGTCGTGGATTTGTGTTAATACCGCAGACTCAAATACCCAAAGCGTTACTGGAGGAAGGGTTTATTTTTCAGCAGAGCAAAAAAAAAGACAAGTCTCGAAATGCTCAGAATTCCTGGTTTGTTGTCCTTCCTCTTTTCATTCAAATATGTGAAAGGAACACAACTCCACACTGAGGGACTGCACAAAAATGAGTTGTGGCTATCGCTATTACAACTTTTTTCTTTGTAGTGACAAAGTTGACATACTGTTTGTTCATTTTGTTTTTCTTGGGTTTTCCAGAAACCTGTCCTAATTTCTCACTCCAGTCATTTTTGGATATATTCTAAAAGCGTTCCTAGTGGTTTTTTTATTAGGATTGTGCTGTTTTTAGGCAAAATAAAAAAAAACTGTGTAGTTTTCTAGGACATCGTTTTTTTTGCAGAGCAGCAGTTCTGTAGAAATGTTATCTTTGAGTTGTGGGCAAGGCTTTGGGTGGGGCAACCCCGCCACCCTTCCCCTCCCCGTTGCAGGGAGCTTGTGGCGTATATACCAAGCGTATTTTCTACATCACGCATAAACTGCTTTTCAAACTATATTTTTTCCGTCGGCCTCCTAATTCATGATTTGGGTAAAGAAATACTCAGAAATGCAATTTAATCTTAAGTTTCTTTATATATGTCCTCTATTATCTGAAAAAAAATGCCACAGCAACATGTTAAAAGCACCAAAAACACAATTCTTTTTAGAGTGGGTCTTTAAAAAATAATTTAAACTACCACTGAGAGCGATCGCCCTCTTTTAGGCTGAAGGCAGCTGCTGTTTCATCAGCATGTGAACAGATTTTCTACCAAACTGAACAGGACTGTTGGAGCAGACAAAGAGGTTAGAGTTTTTTCCAGGCTATAGGATGGTGACCTTTAGTCGTCTTACTACAGGTCCTGTTGTTGCTCTCGAGCTGAACGGTGACGGAGTGGTGGAGGCCTGTAGGAACATCGCCAATGAGGTGTTCAGTGCCACCAAGGTAACCAGGATTTACTTTTTTGTTTTGTTTTGTGTGTAGCTCCTAAAAATAAATCCTACAAATGGCTAAATGTTTTTTCACAGGTTTTTGTTTCTGACAACAAAAATACTTCAACTCGAGATGTGGACAACTTCTTCAACTTTGCCGACATGCAGATGGGATTTTAAAGGGTTGGCCTTCAGAGACATCCGTCGCGCTACCTGAGATTATTCCACTGTGTCCGCTCAGCTCAGCTGCTGTAAAATAGTTCAGACTGGAAAATGGGCGCGTTTGATAAAACTTCAAATCCACCAAATCCATTTCAGCATCCACGAGTGCAGAGAGGTAAAGCAGTCACTTTTAATGGCTAATGTCTGCTGACGTCCTCGTCATCCACCACCAAACCCCTGACATGTTCTGAACTGGTGTTTCATAAGCCAGCTGCAGTTCAGTTCATTTAGAGACGATAACTAAAACAGAACAAAAAAATGGGGAAGAAAGAGAATTTGAGCTGGCTATATAAAACTATTTTGTAGGTGCATTACGGCTCCAGTTTCCTCTTTATTATCTCAGAGAAATGGCATCCTGTGTGGTTTCCTCCTGCAAGTGTCATCAGTTTTAAAGGTTTGGTGTCTTCAGTGCCATTCTTTTTCTTTCTTTTAACTCAAACCAGTCAGGCCACCTTCCCTCGAATGTCAGGGACAACTTTGACCCCTGAAGCACCTCTGGCTTTTCTTATGAAAACATTTTCTGAATTACGGTACACAAACGAAATGGTGCAGCAGGTAATAAATCCTTTAGACTGCCTTTCTTCCTCATTTTGATGCTCAGTTTTGTGCATCACGTGTATCTAATGTTGCTCTCAGCTTGTCCTTCTCAACAGGAGGGCTGAGGTTGGATAAAATACAGCGGTAAATGACTAACTTTAGCCAAATTCCAGTCAAGAGTGTCATCTAAAAGAGTCTCTGACTCACATTTACTTCCTCTTCTTTGTTAAAATTCCACCATCACTTAAATAAAAACTACCATTACAATCAGAGACAATGATAATTGTGACGTTAGCAAACATGCATTTGTTAAATCTGTGATATGAAATTGTACTTATCTGGATTCAGGAGGAATATTTTACATGTGGAAACATGAAGGGAGTTTTTTTGTTGTTGTTGTTATACATTATCAGCAATCACATTCTATATACTCATCAAAACAGAAGTTTTCCGTCTAGACCTTCAATCATGGTATGTATACTTTGAATCTTAGCTGCAAACATGACTGTGAATGGTTATTTCTTCTAAAAGGATTTGATTTTTCAGTTGGTGTTCATTGAAACTCTGCTGTAATTTAGTTTTTTAATTCCTAAACATTCCTGCCTAGAGAAAAATGAAATGGAAAAAAAAATCACAAATAGCACATGGATGAAACAATGAAGGCAGAGCTGAGTTTTGGACGAGCTGTGATTTATATACACATATCTCAATACTTGTAGTTTTTTTTTTTAATTCTTTTTTGGATAAATAAACTTTTGTGGAATTATGTGCACATTTGAAACTTGCTGTATAGATGATTTGATAAGCCAAATCAAGAATGTTTGAATGTTTCCTTTTAGCAAAAGGAACCTGTGATTATTTTTAAAATGTTTATTTTATACTTTTTTTTTTTGTATAAAAATGTAACATCCATTGTTTTGTACAAGTTCATGTGTTTTACGCTGGTATAAATAGAGAAACCGAATGAAAACAATGTGGTGGTCTGTGATAAATCTGGAGTCAACAACAGATTCTCATTACATAATATAAATCACCTTTAGAGATATTGATCATTGTAATTTATACATATTTTTTTAAATTGTTGAAGTAAACTAGAGTAGACATCAAAAACTACTTTTAAAAAATCTAAAATGCTTTTTTGGGCAAAAGGAAGGGTTGTATTTTATTTTTGTGACCTGCCCTGTTTCTGTTAAAAAGCTTCTGATGGTTATTTTCAGCCAATTTAATCGATATAAATAGAATTATGAATCCATTTTAAAACATCTGTAAATATTAATGGTTGAATAACTTCATTTGTTGGTTTAGCAATACACTGATTTTCGTTTTGTGGCCTTTTTTTAACCTTAAGCTGTGGAAGTTTGATTAATATAAACAGTAAATATAAAAAATGAGATTGTATTGAATCAAACCTTTTATTGATCATTTTTGCAGTTGCTCATCTATGTAATTTGTGTAGATACATATTAAAAGGAATGAGCTGTTTTTTTAAAAGAAAACTTTATTAACAAAACATTTTTTTAGTTTTTGTTTTTTGTGCTTGAGTGAAGATTCAGAGATTGTGGTAAACCGGTGGAGTTTAGGACCCGGAGGGAGCGCGGTACAATAGTGTCGTTGTGCCGTGTTGGTGGACAGGCTGCTGCCTGAAGATTCCCCTTCTGTTGGATTTGGACCTAAATAAGATCCAGCATTTAAGTCCCAGTCCGGACCGGGAGGCCCTCCTTTTATTAGCATATGTTAGCACGGTCCACCTGGCCACATGTGGACGTGGATAAAAAGCCAGCCGCAGCGCGTGGAGAGAAGGTAGGACGGGGGGGAAAGTGAACAATATGCCCGTGTCTGTCTGTGCGGGCAAGGATTTGCCCCGGATTCATTTATCCGGACCACGGGGCCCCACTCCTCACCCTGCTTCCTTAAACCCGCTTTGCTTCCTGACACACTTGATGTACTTTAGCAACCACCTATTTTTCTTTTACTTCGTACCCATGTGTTTTCCCCCTCTGTGGGACGCTCCTAGTTGGGCCATCCCGATGTTTGGCTCGCCGTCGCTCGGAAGTGACATCTTTGTATGAGGGTGGCGCCATGTTTGATTTCAGCCCGCTTTGGGCCCGCGCGAGGCTGAGTCAGCGTGCACGTTGGCGCCAATACTGCTCACCAAGCAACAACGTTAGACTTTTTTCGCATGTTTTACTGGTATTACAGTAAAGTTTACTAATCCAGATGCGGTATCAGCGCCCGTACGGTGTACAAAAGGAGTTTTAAATATGGCGGCATTAGTTTCCTACTGTTTTTGGCTTTGTTGATGTGCTGATAAATATTCTAGGATCATCAAAGAAGCAAAAACTGCAAATTTACATCTTCTTGACCCGCAGCTTTTGTTCTGTTTGCAAAGTCTATCATTAATTGAGTAATAACACTGATTACTGGTCCTTACCGTGAAGTTTACAGCCCCATCTGGCTGATCCCTTTTTCGGCTGGAGCATGCGCACATCTGTCACTCTTAGATTTCTTTTTTCTTTTATTTACTTAAAAAACAAAACTAATCCTACACGAGTTCTTATACCTGGAAATAAAGGGGAACAGAAAGGAGAAAATATATTTTTCTGCTCCAATACTTAGAAGAAAGCAAATAAAAAGTCATCAAAAATAATTTAAAAGGTACTACATACAAATAAATATCGGCGATATAGTGTTTATGTCTGCTTGTGGCTGACATCATTCAGTTTAGAATAAAAGTCACTGGCAAGTCTATGTCTTATTTCTATATTTTAGTTTCAGGAATGAAGCAATAGGGCTTAATGATTGTATTTTTGTAGCAATTTAAGTTTTTTTTTTTTTTTTACGGTGATTCTGTTTTTTTATCTGATCGTTTTAGACTTCCATATCCAGACTCCTTGAATTGAAACATATCTATCCTTTCTTCTGAATTTTGACGATGAGAAGAACCTAGCATCCTTTTAAACTTTAATAATTATTTTTTCTTTTTTAAATATCTTTTTTTGTATATGTTATGGAGGACATCTTTTAAATTTTAGTATTTTTAAACTATGGTGTAATGGATTGGATGGATCTCTGGCTTGAGTTTAAAGTCTGATGAGCAAAGGAAGCAAATTGTGTTGGCTCAAAGGCACTTCGGCATTTGGACCAGATGTTAATTTTCCGACAAAACAAAAAAAGAAGAAAAAAACATGCAGTTTAGTAAATATCTAGACTGAAATGAGGCAGGTGAAGGGACATTTACAGCCTTCTTATAACACATTTGAACAACAGGAGCTAAATTTACCAATAAACTTCAGCTTTATTATTATATCAACACGCCGTCATCATTCTAACTACAAAAACTATATTATGAATTACTCTGTATTAATACTTACTGAAATATTACTCAGATTTAGGTTGTTTTTATTGAATCATTTGAAAAAATTCAAAGACATAAACAAACATGACAAATCAAAATCAGGTTAGCGTCCTCCAGATTTGTTTACATTTAGAAAAAAACGCATTATTTTGAAAAGGATGTATGGTTGACCTGATCTTTGCTTGAATCTTAAATTGGATTTTTCAACTCCTCTCCTGTTTACCTCCTGTAGATGTAAACATCAGTGGTGGTTAAACGTGTATAAAGGGAAAACTGTCCATGCGTACTTTTTACTCAGCAGTATAACCTTTCTGCGGTGAGGAGCAGAGCTGGCTGCAGGCCCTCTCCTCCTCCTCCCGTTCCTCCTCCTCCTCATTCACTCATGGGGAATGTGAGGCATGTCCTGTCTGTTCAAACAGTGTACTGTACGCGGCCCTTGGCAGTTTGAAGTCTAAATCACTCATTTATTGGGCTACAGGTGTACATACAATGTCTGTATATATATATTTAGTTCGAAACTTGCATTCCTCTTTGATTATTTAAAGTATCTAATTGTCTTTTTTGTGAGACCATGGTCGTCATAACTTTCACCACTAACTCTTTGATGCTGTTATTCTGAAAGTAACTCCGCCTTTTTTTTTTTTTTTTTGCAGATAAGAAGCAAAGTGGGAATTTGGTAACTGGAAGAATCTACTAGCATGCTTTTCAATTGGAAATTTATGGTTAGCATTGGTCTTTTTCTTGAATAATCTCTACATGGCCTTCTTTGGTCAGTGACAACCTTCTGATGTGTGCTCCATCCTCTTTTGTCCCACAGGATGTTACAGGATGAAACGTCTCAGGTTGTCCAGCAGCAGCGACAGTTCTGACAATGAAAGTAGGTCACGTGTCTTGGACAGATTTTTTTATTCTTATGTACCAATATTATTTACAGTTTTTTGGTCTTCATCTAGGTCCTTCAACCTCCTACTTCTCTTCTAACAAGTATGATAGCAAACCTGGAACCCCCGCCTCCAACCCAAAGAAACCGGCTGAAGTATGGGCGTCTTTTGTACGGTCAGACTGTACGCTCACCGTGGCGACGTCTCAGGACCGTGGGCTTGACTCCTCGTGCCCTCCTGTCTCCCACAGGTGTTCCGAAAAGACCTGATCAGTGCCATGAAGCTGCCCGACTCCCACCACATCTCCCCAGAGGACTTCTACCTGCTGGCAGACACCTGGAAGCAGAAGTGGGAGAAAGGAGTTCAGGTGCCGGCGAGTCCGGACACCATCCCGGAACCCTCGGTCCGGTGGGTGCGCCTTTCCCGCTTCCACGTGAAACCGGATCAAGGCTGCTGACACATTTGTCCTTCATTTCTCAGGGTGATCGCAGAGAAGTCCAAAGAAGTGCTTTACAGCCACCAGAGGAAGAACATCCAGTGTTCGGGTCAGGAATCTGCAGAACCGGGTTATGCGAACATCAGAGAGCTGGCAGAGGCTATGTGTCCATATGATCTGGATGACATGGACCTTTACTGGCTGCAAGCGCTCAACCACGAGCTTGTCCTCATGGGTGAGAAATGGAGGGGTGAACTTTCTTCCACTTCAGAAAACCAGAATCTAAAATCGTTTGGATTGTTAGAACATGAATCACAGCAAGTTAGAGTTGTTTTGTAAAGCGCCGAGTCATGCTTTTGTCTACAGGGGAGGAACCCATAGACGAGCTCACGATGGAGCGAGCCATGGAGGCCCTGGAGAAGCATTGCCATGACAACATGAAGCACGCCATTGAGACGGTGGAAGGCCTGGGTATAGAATACGACGAAGACGTCATTTGCGATGTGTGCCGCTCCCCAGACAGCGAAGAGGGAAACGACATGGTGTTTTGTGACAAGTGCAACATTTGTGTCCACCAGGCAAGTGTACACAGAGATGGATGCTGTTCAAATACCCACTGTGGGCTAAAACCTGCTCGTTTCCCCAAAGGCGTGTTACGGCATAGTCAAAGTGCCCGTTGGGAACTGGCTGTGCAGGACGTGTGTCCTCGGCATCCTCCCACAGTGCCTGCTGTGTCCCCAGAAGGGCGGGGCGATGAAGGCGACCCGGGCCGGCACCAAGTGGGCTCACGTCAGTTGTGCCCTGTGGATACCAGAGGTAAGGGAATACCCCACCCATGCCGCCGCCGGGTTTGCTTCCTGAAAACATCCGACCAACTGTGCATGTTGTTACTGTGCAGGTGAGCATTGCATGCCCAGAGCGGATGGAGCCAATCACAAAAATCTCCCACATCCCTCCCAGCCGCTGGTCCCTCATCTGCAGTCTGTGTAAGCTGAAAACAGGGGCCTGCATCCAGGTAGGCGGGGCTAATGTTCACCAATACAATTGCTGTTGATGGGGGGGGGAAAGAAGAGTTGTTGTTTTTGATAAAGTTCTTAAAACTCTTTTTTTTTCCACAACAAAGAATTAGTAAATAGACTAAACTAAATAAAAGTGATATTTAATTTTTTTTCCTTTTGTTTTATTATGAAACATTTCTTATATCGCCGTTTAAAATTGACCTTGTTTTACCACTTTAAGGTTCTCTTATTCCAATTGAGTCATGGTGCATGGTGATAAAATCTGTTTTTTTTATCTTCAACTCTTAGATTAATAGGACATTGAATTAAAATGTTAAAATTGTGACGTTGCTCACTTTAATGGGGAGAGTAACTCTGTATGTCGTCTAAGCAAACCCACAGTTTATCTGAATGTTTGGTTCATTAGATCTAAAATGGTCTCGGGGCTGATTTACACAGATCTATATGCGGTGCTTCTCCGTTGCGTTGACACAAAGAAAATAGAACGTTCATGAATCAATCAGAAGATTCCATCGCCTCCGTCACGTCTGCGTCTGATGTCCGTCCCTCCACAACCCGAGCTTTAGCAGGAGTTCCATTTCCAGTCTGCCGACGCGCCAAGTTTGCGTCAAAAAGACGAAGAAGCGGGAAACGGGGCCAGGTTTTAAAATCTAAACTTCATTTATGACACAAAACGTGCATTTTACAAGGACTCAGTGAGGAAGGAAAGGTGATGAACACAGAGCTGGCAGGACAAACCGGTCCTCCAGAAGCCAGGGGGAGGAGGGTGACCGCTGACACACCGCTGTAAATCAGGCTTTGGTCAGACCAGAAGGTCTTCAAACGCTTCACCTTAACCCTTGACCCTTTTGTTTGCTTTCTTTTAGGGTTTTAGAGTGGGAGACAGTTTCTTTATGAGCCAATGATGGTCTTCGGTCCTGTCAAGCACAGCTGCAGTGCTAACAACGAAAGATCACATATGATGATCACTAATATGTGTTAACATTTAGTCATTTTAGTATTTACTGCCTTATCTGAGTCTAAATCAGTTCATGTAAACTAAAGGTGAGTGTCTCTCTCCACTCTGCTTTCAGTGCTCTGTGAAGAACTGCACTATCCCCTTCCACGTGACGTGTGCCTTTGAGCACAGCTTGGAGATGAAAACCATCCTGGACGAGGGCGACGAGGTCAAGTTCAAGTCCTTCTGCCTTAAGCACAGCAAGCCCAAGCCTGGGGAGGCTGGGCTGAGCCCGGCGCGCTCCAAGCCCCCTGGAGAGGTGGGGAAGGTGGGACAGCGGGCCCAGAGGCTGCAGGAGCTGGAGGAGGAATTCTACACCCTGGTTCATCTGCAGGAGGTGGCACAGCTCCTCAGGCTCTCGGAGCGCATCCTGGACTTCATTTATCAGTACTGGAAGCTCAAAAGGAAATCCAACTTTAATAAACCTCTGCTGCCCCCCAAAGAGGAGGAGAACGGCATGCTGCAGCCTCACGAGGACAGCGTCCACACGCGCATGCGGATGTTCATGCACCTGCGGCAGGATCTGGAGCGGGTTGGTGCTTTTTCTTATTTTTTTATTTTTTTTCTTATTCCTGCGGTGTTGAGAGTCTTTGTGTTTGAGGCTGCAGAAGTGCAGAAATTGTCTCCAGTCCAAGAGATGTCATCATTCAGTTCAGTTTGCATATGTATTTAAACACAGTAATGCCTTATTCATTCCAATTAAAAATCTGATCTATGATAAAAATAAAATGCTGATGTAATGAGTGCAGAAGCTCTTAAGATGGATTTAACGTCCCACTCCAATCATCTTTGGGTCTATTTTAAAAATCTGCCCTGTAGTCTTTTAATTATTATTTTAACCAAAATCAAAAGAACTTGTGTTGTTTTCTAGGAAATAGTTTTTGCAGAATGGCAGGAGGTGACTGCACTCATTTCCCATCATCCCTTTCTTTGCATGCTCTCCTGCCAGTTTACAGCCCCTCACACACCCAACCTAACATTACTGGGGCAACAAAAATAATGAGAGATATTGGAGCAAGTTTTGATTCACAATACAGCTCAGACGAAGAAAACAAAGTACCGTATATGGATCTGTTTGTCTGCAAGTGGATGAGTCAGAATGGAGCAGAGCAAGAAGGTTGTGGCCCCGCCCTGCGTACTCTCTACATCACAAATAAGTTCTTTCAATTTGACTACAGAAATAATCAGGAATGTCATTTAAAGCTTAATTTTCTTTATATATGTCCTCCATCATCAGAAAAATGTCACAAAAACACAATTTTCATCGGAGTGGGACTTTAATCTGCCTCATCAAACGTCATTCACAATTTTTCATTCATAATAAGTTTAATTGTTTCCTGACACCAACTGAGAATTCCCCTTTTTTTGTCCAGGTGAGGAATCTTTGCTACATGGTAAGTCGGAGAGAGAAGCTGAAGCTGAAGCAAAGCCGAGATCAGGAGCAGATGTTCAACCTGCATGTGCAGCTCATGGACCTGGAAGTGTCAGCTGGTGAGCACACACACACACACACACACACACACACACACACACACTGTTTTTCTGACTGAACATTTAGCACTGAACTAGGGCTGCACGATATGAGGAAAACATGCGATATTAGAGATTAAAAGAGATTAAAATTGCGATAACGATATAATTTGCGGTATATAAACAAATAGCAAAATAACCAAATAACCATTCCCATTTCACTGCAACAGTTTAAAAATTATACTCCAAATGACCCTCGTCGACATAGATGACAAACATCTAACATAATAGGGCTGCATCTGATTGGTCAACAACTTGAAGGCGTCCATCCGATTGGTCAAATGCATACAGGGATTTATTTGATTCGTTAAATGGTTCAAGCTGTCATAAGATTGTTTAAAACATTTAAAGTTTACGATTTATTGCGATATTTGCCGTCTTTTGCGATATGCATATTGCAGAGCTGGATTTTGCGATAACGATACCTTTGTGGTAGTATTATGGAGGCCTACACTGAACTGAAATTTGGAAGAAAAGGGGAAAAAAAGCTGACGAGAAGCTTTATTTGTGTTTTTTCCTGTTTGTTTTATATACAGGCTTAAAATTGATCCACAAATAAGATTAAATATATGAAAAACTCTTAAATTTAACCAAAAACTAGGGATGCCACAATTCTGTTAAAAACTGAACCGCACATAATTGAACCGAATTGTTGCGTCCCTGCTGCCTGGCACTAATTTACATTGGAAGAGTCAAGCACATGTTGGGCTTAATTCAATATATTTAACATCGTTCTATGACATTACACCAGATGAGGTGGAAGCACACTGGGAGGTTTCTCTTGCTTAGGAGCAAATCAAAAGTTACAACAATTTTGAAGGCCAGGTTGAGATATAATTGCAGAATAATAACAGAAAACATCGATTAAAAACAATATGTAACAATATTTGGTTTAGGTTGTGCACGGACGGCTTAGTCTGGTTTACAGTGTTCCCTCGTTTGTCGCGGGAGTAGCATTCTAAAAATGACAAGTAAAAGGCAAAGTTTATGTTTTTACAGTAATTCTAAATGTTTTAAGGCTGTAAAACTCCTTACTACACGCTGGATCCACTTTTACCAGACAGACGTGAACATTTTTCTGCCTTCTTTGAACAATCAAATCAATCTTCATAGAGAAATACGTCCAGAATTATGGAATGAAAACAACGCGATGGAAGATTTACGGAACTCTGGTCAACTGAACGCATTTCGTACAGGAGACACAGGATTGGAGAGATTTATGGACGAGGTCTACAGCCAATCGGGACACTGAACACAATTTGCCGTTAAAAACCATGCATAATTGAACCGAACATAGAGCGATAGAGCGAGGGAGCACTGTACTCCTAGAGAATAAATGTTCTGCTGCAGAAGAAACTGGAAGGAAAGGAATAAATATCAATGTTTAGCTTATTTTGGACACTCCTCTGGTAGAGATGAATGGCGTAGCTGCAGAAAGAGGAATCCGCTTTTAGTAATCTGTAACCTCCAGAGTGTCTTTAGGGAACTCATTTGCCTTTCTTTCTGTGAAGGTCTTCCTCCTTCGTTCCCCGTGGAGCACACGCTGCATTACCCTCCCCCCAGGATCACGCTCAAGCTGAAAATGCCCAAAGCTTCAGGTCTGGGAAACTGCTATTCCAGCTCCAAACCGAGCAACGGGCCTCCCTTCCAAGACCACAGCGGCAATGTGAAGCCTCTGCTGCACGGACACAAGGAGGACCGATCAAACGGCTGCCTGTCTTCCTCCGGCCCAGCAGGCTGCACTGCCGCTGGCTGCTAATGCCGGATGCAAGCCTTTAGCCGTGCATCAGGGACACCCTTCCAGCACTAACGGGGACCCCGGCCGCGGGGCCAAATGCAACGGTCTGCTGCAGAAGTTGGTGGCTCATAAGGACAGGTCTTGTCAAACAGCCAGTGGCCAGGACATCTCAAAGGAAACTTTGAACAAGAGCGGCTTTCAGAAGTCAGCCATGGAGCAGTTCGGCAGGTCCTTCAAAGAGGCAACCATTAACCTGGTGCGGACCACAGAGGACCTGTGGGCCCGTGACAAACTGTCCCAAAAGAGCCCCGCCAAAGAGAGGCTCTGGACCAAACCTGCGCCTGAGCACAGAGGGAAGAGCACCAAGACCTTTCAGGACAGTGACGGGTACTGTCCCGACCTGGAGCTCAGTGACTCGGAGCCCGAGGCCAAGGGAAGGCGCCGGAGGCAGGCCGGCTTTCCTTTGCCGGAGGCAGCAAGGAGAGGGAAGCAGGGCTCCAGACAATCGGTGAAAAGGTGACAGCCGCTTCACGCTGCTCTTCCCTTCAGAGCCTCTCCGTCAGGGACCAGGTACAGCCACCCGGCCGAGGGTGGCGTCCTCAAGGATGTCCGCGTGAGATTAAAGCAGCTGCGTGTGTCGGTTTGATCCACAGGAACTGATGGTGAGATTCTCGTGTCTCACGGTGTGGCCTTTCACTGGTGACCAAGATTCCAGTTACTTGCATTAAACTGCTGTAAGGTCTTCAAGCCGAGACGTAAAAAAAACACTAACAATCTGTCGCTTTAATCACACTGTGACCACAATCCCAACCAACCAGCATGATCCATGTCTGTAGATGAAAGCTGCTGTTGGCCTCTCCTGTTTGTCGCACAAATATTTCCCCTGCTTTCCTACTGTTGTCAGGAATGGAGCTCTTTTTTTTTTTTTTTTAAACTACTACTTCTAATTTGTGTGTAGAAATATCCACACACTTTTAAAGTTTGTCTGTTCTTACAACTATGAGACAAAATAAACACATTTTGCTTGTGTTCCAAAATGGAACAAGTTTGTAAAAAAAAGAAGAAGAAAAAAAAGTATATTTACATTCCAAGATGTGTCCCTCAGAAGTTGAAACTGGAATCATCCGAAACAAGAGCTGAATCTGGAAAGAGTGATGTCAGATTCTGGCAGATCATCAAGACCCTCTTTGAACTGTGAAGCGCATTCATTCCCAAAGGACCAACTTTACGGTTTAGCTGTTACATTGCTGAAACTCTTCCAACATCTCAGTTTTCTCTCCTTGCTCCTGAATTTAAGTGTCATGTTGGAAAAGGTTCTTTCTCAAAGCAGTCAGCCTGTTCTTTATTTTTCATTTTTGACTAATGGACAGAAAAGTAAAATACAATAGGTTGCATCCCATAAGCTGAGAGGATGTATGTTTCTACTGATGAATAAAAAAAGACGTGCCTCCAACTGTCAACCAGTTCTTGCTGCAAATAAACTAAACCACTCTTCTCGTTAGTTAACCTTTCTCATATTAAAAGACAAAATAATTGCTAACACATTTTACTGCTGAGATTTCTTAAAGACATTTTTTTTAAAAAAGGAAATTGCCTTTAAAATGAAAGGTGAGCAACTTGGTCACCCTGTAAATGTGAGACCAAGATTGAACGCTAGAGGGCAGCATTGTCTTAGAATCAAAAACTTTTCAAAATGAGTTTCTCAAAGGAGCCCTGGACATTAAAAGAAAAGACAAACATTGTTCCATCAAATTAATAATTTGTAATCGCGTATTAATATTTTGGGCGCTCAAATTGAATTTAGTTAGTAGTAGTAGTAATTAGTACAAATAAATATGTCACTGACAAATTAGAATTCTATTAGCATTTTGTGTGCATGAATTAGTATTTTGTACTCACAAACATTTTGTGAAGAAATTAGCATTTTGTGGGCACAAATTGGAATGTTGTGCACATAGATTATTATATTATTTTGTGCTCACAATATAGTGTTTTCTGCAAAAAAAAATCAAAGTTTTGTGCACACAAATAAGTGCTTTGTTCACAAAAGTCTGCATTTTGTGACCACAAATTAGTAGTAGGAACTGAAGATACTAGAATACTAATTTGTTTGCACAAAAGGCTAATAAAATGCCAATTAATGGCCATGAAATATAATTTGCACCCACAAGTATTTATGTATGGTACTCGTTTTTTTTCCAATGTCAAGTCCAGGGCTCTATACATATTAAAGGTAAAAGGTAGAGTTTGTTTCCCAGCTCTCAGTGAAGAAGGATGAACAGTAGCAGGAACATTTATTTTTGCTCCCAACGCATTTTGTCTGCAGCACCTCAGTGGTTAAAGCTGTTTCAGGCTTTATTGACCTGCTGATGCGGAGAAAAGGACCAGAAAACCAAACAACCAGTTTCTTACTGGAACTAAAGACTTTAATTTATTTTTTTGTAATATAGAGGTCACTGTACTGTAGCTTTAATTAAGGATTATAAATCTTTAAAAGTTTTTGATGAAAAAAAAAACTATTTTAACCTAAATATCCATGTGTGGTACAACTTTATGTTTTTCTTTACCTCCTTATGCAAGTTATATTTAAGCGAATAACTAAAAGAAAAATAGAAGATTGGATTCCACACGGCCCATCACCAGTAGGTTTAATGTCAGCTATAAATCGACATGGCCCCAATTTAGGTGAGTGATTTAGCATTTAGGCCATGCCTGGTCCTTACAACGCATACATCAGCAATAATTAATCCATGTAGTTGCTAAAATCTACGCCACACAGAGACGACCTTCAACAGATTATCTGCAGTTTACAACCTTTAAATGTAACGCTTATTTTTTTAGCATATAATCAATGAAATATTGGAGCATACATTATTTTAGAAACAGTCTGTAATTTTTTGGGTTTAAAAAAATGCATTTACCAAAAAAAAATTAAACTATGTAAATGCATTTTCACATATTCATGTAATCCTTTTTGCATTTTTAGAGTTCTTGAAAACTAAAAGTATATTTCTAAATAAATTATTACACTTCATAAAGGCAGTTATTTATGCTCTTAGAACAGTATTTAAAGTAGTTTTCTCCACAATCTTCAATATAAATATATGAATACTCTTTTTCTGACTGCAATAATCAATGCACTTTCTACTTTCCAGAGCTCTGGACAAACATCTTCAAAAAACATCCAGGAGAAGACAAAGACAGATGAATTCCATGTATTGCAACACAGGAAATGCATTTTAAGATTAAACATGATCAGAGCCCACTCCTCCTGCTCTGCCATGTTTTCACAGATAATCCCCAATAACCAAAGACACTTTTAAGGAGTCAAAAGTCTTTTGTTTTACAAATGAAATAAACAGAGATCCTCTAGAGCAGGGCTCTACAACCTTTCATGCTAAAAGAGCCGTTTGGTCCAGTTTCTTAATGACCAAAACATAGAAAAGGTAGAAAAAGTCCCACTTTACTGTTTGGAAAAATACACCTCATTTATATTTTTGTAGCATTGAATTAATTATAAAATGTAGCTTTTACATTAATTGAATTATTACAGTGGTTTAGTTTTTATATATTATAAAACACATTTATTTTACTCTACACAGCAGTACAGACAAGATCCTTTCAAAATAAAATACACCCAGTGCCAACTGAGTTCCTCCTGCTGCAGCAGATTAACCAGAAAGAAAAGTGAAAGTCAGGACTAATGTAATTTTCTATGATTTAACTTTGTTGCACTGCCATTTCTTAGGAGGGGCGGTTTGTGGATGTTAGAACATTGAGCAACCAGTTGCTTGGCAGTTAGCCTTGATTGTGCGTTTCGAAGCATCCGTTCGCTCCACATTGTCTGCATGGAACCTCTCTGAGCGGGATTACTTGAGTAGCAGCATTCCCACAGAATCTTGTTCTCACATCTGGTTCATTTCCGTCTGGTTCCAGTTCCAGTTCAGGTTGCTCTGGTTCCCCAGCACCTGATGCAGACCTCGTCTGGCCGGGTCACGTCTGAGCTGAAATCAGTTGCATTTGAAATGGTCATTGGTTTTTGAGGCCTTTTGATTTCAATGTGCAGTCAGCAAGTTATGTGCAAGTTATTTTAAAAATAAATCGCCTTATTAAAGAAACATAAATGTCAAAACTAAACAAATGTATTGCTTATTAAGAACATTAGTATTTTCCTTAAAGCCAAATAGCCATAATAGAGGGATTTAAGAGCCATATGTGGCTCCAGGGCCTCAGAGAGCAGACCCCTCCTCTAGGGGGTTCCAAACACGGCTTTTTAAATTAAAGGCGAAAAGTAAATTGTCCGACTTTACTTGAACGCAACCATCAAAGGTGGCAGGGGGCAGCGGCTTTGTAACTTACTGTTCATTAAAGTTTTTAGTAAATATTCCAAATGATTTGTTATTTGCATTTTTTTTAAAGATTCTCTCTAAAGTATAAAACTTTTCCTGAAACCATTATTAGTTATGCTGTTAGCCGCCATGCTAACACGAACGTGGTGTGTTTGTGGTCCCGTCTGAAATCTGAGCTCTCAGCAGGTGTTTTATTCTCTCGGATGAGAAACTCCCAGCCGTGCAAGGCGATGTGCCACCGGTGTGTTCGAGGGCGTCCGGCATCCGGAAGCGGAGCAGCCGCAGCTCCTCCCCGCTGGCGGTGAAGTTTCTGGGGCTCTTTAAGAGGAGTCCGGCTGTGCCTGCTGATCTGACTGTCAGCCGGCGCAGTGCCGCCCTCCTCGCGCATCCTGGCCGCTGCTACTCCGTCCGTCCGGGCGCAGCGCAGCTCCGCGGCGCCTCGGCACGGATCGCCCGTGTTGGGTGGAATTGCCCTCGTCCCCTTCTTGGTCGCCATCGCGGCTTTACTTGCAGGCGTGGAGGTTATCGGGACACCGGCGCGGTCATCTCCTCCTCACGTCATCATCATGTATGTGTTGACTCTGCACAAATGACTTTCGCCGCTCTGGCTGGGATGGGAAGCCGCACCGCTCTGTTTCTCCGCACCGCAGCCCCGCTTTTTGCCGGTCGCTTCGGTTCCGCCGGTTAGAATAGAAGGACTTTGATCAAATGAGTGACCTCTCCTGTCACGTGACTGTGCGAGCAGAGCGAAGTTTCCATTGTGTTTCTGTCCGGTTGTTCGGGACCCGACCCCCTCTCCCCGGAAACCCCCGTGATCTGTGATTCCAGCTCGATCCCAGCCGGACGCACTGACTGTGGGACTGTGTGTCAGACTGAGCCCGGCATGTCGTCAGTGGTGGTGTCCGGGCGGAGTGAGCTGAGCCTCGGAGAGCTGCCCATGGAGAGATGGATGTCTCACCTGCCATGCGCTCTGTGGGACATCCCGCTGTACCACCTGGCCATCCCGGGTAGGCTGGCTTCTGTTCCGCTCAAATCCTGCGGGGTTTTTTTTTTTGGCGCACAGGAACACTAAGCTGTGAAAAGGCGCAGTGTTCCAAAAATCTTTACTGGGGTGGCCAATAATACTGTATAGGCAAATATATGGAAGCTATAATCAAAGCACAATCGAATCAAATTTGAATAAAAACCAGATTAGGTGGGAAAAAAGCTTTTGCGCACCTGTTTTTATGTTCTCTATAGATTTTAAAGGAAGTTCTATGTCATGAAATTATGTTCACAAAGTTAGATTTACCAACCATTAAGTTCACTTGTCAAAATTGCTGTTAAATATGTCGTTTTATCAGCTGTAGTTACTTCCTATTTGTATTCTTTTTTTGATGCCCACTCTATTGAAAATAAAGTTTTTGGTGTTTTACATTTTCTTGTGCCATATTTCTAATGATGGAGAACATATTTAAAGACAATTAACCTTAAAATTTCATTTCAGTGTAAGTCTTTATTCATATTTTTGTGAATCAGGAGCAAATGGACAGCTTTTTTGTTTAAATTTGGGCTAAAAACAGCTTAATCATGGTTAAAAGACCATTGGCATCACTTGGAGTGGGACCACAATCCAGTGCAGGGTTTAAGTGGTTATAGGTGCATTGACGCTTCCCTTAGGTACAGCAGGGGGGAAACGTTGCATACTATTTCATTTATTTAGAATTAAACTGAATCAGCAACAGTGCTGCATTGATGACACCTGTGTTACCTGTACCCCGTTTAGGCAGCCACAATGCCATAACCTACTGTCTGGATATGAATGACAGATCTCCTGTGGACCCAATGCAGCCAGACATGCTGCAGAAGCTGGACAAGTACATGAAGCCTCTTATTCGGCCTTTTGTGTACAAGTGGTCTATAACGCAGGTACTGGCTCCTCCTGATGGCACAGATTAAGACAGCTGTGGCTCCACTGATTAAACAGAACATGCTGTTCCTGTGTGTGTCCAGGAGTACACTATAAAGCAGCAGCTGGACTGCGGGGTCCGATACTGTGACCTGAGGATCGCACACAAGCCCAATGACAGCTCCGCCGATCTGTACTTCTACCACGGCGTTTACACCACACTCACTGTGGAGGTGAGGCATGAAGACACAGATATCAATGTTTGGAAACGATTGGTATCAGTTCAGATTTCAGTTCTTTTAAGTATGACCCCAGAGATCCAAATTCAAGGCTTAATACCTGAAAATATATCTTTTCTTAATGGACACAATCTTCCTTTTCACAATTAATGGAAGTTGCTTGAAGCTGGAAAAAAACAGCACAGTGCTCTTCTTGTTGGGAACGATCTGGCAGGTTCAGGATTTTAATTAATATTTTTACTTTTCTTTGGGGGGGTTATGCGTCTCCTGATAACTGGGGTTTATATTTGTTTAAACCCCTTCTGTTTTCTTTACATTCCTTTTATTTATTTATTGCATTTTATGTTGTGTGAATATATATATATATATATATATATGTGAAAAAAAAAAAAAAAAACGCCCCTCTCACCCTCCGCGGGTGGTTTCTCCTCCAAGCTCGGGTCCTCTACCAGAGGCCTGGGAGCTTGAGGGTCCTGCGCAGTATCTTAGCTGTTCCTAGCACTACGCTTTTCTGGACTGAGAGGTCTGAGGTCTTTCCAGGTATCTGTTGTAGCCACTCCTCCAGCTTGGGGGTTACTGCCCCGAGTGCTCCAATTACCACAGGCACCACCGTCACCTTCACTTTCCAGGCTTTCTCCAGTTCTTCTCTGAGTCCCTGGTATTTCTCCAGTTTCTCATGTTCCTTCTTCCTGATGTTCCCATCGCTTGGCACTGCCACATCCACCACAACGGCTTTCCTCTGTTCTTTATCCACCACTACGATGTCTGGTTGGTTCGCCATTACCATCCTATCAGTCTGGATCTGGAAGTCCCACAGGATCTTTGCCCTCTCATTCTCTACCACCTTTGGAGGTGTTTCCCATTTTGACCTTGGGGTTTCCAGTCCATATTCTGCACACATGTTCCTGTATATTATTCCAGCCACTTGATTGTGCCGCTCCATGTATGCTTTACCTGCCAGCATCTTACATCCTGCAGTTATGTGCTGGATTGTTTCAGGCACCTCTTTGCACATCCTACACCTTGGGTCTTGTCTGGTGTGGTAGATCTGAGCCTCTATCGCTCTGGTGCTCAGGGCTTGTTCCTGAGCTGCCAGAATGAGCGCTTCAGTGCTGTCTTGTAGGCCAGCCCTTTCTAGCCATTGGTAGGACTTCTTGATATCAGCCACTTCAGTTATGGTCCGGTGGTACATCCCATGCAGGGGTTTGTCCTCCCATGAGGATCTGTCTTCCAGCACTGTATCCTCTGCTCTCCATTGCCTGAGACATTCACTGAGCACACTGTCAGTTGGGGCCTTGAGCTTGATGTATTCATGCATCTTGGATGTTTCATCCTGGATAGTGGCTTCTACGCTCACTAGTCCTCGGCCTCCTTCCTTGCGGCTAGCATACAGTCTCAGAGTGCTGGATTTGGGATGGAACCCTCCATGCATGGTGAGGAGCTTCCGTGTTTTAACATCCATGGTCTGTATCTCTTCCTTTGGCCATCTTATTATTCCTGCAGGGTATCTGATAACTGGCAGTGCATAGCTGTTTATTGCCCGGGTCTTGTTCTTGCCATTGAGCTGGCTTTTCAGGACTTGCCTTACTCGTTGAAGGTAGCTGTTGCAGCTTCCTTGTTGCCTGCTCCAGGTTGCCATTTGCCTGGGGAATTCCAAGGTACTTGTAACTGTCCTCAATGTCTGCTATTGTTCCTTCTGGGAGTGAGACCCCTCCTGTGTGGACTACCTTGCCTCTCTTTGTCACCATCCGGCTGCATTTCTCGAGCCCGAATGACATCCCAATGTCATTACTGTAGATCCTGGTGGTGTGGATCAGGGAGTCAATGTCACGCTCGTTCTTAGCATATAGCTTGATGTCATCCATGTAGAGGAGGTGACTGATGTTGGCCCCATCTCTGAGTCGGTATCCATAGCCAGTCTTGTTGATTATTTGGCTGAGGGGGTTCAGACCTATGCAGAACAGCAGTGGGGACAGAGCATCACCTTGGTATATCCCACATTTGATGGACACTTGTGCAAGTGGTTACCCATTGGCTTCAAGGGTGGTTTTCCACAGCTTCATTGAGCTTCTTATGAAGGCTCTTAGAGTCCTGTTGATGTTGTACAGCTCCAAGCATTCAATGATCCACGTGTGTGGCATTGAGTCATAGGCCTTCTTGTAATCAATCCAGGCTGTGCACAGGTTGGTATATATATATATATATATATATATATATATATATATATATATCTCAGAGAAGAACTGGAGAAAGCCTGGAAAGTGAAGGTGAAGGTGGTGCCTGTGGTAATTGGAGCACTCGGGGCAGTAACCCCCAAGCTGGAGGAGTGGCTACAACAGATACCTGGAAAGACCTCAGACCTCTCAGTCCAGAAAAGCGTAGTGCTAGGAACAGCTAAGATACTGCGCAGGACCCTCAAGCTCCCAGGCCTCTGGTAGAGGACCCGAGCTTGGAGGAGAAACCCCCGCGGAGGGTGAGAGGGCGTTTTTTTTTTTTATATATTATATATATATATATATATATATATATATACATACTTTTTTTAAAGGGCGAAGATGAGGGAAAAAGTGTGAAAAAGAAAAAAAAGAGGGGGGATAAGTGAATACAAGTGCCAAGCTGCTAATTTGACTAGGTAATGATTTTAAACTTCTTAAAATTTGTCTATATCTGCTAGTATACACAATATTTGTACATTTTCTTTGTGCTCTTTAAAAGCAGGATGAGGACTAAGTATTGCATATTTCTACTTTTTTTTCTCACAATGGTACTCATTTCGAAAAGGGACTCTGTTTCCACATCTAATCGATGCTTTTTAGCAGAATAACACTTGGTGGTTCCAAATATGAACTCAAACTTTTGTTTTTCTGGCAGACTGTCCTGATGGAGATAAACGAGTGGCTGGATGCTCATCCCAAAGAAGTGGTGATACTGTCGTTCAGTCACTTCCTCGGCCTGAGCCAGGAGCTCCACATGCAGCTGATAACGACCATTCGCAGCGTTTTCTCTGCCAAACTCTGCCCCGAAATGGTACGGCTGCTCTTCCTGCTCTGCTCAAAAATGGAGCTTTATCAAGAGTGTGTTTCTTATTTTTTAGCATAAGCACATCAATTCAAAACCGTAGCATGGTCCTTAGTCGGATGCTGAGTCAAACTACATACAGGATAAATCAACTGGAGGCTGCATTCAAACACATTTACCACCATAGTCACGAGTCCAGCTCTGCTGCAGTCATTGAGAGTTTTATCTTGTTCTCTTTATTTTTTGGGAACAGAATTTACAGACAAAGCATTTTCTGTCTTTTTAGTCCTACACATTTAGTTTATATATGGCCAAAGCACAAATCAAACACGTTAAGACTAAAACAGAAACTAAAACCACCAAAAAAGGGACAATACAGTAGTTTTTATACAAAAATGTTAGAATCAAACTGAATCGTAGTGGAGGTTGAAGCTAATAAAACCGACTACTGGAACCACTGTAAACTAAAACCAGCATCCGTTTTTAAATAAAGCCCCATAGCAGAAAGTAAAATGAAAAACTGCATTTAAAAGCCTCTGGCTCTGTCAGGATTGGCAGACATTCAGACAGTTTGTCACGAAAATGCACATGAGTGCATTCAGTCTAAGTGCAGAAGGAAAAAGGAAGGTACTTCCCTTTGTGTGCATCTCTTTAAACGGGCTGCATTTGGGGTCAAAGTGACCTCTGAGCTCTGTGGATGCTCCAGCTGCTGCGCGACAGGTGAATATCCTCATGACCTCTTTGAGAAAGATTGCAGCAGATCGTGAGCTCTGCTGCTCAATGAGCATTGCTGCTTACCAAGATACAATGACTTCTAGGACAAACCTTTGGTTTAGTTTCAGTTCAGTTTCACCTACAGAGTTGGACACAAGTGCATGAAGACACGCACAACCCCAGGTTGGAGGGAAGTGCATTACGTTCTTGTGAAAATCACAGCAGATGAGTTTTTTTATTTATTTATTTTTTCAGAAGAAACAAGATCAAAACCTTCGTCGCCTGACTTACCTATACTGGGTGTAACCCGCTTTGCACAACGTCCACACCTTTTTATTTAACCCGTTGGCTCCCAGGTTTACCCACAGAACACAAACAAAGCAGGAAACCAACACAATGGTTATTCATGCTGAGACAAGACCCGAACAATGTGTTCCTCCTGACTTTGGAAAACAAAAGCTGCAACAATCTGAGGAAAAAAAGAGTCCATGTGAGTTAACAGGCTCTCAGGTTCTTTGAATTGTGACTTGCTGTACGTCACACCTAAAAGCTTTTTTAAATGACCTTTTTTTGTCTGCCCTTGATTTTACAACAATCTGAATAAAGAAATACTCAATTTAAAGCTTAGCTTTTCTCAATATATCATTAGAAAAATTCCACAAGAAAATGTATAAACACCAACAACACTATTTTCATTGAAGTGGGTCTTTAAGATTATGTCACACCTGGAAAGTAAATTAGTTTATTTTATTGTGCTGCAAAAAAACCCCACAAAAACAGTTGGCTGGAATGGAGGCTGTTTTTTCTGTAGCAGTGTAAAGGTTTTTTACAGTTGGGAAAGATATGAAACTAGGTGTCTTGCAACGACTGTCAAGCCTGAGATTTGAACCCCTGATCAACCAGATAAACAAATGGCCGCTCACCCTCTGAGGCACAAACCTCAGCTAAAACTGTCCGGGTTATAAAGAAAAAAGCTAAACAGATGAATCTCCTTTGTTTCAGGAGGAGTTAACTCTTCGAAAGTTGTGGACTTTGGGTTACCAGGTGATTGTGTCGTATGAACACAGCATTGTCAGCTCCCACCGCGACTTGTGGCCTCACATTCCGTACTGGTGGGCCAACAAATGCAAAGCAGAGGCTCTCATCGAGGAGTTCGAACGCAGGAAACAGCACGGAAGACCAGGTAATCAGCTGACAACTGCGTTTTCATAGGAAATAAATATACAGCAGTGCAAAAATATTCCGGTTCCGGGTTACAGCACGGACAGCTGTGGCTGTCTAATAAAAGTTATGAACCGGATAATTAAAAATCCTGTAATAAAATGGTTACAGTAGAACAGGGGCGGGATTATATACATTCGCTTCCTTCCTCTCCCTCTAAAGTTATATTTATTTTTTGTCTAATTATCCTAAGTTTGATACGTCATTGTATGAATGTATAACTGATGATTGTCATGTTTTTTTTGATTGCTTGACATAAACCATTTCAAATCAAAACCAATCTGATGTGCATTTGTGTGTTTTTTAGGAGGTTTCTTTGTCACGGGAATTAATCTGACAGAGGATCTGAAGTACATCTGCACGCACCCCACAGAGTCTCTGAAGGACGTGGTGCTGTCCACGTATCCCACCCTGCTCAGCTGGCTCAGAGAACAGACTCCCGGCTTCAGAGTGGGCTCCCTCAACATCATTGCCGGGGACTTCATCACCGAGAGCCACTTTGTACCAACTGTTGTCTCACTCAATGAGAAACTCCTAAAATGGCCTTTATGACCTCTCGCCAGCGGGGCGGGCGCCATTGTTCTGCAATACGAGGGAGTAGCAGCATGAAAGTCGCACACGTCTTTTTTAACAGTGGCTTGAAAATACTTTAGCATCTAAATTATTCATATAAGCAACAGAGCACTTGCAACGACTTATTTACTTTTGTCTTAAGGTTGATGGGCTTTTTGGTTTTGAGAAGGTTCTACCTGCACTTATGTTTATTTATCTCATTCTGCAAAGTACTGTAGCAGTTTTATAGCTAGTCTGCTGGGTGCTCAGTTTTCCTTTTTGCTCACTAAAGCAAAAATGTGCTACCACATTCAACTAAACAAAGGCATTTTAGATGAATAAGCACAAAACATGATAGTCAGTGAGCACATGTGACTTTAAAGCAGAGAAAAAAGCTTTTAGATTTTAGCAGACGCTTGAACTGTGTTCATATTTCTAACACCTAATGCAATGACCTTAGTGAATGTAGAAAACGTAGCAGAAAATATGCAAAATGCATGGAGAATTTGTTTGCATGAAGTCAGGTATGAATGGCTTTGAGTTGAACTAAAATTGCACCTTTGTGCCTGTGACAATGAGCCTTTCTGACAAACAGGAACACTTTTGCATAAAGTTGCCAATCACCGATTTTTTTTATCTTCAAGACAGTTGGCAAACTGTCAAGCATCATGCAGCTCCAAAGGTTTTGCATGAATGTCCGAATGGGTTAACCCAGACGTTTGTTCCCTTTACTTGATTTCATTTTTCCCTTTTTAAAAAAAATGTATATTTTTCCTTCTTCTGTTTGCATGATGATACTGCTGTTGGGGAGAAAAAAAAAAAGCTTTTCTGAGATCAGTCTGGAAAAAAATGGCAACAGTAAATGAAGATTATTTCACTTTTAATCATTCATGAGAAGAAATGAAAGATTTTTGCCTGCCACTTCCTAAAACCAAGAATGCACTGCTTGTTTTAAAACAATGAGAAGGAAGATCAAAATCAGAAATACTTTATTGATCCCACACGTGGGAAATTTGTCACCAAGATATTAAATGGTACAGCCTGGAAAAAAGAGTCCAGCAAACATCAAACATTCAAGCAGACGGATTATGTAACGTTCAGCAACCTACTGTTACTTGCATCATACGAACAGAAATAAAGTTTGCTGATTTTTCCATCACGTTTTTTCTGGTTGAATGGCACTTTGTCTTTCGATTGGTTTATCTGTGCATTTATTATCTTTAACTATCTTTGTAAACTGAAACAAAAGAAGTTCTGATTCTCAGGGAAACAGGAGCTTCTGCTGGCTGTTACACCTGTTTCCAGTGTTGTTTACTGACGTAAAGGATATTCTTTACCTGTATCAGGTAACGTTGAACAAAGACAATAAGAGAAACTCTTGCATAAAAATGGAATCAGCTTTTAAAATATTGATGTAATTATTGTATCAAACCAACAAAACAGCAACATCTTTAATTTTTTTTCCCCCCACCATGCTTCGTGGAGCTTTTTGCCGAAAAGTAACGTAACTTGAGCAAAGTAAAGGTAATCCTTGGCTTCAGATAGTAGTTTTGTTGCAGGGTGAAAGTCCAGCCAGTCTGTCTGGAGGAGTTGCTCTGGGTTGTTGCCATGTACTCATAAAATTGTTTCGGCTCCACAATAAGCACCTAAAGATCTATTAACTTGCTATAATGTGAATTAGTTGCATACAATAAATAAATAACTGAGGGAAAAAACAAAATTATGGTTTTTTTTACAATATTACGGACACATTTTTCAGGTACATTTGCATTTTTCTACATTTTCTGCATAATTCAGTTTTAATTGCACATTGACATTTATATAGCCCAAATCACAACACAGTTGTCTCCATGGACTTCACACCAATTATTGTACAAAAACATAGAATCAGTCATAAAATATGAACAATGGCTAATTGCTAAGCTGCATGCCTGACCTTAGACCCCCTCCAAAAACAAGCACTGATTAATTCAAGATTCCTAAGTGTGCATTCCTGTGATAACAAGCGATGAGCTATCAGAGCTTTCTTTGATTGGTTGTTTTACACAAAGCACCTTGTGTAAACCTGTTTCTATCCACCCGAGGTGGAATCATCTTTGGACCATTGTTCTGCTGAATCCAAATGCTCTTTTGGTGTTACAAAGTAACAATCAGACACAATCAGACCCATGTGCGTTGAGTGAAACCTCTAAACAGTTAGGTTTGTTCCCTGTCATGATATATGCAATTTAACACCTCAAAGCAGCATTTTGTGTTACCGAATGTCTGCTTCCTGCATTCTAATGCTCAAACTGACAAGTATTTTTTATTATTATTTTTTTACAAAGAGTCAAGATGCTGTGGGTTCCTGTCTGAACATAACCATTTACCTCTGTAGAGAAACCTGTGTTTTAACATGCATTTGTAGATTTTCATTGTTTAGTGCCGCAGGCCCCACTAAGAGATTGTCGGGTGATTCTGTGGATTTAATCTGGAACAATAAAGGGTCCATAAACCATTGAAATGTAATATAAAGCGCAGAAATCCTGGAGGTAGGATGTGGCCACATCACAAGCCTGAGGGCTGTTGGAGTTCATTTACTTGAGTATAAGTATAACCAAGTCTACTATAGATCATGTATGCTTGGTGTGGCAAGTAATAACTGAATACTACCGAATACCGAATTTTGCAACATAAAGAAAGAATAAAAAATTAAACTTAAGGTTTACTACATTAATTTGAGTATGGCTTAAGCATTGTGCTCTATACTCAATACTAGTTTTTGCAAAAGAATTTTCCTTTTGCATCACAGCAAGTTTTTTTTTTTTTTTAAGTCCACTGTCATAAATGAAGACTATCACCACCTGTCAATCGTATTTAAATAAGCAAACCACAACTCTTTTTTTGCATAGATGTTATGTCCAAACCCAAATGAAGTGATCTGGCAGACAAAAAAAAAAAAAACATCCTGTGACTGTAAATATGCTTCTTTTGTCGTAAAGATGAGGGGAGAATGAGTGATTTGCTTTCTGGCTCAAAATGTTCATAAAAAAATAAACGTCAGACTTGCTTTTAAACACGTGACGAATTGTGATTTGGTTGAAGATCCAACCTGAAAAAATCCGGAAGGAAACTTGTCCACGTGAAGTTAGCTTTAGGTTGAAGTGGTTGGGTAACGTGACGCGCGTGACGCGTAAACCATGTCATCCTGAGCCCAACTTCATTCCGGAGTAAAAACGTGTTTTCTGGGTTTGTGCGCACACCAGCTATGATTCCAGTTCCTTCCAGGAAGGGAGAAGCGCGTTGGGGTGAGGCTGAAAGCAGCTCCTCCGATCCAGATGCGAGTGCGCCTCCGCTGACGGACGGACGGACATGGACCCCCGCTTCCAGGACTGGATGTCGGCTTTGCCCGAGCAGCTGTGGGACATCCCGCTGACCGAGCTGGCCATACCCGGTACAACTTCCTCCTCCTCACTCACCTCCTCACTCACTGAGAAGTTGAAAAACTCCTTAAAAAAAAAAAAAAGAATTTGATGAAACCTATATACTGGTTAAAACTAAGTAAATCCACTTACTAATGTATAAACTGCCTATTATTTCATTAAATTTAAAAAACAATCTCTACCCTTGGCACACAAAAAAAGGTAGTCTTAAGGTGTACTACAAGTAGCCTAATTTATACCAAAAAGTGAGTCAGTGTAGCTAATTGAAGTTCACTTTATGCTATCTATTAGGAGTCCAATGATTGATCGATTCTATGCTGACGATCCAACTAAATCTATCTGTGTGGAAAGTCATCGAATCGAATCAACCTAAACCATTTAAAAACTCGATAATCAATATTGGAAAATACCATTTGGATTGAGGCACAGTAGGTTTATTTTACTATAACGTAAAAACGACCAAGTGCATCACAGCAGACAACACATATGTGATGACAGCAAAAAAAGGATCAGTCCATCATTCCTGTCCAACGTGTGGTAAAACTTTTAGTTTCCTAAAATGTTAATGGATTTGACATGAATTCTTGTTTACTTGTTTGATTGTACACATATTTAATTTGCAATTGATTATCTTGAAAGAAATCCAAGGAATGTGGAAAACTTTACCTGCACTGTTCAGTACCAGGTATTTCTCTCTGACTGATTTAAGTTTTGGCTAAAGATTTTCTGGATCGATTTTAGGTGAATATTTGTGAATGAACCAATTAATCGTATCATCAACCACAAATTATGATATGATTCAAATTGTTGTTAATCTATCTAAATAATGTAAGTCTCAAGTTTGTCAAAAACAGCCCTTAGCAAAAACGTAGTACTCGTGACGTATATTTGATTAAATATACTTGAGTAAAAGTACAACAAATAGATCATGTATGTGTAGTGAATGCAGTAACAGAATACTAGTATAAAGTATAAATTGGAACATTTTTAAGTTTACAACATAGACAGTACATGAAAAGTAAACTTCAAGTATATTACCTTACGTTTTGTATAGAGTAAGTAAACAAGTAGTAATAGACTACTTTTTTCTTAGGGACACATTAAAGAAACAGACCTTCAAGGAACGAGGAAGGAGCATTTCTGTCTGACTGGAATTACATGTCGGTTTCCTGGATTTGAATGTTTTTAATTCACATTTTTCTTTATGGTTCTTCTTGATCTCAGGCAGCCATGATGCTATGAGTTACTGTCTGGACATAACCTCTCCACTGGTCCGGTCTGAGCCCGACTGCTTCCGGCTCCTGGACAGACTTTTCTACTGCTTCACCAGGCCTTTCATCTTCAAATGGGCAACCACTCAGGTGTGGCTCCAGCAACAGCCAAGCTTATTTTTGTGGCATAACAACAAACAAGCACAGATTTAACCCTTTAAAGACCCAAAGTCTTGTTTGAGATGCCCTTTTTTATTTCTCTTAAACAGGACCCCAATTAAGCACAATCATATACGGTGGACGCCAGGTCTTAAGAGGATAAAAATAAAAAAAATGTAAATGATTTTTTTTAATAGTATGATGCACTTGAACACATCATGAGTTTCTTATTAAATTTATCAAATTAAGAGTTTTGCATTGGATTCAAGCAGAATATAGTTACAGATCTGTCTCACATCAGTCTCCGTTTAAGGATTTTTTTGCACAAAATTAAAGGAGGGAAGCGACATTAAAAAATAGAAAAAGATAATTTCACATGAATTGTGGATGAATGCTAAAAATGAAATAGAGCATAAAAACTAATATCTATACTTGAAATTTGAAGTTATGTTCTGTAATGAGAGGAATTATGATTAAAGAATATAAAGTACTTTTAACTGAACAAAACTTGCTCTGCTTTGTGGCAGAGCTAGACCATTTTATATGGGGGGCGAGAGAGGGGCAGAAGACTTTGGAAGGGTGGCAAATGAGAACAACGTAGTGGAAGGCCATAATACAGTTTTATCATTAATGAGTTTTCCAAATATAAGACTTTCCTCTTGCGCAGATTTGGGCTAAGGCCAGTGGGCTGACAGTCAGCATGGGTCCGCAATTTAAAATTTCAATGCTTAAAGAAGCTTGTAATGATGTTCATGGTGTATTCTAACATTGACTCAAAAACTGGGGGCAAGTGAAGGTGCAAAGCTATTTGATGGGTGGCAGCTGACCCCCGTTGCTCCGCCACCTTCCAAAGGGAAATACTGCCAAGCACAGTCTGGGGCTGTAAGTGACGTCATGTTCGTTATGTTCACCTTAGGCTAAGCAATGTTAACAAGTGAGTTGTAACTGTGGAATTCCTGAAATCTTTGTGACAAAAGCAAAAATTCTACTTTTAAAACACTCAGAGCTGGAAACTGTACATTAAATTGTAGTTTGTTTGTCTTTTGGAAATTTTATGAATTGGATCAAATGGAAAAATAAAACAAAATATATTCCTGTCTGATTATTTAGGCTCCACCGGCGTGATAACTGTCAATTTGAAGAATAAAAAAAAGCCTTTCAATGTTTTTCCAGTTATTTATCCAATTTTCACGTTATTTATATAGCCTGATATTTACAACAATAACACTTTAACAACAATTTTAAGCACAAACCTTTGACTCGTCATGTCATTCTGCTGGAATTCAGGTGTTTGTTGTATGACTGAATAGATTCACAGCTCTTTGCTTCAGTTGCAGTTCTGCTTAGATGCTAAAAAAGAAAGTGGAGCTGATCAATGAATAGGTTTGGAAAAAGATGCGAAGCTTTCAGTTTTTTCTCTGGATGTTTGTTGTTTAAGAATTGTAGTTTTTCCTGTAGTAAAAGCGAAAGTTCAGAGGCTCCATGAATTATGAAGAGAAGTGGATCAGATGGTGTCGCAGAACTCGACACCGTAACCTTCCCTGAGTGTTTCTGACCTCGGTTAATAATTATTGTTCTTGTCACTTGATCTCACAAGAGGTTCTGCCAGAGGAACCTCATGCTGTATGAGGTTCCTCTGGCAGCACTGGCTTGGGTTTTGGGGCCGTTCAGCAGCATCCTGAGGTTTGAATTGACTCTTCTATGGGTGCACAGTTTGTTGTTGCACCAACTGTTAATCAGGATATTGATTTCTTTCACAGCTATGTTGCTTCTCTCGTTTGGTAATTGGATTTTAAAGATAAAAAGTGTTTTTGTGAGGTGAAGCAGCAGAGGTTTTCCTATTTGTGTCACGATAAACAGACTAAGTTCTGCATAACCCAGAAGGAGCGATTCTGCGCTGACATCCAGGTCTGCAGGATGCCACTTTGACTGTGAACATGTAGATAAAACAGGAGATTTATTACTCATCAAAAAAGGATTTATTGCTCATCTCGCAGACAAGTTACCCAGGTTTGTTCATGTGGCCATTTGTGGAGAAAGCTCCCTCTGGGTTTGTTTCTGAACCCAGAAATCATGTGACACTTGAGCCGGATCTGCACTGAAAGGGTCCAAAGTTTGAAGCAGTAACGAGACCTGAGACCCTCTTTGTTTACCCGACACCGTCTCACATGTGGAAAACAGGGGGGATAAATGGGAAATGAAACCACCTCTGAGCCTGAGAACCAAAATGAGAAAAAGTCCCATCTTGATGAAGATTAGAGGAAGTGCAGAGGTACAGAACTGAAGTCATGTGATCCACTGTGCAACAACAAAACCTCATAATTATAGCTTATCCTTATTGACATTGAAGATTTGCTTCATTTGAGTTGAGATTGCTATCGAGGAGAACCATTCATTCTTCATTTGTGCCGTCTTCCGTCTCAACCCGCCATCTTTTCTTCTCAGGACAAAACCATTGAGGAACAGCTGTCGATGGGGATTCGGTACTTTGATCTCCGCATCGCGCACAAACCCCAGGACTCATCCAGTGACCTTTACTTCACACATGTCCTTTACACACATGTAACCGTTTTGGTGAGTTTGGGTCTCTCTGCAGCCTTCACTTCATTCCCTCGAGCGTCTGCAGCTCCTCACTGTGCTCTACAGGAGACACTTCAGTCTGTTGCTGCTTGGCTGAAGCTGCACCCAAAGGAGGTCGTCATCCTGGCGTGCAGCCACTTCGAGGGGATAGATGACCGATTTCACGAGTCGTTCATTGTCTGCTTGAAGAATCTGTTCGGTTCAAAGCTGTGTCCGCGGGAGGTGAGCTTCCCCCTCATGCAGGTGAACTACAGATTGAAAGATGGGTGTTGCTGACTGTACTCCACCCCGCCACAGGAATCGGATCTGAGCCTGCGGAGTTTGTGGAAGTCCGGTTACCAGGTCATCCTGTCCTATGAGTCCCAGCTCATAGCCAGGCATCCAGAGCTGTGGCCTGCCATCCCTTATTGGTGGGCCAACAGTAACACAGCCCAAGGAGTCATCAGCTACATGGAGTGGCAGAAAGATCAGGGACGTCCAAGTAAGACCGTCACAGGACTGCAGACGTTCTCACAGGAAAATATCCTAAATGTTCCTTTTCTTTTCTTCTCCAGAGGGCTTCTTCGTGTCCGGCCTTAACCTCACAGCTGCCAAGTCGTACATCACTAAGAACCCGAAGGAATCCCTGCGGACACTGACCTTTAGAAACTGGAGCTGCGAGAGGAAATGGGTGCAGGAGCAGGTGCCTGGATCAGGATCCACCAGCCTCAACATCATAGCGGGAGACTTTATTGGACCACTTCCACTCTGCTCGCTGGTGATTGAACTAAACCACAAACTGCTGAGGAAGATCAGCGGGCAAACAGAGATTCACAAATAACGCTTTTACCATCACATTCATCTAGAAGAATGTGTTCAGGGAGCTTCCAAAAGGGATTCCGTCACAGATTTGCATGTACAAAGCACAATAAATGCATGTTTTTATGAAGCTTGCAATGGTCCAGTCTTCAGTTTGCTACCAAACTGTTTGTTGTAGCGCCCATAAGCAGCATTGCTGATGATGACCTTGACAACAGCTGAGCCTTCGTCGGCGTTCACCTGCACATCCTGAACGGTGGCCTCTCTGTACAGCCAGCTGTGAAGGAGGACACACAGACAGACACACACACACACAGAGTTACAGCTTCTCTAAAGTCTGGTCTGTCTGCGGTCCTTCTCAATTGCATTGCGTACGGAGTCCGTCTCACAACTGCCAGTTAGTTTACATTAGTTGTGTCCGAATTTCCACCCTAACCCCCAACTACTAAAAAACTAGATATTGTGGCACTATGTAGTACCCTGAATTTAAAAAAGCAATTTGGACACCATGCTCATTACTTTGTTTTTTTTAAACTGCAGATATGACATCATCGATTTCACAAAGTTAAAATCTACTTGATATGAGCATTTTGCGACGATTATTTATGAGTCCACTGTCTTCTGAAGATAAAAACGTTGATTCATTTTTAAGAAAATACATTTTTTTTTGGCAAAAATTGTTCCGACACCATGCATTGTGGTCTATATTTGCCGATCAAGTGAGCATCCATGCACACTGGGTTTTTTTCTGGGAAATTTCTAGGGCAGCCGATTTGGGAATTATAGATTCGGAGAGCTCTCTACAAAATGGCAAACGCACTATATATCTATATCTATTTATATAGATATATATAGATATAGACATCCATATCTATCTATCTATATAGATATATATATCTATATATATAAATCTCTCTCTCTATATATATATATATATGTATTTATTTAATATGAATCTCATTTTCGATAATAATTTCAATAATAATTGTAATAATTTTTTATAATTTAATATGAATGTAGTTTTTTATGTCCTTTTTTGATGTTATATTATATAGATTATTTCTGAATGTCGTTTTTGCTGCCACAGATTTTCCCCATTGTGGGATTAATAAAGTCATCTATCTATCTATCTATCTAGTGCACTATATAGAGCACTATAGAGTGCACTATATAGGGGTTAGGGTGGGAATTGGGACATAGCCATTGTGTCTGTTGTGTCTCCAATCCGTCAGACAAGAAAGACAGTCATATCATCACCTTAACTGATGTGAGCTGAGGTCCACCCTGAGAGCCAAAACCTGCTTTCCTGTGGACTTTAAGATCTCGTCTTCCACTGCTTTCTTCAGCTTGTCCAGTCCTCGCCCCTCCAGGGCAGATATAGGTATGACGTCCGGATTCCCACACTCATAACTGTCGGACACATTTGATTTCATCAAAAAGGTTTTTTGGTCAAGCCTGCTCTGCAGAAATCAAAATAGTACTTGTGCACACGTACAACCCCAAGGAGCAATGCAAGTTTTTATGCATCTCTTCAGAAATGTACACAAAAACTCACAAGTCAAACTTCAACTATATGAAATTTACGTATCAAAATTATTATTAAACTCCTCTGGAGGTCCATAAAAATGTAGCTCCCATAAATTGAAGGAAAATGTTTTCATAGATGCTTAAACAAATAAATACCAACATTTCATAATTGAGGCAGGGCTGGTAATGTCACAGGAGGGAAACAACATGAAAAGAGCAGGTGCTGCACATGAAGAACCGTCATCATTCTGATTATCTTTGGAGCTTTTTTAACCCATAAGAACCCATTTTTCCTTAAAGGGAAAAAAATAATGTGGGATATACCAGACCCAGTGGCCCACATTACTCATGTTTGCTATTTTTCTAGTACACTGATGTGGAACCTATGGCAAACATGATGGGTTAAAAGTGTTCCCAGTGGTATTTAATGTATGATTGTGGAGTTTTTAGCCAAAAAACAAAAAACGTGTTGTTGTCTAGGACAGTGTTTCTGCAGCAGAGCGGCATCAGAAATTCACTTGTGAGTTGTTGGCGGGACCACTGGTGTGGAGCGACCCCGCCCCCCTTCCCCTCCTCGTTGCAGAGTGGAACAGGGAGCTTGTGGCTCACCCGGCGTATTTTCTACTTCACAAGAAAGCTCTTTTTCAAACTGCATTTTGGCACCTGATTCATAACCATTTGAATAAAGAAATACTCAGAAATGTAATTTTAGGCTTAATTTTCTTCAGATCTACCTTCCATCATGAAAAAATGCCACAGAACATGTAAAAAAAACCCCACCATTTTAATCAGAGTGGGTCTTTAAAGGATGAGTACATGTTACAATCACTTAAATACCCTCCCACACACACACTTTCAAAATCAACATTAAACAACCGTTCAAATCTTTTTTATTGTTCACAGCCAGAAATTGAGCAAAAGAGCAGTGGTTTTAGTCCACAAGGGGACAACAATTACAAACGTGGACAACACAGATTATACCTTTTATTGTCATCTCAGAAATCAAATGTTTGTGACCTCAACAAACTTGGTTTAAGTAGAAAATCTAAGAAAATATTGCTGCAGCTTTTAAAAAATAAACAAATTAGAGATAAAGCTGCAAGGCTTACCTGTCAATGAGGTCAATTTTATTGTGGACTTCTATCATGGAGCTCATCAGCCTGTCTGGAATCTGAAGGTTCTTCAGGACATGGAAAACGTTCACCCTCTGGTTCTCCGTCTCTGGATGACTGATGTCTCTGACGTGAACCAGGAGATCCTGGAAGAAGATAGCAACCCTCGATTAACTCATCGCATAAATGGGAGAACTTTCTTTATTCAAAGTGAGTCAATTTTCTCGGTTTGAAGCGTTCCAGAAAAAGTCTGTGAAAAAAAACATGACTTGGCATCACACCGAGTGCTTGATGTCCTCCAAAGTGGCGGAGAAGGAGTCGATGAGCTGATGGGGGAGTTGCGATAAGAAGCCGATGGTGTCCACGTACAGCACCGCCATGTGACTGGGCAGCTGACCGGCATGCACAGGTCACATCCAAGGTGGCAAAAAGCTGGTTTCTGGGTTGAAGGCCGCTGTCACCAGTCAGAGCTTTGATCAACGTGGTTTTTCCTGCACACATGACACGAAGACGTGGATCAGCTAAAACTCCTGACCTCAGCATTTGTGTTGCGCTAGCAGCTGCTCACCACAGTTGGTGTATCCCAGCACCGATATGACGGGGAACTCCCTGTGCTTCCTCTGGGACCGGAGGAGGAGCCTCTTTCTGCGAAGTTTTTCCAGTGCTGAGCGAATCTTTGCCTCCCGCTCCTTCAGCAGCCTCTGCTGGACCTCGTACAGCGTTTCTCCTGGAGGACAAAAGCGAGCCGAGTCCCTTCTTTGTGCAGCAGCAAGCAGCCTTTCCTCTGTGGAGGTGCCTCACCTGAACCGCTGATGTACCTCGATCCTCCACCCTGCTGATCCAAGTTGGCCATTTCATTTTTCAGGCGGGATCTGTTGCGCAGGTGAAGCAGAGCGTGCAACGCTGTCGGGGACTTATTGACACTGATGCAGTTACCTCAACAAGGGGATCTCTTACCTCAACAAAGGGATCTCTGCCAGTGAGATCTGCAGCTTGGCCTCCTTGGTCTTGGCGTTGCAGCGAAAAATATGGAGGACCACTGAATACCTGTCAAAGACTCTGACCCCCCAGGCTTCCTCAAACTCCCTCTAAACCCAAACAAAGAAGTGTCAACATTTGCGGCAGAGCACCGATGGACTTCAGAGGAGCTCACCTCAGACAAAGCAGACAGGCGCTCCACATTCACAAACACAGCAGTGATCCCTCCTGTTTGCCGGATCTTCTCTGCAAGAGAACACACTATCACACACATGCACGTGCGGGAAACTGCTGCACGGAACTGTGGAGATCTGACAACACCTGTCAGATACTGGAAGTTCCCTTTTCCAAATATCCGTTTCTTCTCTGGCGTCTTGGTGGAGAGGATGAGCTGGTCCACCACTGTCCAGTTGTCCAAAGTATTCACCAGCCCCACAGCTTCCACCATCATCAGCTCAGCTGCAAAGGTACCGGGTCACTTCTAAAGGAACGGGGCTTGAATGTGATCATGGCGGGCTCGTTACCGGTGGTCAGGTGCTGCTTCCTGCTGCCCCATTTCACGTCAGGGTGCACGATGAAGATCCTCTGACCCTGTCCGACCCCCACAGGGACCTGCTGCTGGAAGATCTCATCCACCTCACTGTCCCCCGGGACGTCCTGATCCTCACCTGCGGCTACGCTGCTGCAGCTGAAGTCATCGGGCTTCATGAGTACACACGCAGAGAGGGAAAACGGTCGGAGCTGCGGCGGGGATCCTCTGGAAGCAGCGTGCACGAGCCCGGAGGTCGCTGCGGCTGCTGCTTTCTGGGAAAAGGGTCGGCGCGGCAGCAGATGCAGCCACGACTTTATCCTCCTCAGGAATATCATGATGCTCGAAGCTCTCCCACTGCGGCCATGAAAGTTTCAGTCTATTTTGTCACGGAATCACAAAACAGGTGAGCCCCGCGCGAGCCCGCAGATCCTATGTCGTCCTCTGAATAAACGAAGCCGCCCAGCTGTACCTTGAAATGAAACTTAATTTATTTCCTATATAAAATATCGAAATTAAACATTACGCTATTAAAATATATTTTATTTAACGCTTAAACGATATAATGGTGGATGAAAACAACCCACACGCGGCCCTGTGAAGAGTTCTGTGGGTTTGTTTTGTACCTGAACGATGTTTTGCAGGCATAGCTTTTCTATAGTCACGACGTTGTACTAAAAGTTACTCTACATCAATCTTTTTCGTTTATTAAAGTACTTAATGTGGTCATCACACATCCCATGCAAATTTCACCTGTTATTTAAAAAAGCGGTTTATCGACAAACTAAAGAGAAGGATCCTCTAAAACAATACCCAGGAAAATGTGTCAGACTAGATTTCCGGCTACGTAATTTCCGTTGCTTTTATGTTTTTAAATAAAACTAAAGATTGGCACAATTGAAACAGCAAAAAAATAAAGGAATAAAATCACCAACATGTTCAAAGTTTAAGATATGTACAATAAAACGGTAGGAGTCACAAAAACTGTTGTTAGTTTCAAGCCGTGTTGCATTATGGGTAATGCAATTTGTTTTATGTTGCTGCAGACTCACAAGTCACGACCCCTTGACTTCTCATGCAGTCAGTGCTCATGAAAAAAACAAAAAATAAAAAAAAACAAAAAATAAAATAAAAGTGCTCATGAGAAAATATTCAGTGAAAATATTTCTCTAGAGTTTTCCAACATAAACACACTTTTATTCATATATATATATATATAAAATGAATATATATATATATATATATATATTTATATCAAAATTAATTTAAAAAAAAACCCCAAACATTATGAATGTATTATACCATTTAGCCTACTTGTTTGGTGAACATTCATATCTGCAGTAAACCTTCTGGCAAGTATTTGTTGCTTGTATGTTTTGTTTTGTCGAGTCGACAAAAAGCAGATTAAAAAAAATATAACATTGTTTAGTATCCGATTTTATATTCATTTTATCTACAGTACAGACCAAAATTTTGGACACCTTCCCATTCATCTGAATGAGAAGGTGTATACATTTGTAAAACCTACAACAAAAATCACAAAATAGGGATGTAACGTCTTATTTTAACGATTCACTTAATATCATAATTTGTGATTGCCAAAACGATTCATAGTTGAGAATGTTCCATTTTGAACGATCCGATTTGATCCGATTCACTGACCTAAAATGGATCCAGGACATCTTTACCCAAAAGTTCAATCAGTGTGACTCAGAGAGAAATACCTGCTACTTAACAGTGCAGCTGAAGTTTTCCACATTTAAGTGTAAATGAAATATGTGTACAAACCAACAAGTAAGCAAGAATTACTGACAAATCCATTTACATTTTAGTTTCCTAAAGTTCAGCCCACTGTTGTTTTTCCACATTTGAAAAAAAAAAAGGTTATTTTTATGTTACAGTAAAATAAACCTACTATAACTTAATACAAAATAGTATTTTTCAAAATTAGTTATATTCAATTTATATAACTTTGAAATTATTTTATAGGATAATGGTATAAGACTGATTCAATTAACAACTTCCCTCACACATCTGGTTGGATCATAGGACTATGAATCAGTTCATTGATTACTTTGATTAATTGTTACACCCCTACTGAATCAGTAATATAATTTTTTCAAACGTTTTAATCAAATAAAACAAGGGTAACAGACAATATATTATTTCACAAGTGAAATATAGAGTTCTATAAGTCTTAAATATCACAGTGACTATATGTGAAATAAAAGGTAGGCTACTTTTAAAATCGTGATAAATAGAACAACTTTTGTCTTTGAAATTAGACGATGGAATAATGTTTGTGTCCATGTCTTATGTGTGTTTCAATCACCAGGTGCGGGTTCCCTGCAGAAGAGTCCCATTTAACCATTTAACCGCCCGCCTGCTCTGTCTGTCTGTCTTTGCGCTTCCTTGATCCGAGGTGGGCGTGCGTCACCTGAATGAAAAGAAGTCAAACAGGTTGAGCAGATCTGCGTAAAATGACTCCAGACCGGATATCTGCACATAACCGGTGACCCCCGTCAGGTTTGATGTCGCTCAGCACGTGTTTCAGTTTGTATTTTCAGGGGTGTGTGAGTTTATTTCAGTCATAAAGGCTTTGATGAAGACAGCAGGTATGGATCTGAGCCATCGAGCGTGACTGATCATGATCTCCTTCAGTGGATGTAACTGTTGGCGCGCTACCTGTCGTGGATGAGGAAGTTGGAACTAGAGCGGAGTCTCGTATGTGTACCTAACATATGTGAACAATGGACGAGTATTGGTTCGATTAAACATAAAACACCATCAACGTGTCTTCCGGTTTTCTGTGCGCCAATGTGCCTCCACAAACGCGCGCTATTGCGCGTAGGACTGCTGCTCTTCCTGCTCCATTTGGGCACATGTCTGGGTGAGTTGTAGATGTCCGAGCAAGGAGAATTTAGGCACAAAAAACAAAAAACAAAAAACCAGCTAAACATGACAGTAATGGTTTTTGTCTTCTCTGCAGAGGGCTGCGTACTCTGCATTGTGGGACAACCGGTGGCGCTGCCCTGCCTTTACCCTGAGCTGAATGCATTTGGGAATTTTTCTATTGAGTGGAGGAAAAATGACCAAAGATTGCTGAGCTCACAGTGGAGGGACGATGGAAATGTGGAGATATGTAGCCTGAACTATGCCAGAATTCCTGATGATGCTGCACAGAATGGCAATTTTTCTCTGGAACTTCCAAAAGTTCATCCCAAGCAGGACAGGATGAATTTTAGCCTGTTTTTCTCTGCAGGAGAAAATGAAAGCACAGAACTCTGCACCCTGTGCCTCAGGGTAGCAGGTCTGTTCTTACCACACAATTTTGTAATGTCATTCTGGAGGGGAAAAAGCTGCACAATTAACCGTCTTGGAGGATGTTTTCCTTTTTTTTAATTAAATTTTGAACAGACAAAAAAGTATATTTCTTAGGACAAACAACATTTTTTACTATTCAAATCTTTTTTATTTACTGATCAAGAAAATATTTTCTCATGCAGTCATCTTTGTGTTTCATTGGTCTTTGGCCCATGGTTCTTTGAAATTGTGCTTTATTTTTTAGCATAAACTACTTCTTACAACCTTCTACTTCTCTTTTACCACGGCCACCCACTGAAATAGTAATTCCTTAAACAGAGACTTAAAAATTTAAGAGCAGATGAGAAAAACAAAGTTAGCAGCGTGTTTTAGTCTGATAGACATAACTGAACCCCTGCAACGTCACAAAACTTTAGGAGCCCATGTGTGAAGACTCGTTTGAATCCAGGACGGTTCCATGGCAGAAAAAGATTTTTAAAGGGTCATCTGGACGTAGTTTTTTAAGCTGAAGATGATTTCATTCGGATGGAAAGATGGAGTCATTTGAAAAGTTTTTAGTATTATCCACAATTGAAGGAAACTTTAAACAGTTGAGATCTTTACTACCCACCAAAGTGACTATGAACAATGACTCATCCTGGAAGTCATAAAAAGAAGCAGTTAAAAATTTAAAATGGTGTAGGCCCTATTAATTAAAGTCAGACTTTATTATTTAATTGAAAAACTTCTATAATGTTCCAGATGTTGCAGTATTACTTTCCTGTGCTCCCAGAATCCAACTGGTCACAGCATACCGTTGGCTTTTCTGAGCTGGAGGTTTCATATTTTCTTCCATTTTTATGGTTTTTCTAAAACTACACCTCCATAATTTTCTACTAACAGGTGTTTTTTTTTAATCCAGCCATCATTTTTTAATCAGTTATCTTTGTAAATACATAAAAAAAAAATCAGGTGCAGCAGCCATTAGTTTTGTGTCACATTTGACCAAAGTCGGAAGATTGAAATAAGCATCCTCTGAGGGTTGGGCTTGCACATTTGCTCTCAGGGTTTATATGTCAGTGAACTAACTCCCGTCTGATGTTGCAGCCAGTTTCAGCCCTCCAGAGCTGCAGAGCGAAGAGGCAGCCGAAGGAAATGAGACAACCTTCCTGTGTCTCTCCGGCGGCGGTTACCCTGAACCTGTAGTTTCTTGGCTCATCAGTGACACCTTGAAGCCCCCCGAAGGCTCGGTTAGAACTTTGGCAGAACCACACCCAGAGTCCCAGCTCTACAACATCACGAGCTACCTGACGGTCAACATTTCCAAAGACAGCAGTGTGACGTGCATCATAGAGAATCCGTCCATGAATGAAACCCTGAGAGTCACGAGATGTGAGTCCCTCCTGAAAGTGCTCGGTTTAACCTGGGACACCTCAGGGCGTCGCTGATCTTGGTTCTTGGTGCTGCGCAGATGGAGCGAGCAGCAACGGAATGCTGGGTCGAGCATCAGAAGCCATGTGGATCTTCAGCACGGTTCTGTGTGTGGTGGTCGGGATCATGGTGATGGCAGGAGTGGCGTACCAGATTCATCTGGACAGACTCACCAAGAGAAGGAAAAAGGAGAACAGAGAAGAGCAGAGAGGTGAGCAGATGATAAAAACATTTACAAGTATTCTTACTGAAGCAGAGTTTATACTTTTAGTTTGTGAGCGTAACTGCGAAATTTGTCAATTTGTATTTTTATTATCATTTACTCTCAGGAAAAGTCTTTGTGTTTCCAAAATAATAAACAAAAAAAATAATGTTAAATTTGGTCAAGTTTGTATTTTTATTCTAAATAGTTTTTGTCAATCTGATTTGAAGGGTTTCAAAAATCAGACATACAGTAACTTGAGCAGTTTTTTTTTCACCAGAAATCGTTTTAAAATTTGCACCATTAATGAATTTTAAGGACATTCATAAAGTTAAATGCTTTTCAGGGAAGTTCTGTAAGGATAAAATTACATTTTAGAAAAAAAAAAGGTTCCTAAAACCTTTTAGGTCTTATAATGAATTCAAGAGTTAAGTTCTTAATTGACAAAGGAGAGAGATCATGTTGACCCAAGAACAAATTGATTTCTATGAATCACTGAACTTTTATATTATATTTAGAAAATGATTATTGTCAAATAAAGACAAAATAATTGAGCACATTTGGCAGTTTTATCATGCATTGGATCATACTGGAAACATAATTTGATTATTTAGAAGCTCTCTTAACTTTCGTACAATTCGAGTGTCTTGGCAAAAGTGTGATTGTTGGGTGAAGTCTGTTTAACCTATTAGAGCACTAGAGTGCATAATTTCTTTATGCAATTATTTAAATTATACTGTTCAGTCTGTTCCTGTTTTTGCTAAATGCCAGTTCAAAGGTTTTTCCAAAATCTAATTGTCCAAAATCAATAATTCAAACAGTTCAAAAGTGATTTATTTTCCTTTGATAAAATGTTTTTCCATGTAAAAATGTTAAGTACTGAAACTTTGGGGCTTGAAGTGACAGCTTTGGTTTGATGTTCTTAAGAGTCATAAATGTTTTTGGAGTTACTTTTAGTATTTAAATCCAACAGAAAACATCTATCTTATCTATCAAGCCTTTTTTTTTTTTACCAGCCTGTTTGCATGTTTTAAAAAAGAACAACTGCATTTCTGCCTTCATATTTTTGTGTTTTTTCCCATCATCAGGATATAAAAGAAAATTTCAGTTCATGGAGGAAACTGAAGCCATGACGGCGGACAAAAAGGAGACTGATGTTTAAACATGTTTTTTTTTTTTAAATCAAAATAAGCTGCTTGTCAACTGTGTGGTAATAATTATAATTTATGTTTGTTTTTAGCATCTAAATACTCAGATTAAATGCTATTTGTTATGCAGATGTAAGCACAGTTTTGGATATCTGAGGTTTTTTCATCATGCTTTTTTTATGGTTTAATGCTGTGTTTCAGATTAAATAAAGATTCATCAACCCCCACTTGAAGCTGTTTTATTTGCCACAGAGCTCCACGCTTGGCTCAGTTTAGTTTAGTTTCCTGAAGCAGCACAGAAAACATTTCAATTTGCAATTTGGATGATACACAGCACAACACATCTATTAAACCAACAGATGTCTCTAAATCCACAAGATTTCAAACATGTATTCAAGATTTAAAGACAATAACAGCTTCTAGACTAGACTGTGGCTCTTGGACCAAATCTTCTCTTTTGGGCCCTGATTGTAACAGTTAATTTTCTTCACATTTGGCTCTCTATAAACATCAGGGATTCCCTTTGGAGGGCATTCATTCAGTGTCCCGTCCTGCTGTGCAAACCAGGTTTAAGACCCCTGGATGCTTCAGTCTGGGAGTCTCTCTGAAGCATATTCACACTTTTGATTCTTGTTATGGATATAAAATAAAATGAAAAGAATAATTTTGTGGTATGAAACGAACAGGGCAAATTAAAAATGTAAGACAAATAAAACACAGAAAACAATACTATAAAAGCAGGAGCGAGTGAAAAAGTCACCTGAAGATGGACAGAGTGCAGTTAAAATAATTGACTATTACTGTTGAGCACAACTTCAATGTCCCAAAAGGTCATACACATCCACCAATCAATCCCCTTAATAAAGATCCGTGTAAGTGAGTGCGCTCATTGGACGAGTGTAGTCCTTGTGAAATGGCGCATGGACAACCGGCACAAACAGTATTTAAAATATGAACAAAGTTAGTGCTATCTTGTGGGGTCCAGATGACCCCACTCCCAACATTAACGTGCCTCCAACACGTCAATGTAAGGGTGGGGTCATTTTGACCCCACAAGATAGCACAAGGGCTAAACAAGGGAACGCTGTTGGCTGTATGGTTTTTATCTCAAGCAAATGAGAACATCTTTAGACCCACTAGACAGAGCGCTGAACCTTTGTTCTTCAATGATTTGTGATCTTCACTGGTGTCCATGGATTACATGAAATCCTCTTCACCTTTATCCACCTTTGTCATGGTAGAGAGAACACGTCAATGGAAGGGTGGGGTCATCTGGACCCCACAGGATAGCACACGGGTTAGAATGAATAATTGGTCTGCCCTATGGATTATAAATTAAAAGATGCCATGAAGAACAGATAATCAAGCCATGGGATTGAGAGCTGCTGTAATAAAGAGAAAATGTTTGCATTTAGGCTGAAACCTCATACGCACGAGATGCGCGTCCTTTTCTGTGACGTAGGCGCTGGGGCGGGACGGGGGACGGTCTGGCTGTTGCAGCAAACATTCAGACAGCTGATCCAAATGCATCAGCGCTGGTGATGGTCGCTGGCTCAGCCTCAGGAATAGGCTACCTGTGAGGAACACGCGGGAGTGAAGCTGCGCCAGAGCGCAAGCCCAAGGAGCTGACCCCCCCCCCCCCCATTCACTATTTTCTTCCTTTGCGACAATTTACAACCAGCAAATGAAAGCTCTACCTCTAAAGGGGTTTAAGCTTGCATAAATAAATATCAGCTCCGTACGTTTTTCACATTTTGACAAATCACAGAATGTATTCCAAAGATGTCTCTCCCTTGTTGTTTTTTTCTTCCTTCAGACTTGTGGACATTTATGAGAATTCCTTTGAAAAAGCTATCATGTTAATGTTTTTATCACGCTGAAAGTTCCAGCAGAACCAGAATTAGGTCTTGCAGCTCACAGCAGGGGTAAGAGAACCACAGCAAAACATTTGGAAAGGTCGTCAGCAGCAACCGGATAAATCCGTCAAGAGACACACGATTTAAACCCAGAAAACAAACGTAAACTGTCATGAAACCACACTCTACAAAGGTTTGTTGCTTGATATACCGATGGGTTTGTTAGGGTCAGTAGTTTGTCGGTTTTTTCCCAAGCAGGGGCTGCTGTGTTGCCGGTCAGTGTGTTTGATGTGATGCTGTTTAAAATTGACTTGGATTGTTTAGTGGGAGAAGGGCTCAGGTCCAAACAAAAAAAAACGTAAAACTGGATCCTCACTAACTTGTTTAGAAAAGCAGTAAATGTGCGCTCAGACTTTGATTTGTTTGCATTAGAATAAAATTGGAACACAAATAAGTTATTTAAGAAGATAAACCTTCTGCTTTTTATTGTAAATTACACATTTTAAAATCAGGTTTATAAACAGTTACTTTCAAAAAGTGTTTCGGATTCTTCAGCAGATATGAAGCTTCTCATTAAAGTGGTAACACGTCTTGAATAATCAGTGAGAGCTGCTGAGCATAAAACAGAGTAACGTCACTCAGGTCCGGCGTTCAACTGGATCAGCTCATCCACTTTCCAGATCAGAATCAACTTTGATTTGGTGAAGCTGAAGCACGCTTGAGCAGCAGACTCAGCCCGAGGCCTCCTGCACAGATGTCACAGAGTAGAGGTCGTCCCGCCGCTGAGCTGTGATCGGGATCTGCCGCCGGATGTCACTCAAATACTGCAGATCTGCCACACAGAGAGGCGGCGTCAGACCTGCACTTCCTGATCTCTTGATCTATCTCCTGCAGAACCCCTCTTTTTCTGTTTCTATCAGTCATTCCAACAGTAGCGTTCAATAAAAAGCCTTTCCCGGCAGAGTTGCCATCTATTTTCACAGCCTGAGACGAGCTGGCATCTGAATCTCTGTGCTCTGTGGAGCAACGACGGCCGCAGCCTGCAGACACTCACCGATATCTGCATAGATGACCGTTTCCTCCGCTCCTGCTTTGGAGATGACCTCCCCCCTGCAGGAACAAACACAGCTCCCATTTTCACATTAGTGGACCAAATCACGCTGTTAATTTGATTCACTTAGCGAGCCCACTGAGCTGGTGCTCAGAGTTTATGAATAAAAAGGTTCCACACGGCTCACACATGGTTTGTTTTGTTGGGGCTGACGCCTTTAGAGTAATAATGGCTCAAAGTCCGGCGCGGTGCGTCAAATTGGTTCCCTTTTAACAGGAAACTGTGCTTTCATGTTTGTTTGTTCTGTGAATTGAACATAATCGCTGCCTGGTGCTCCAAAAGCAGTTTGGCCTCATACAGGTATTATTTTATATATATTGTAAATACTCGTTCAGCCTTAGCCACCACATATTCCATTCAATCTTAAAATATTTGGCTGACATCAGATTGGGCTGTCCACTCTCTGCTGGTTTCAGCGTCACAAAAGGTGTCCGTTCTCTTACCAGGGGTTTACCACAGTGCTGTGACCCCAGGCCACATAAGACGCCGCTTCGTCTCTGGCGGGTGAAGCTGTGGCCACGTACACCTGGTTATCCACAGCCCTGCATGGTACAGGAAAGAAAGGACGCATGTCTGCTACACGGCATAGTACCAGAGTTTGAACTTTTCCATATACACAAGAGAAAACAATCCCAAGCTGCTGACAGAAACAACTGGAAAACATTTGGAGCATCAATCACGAGTCATTTTTGTGCCCTTATGAGCTCTAAAGTTGGGGATGTCTATTTCTACAAGGTTTCCTGTATCTGTTCGTCTAAAAATGGTTCAATTTTTATTCTTGAAAAAATGTAAAAAGAAACAAATTCCAAACTAGCTTAGAAGACTACAAGACATTCTGCTTTATGAAAGAAAAACATAAAAAAAGAAGAGGTGCCTTAGTAGTACAGTTGATAAAAAAAAAGAATCCAAGATTTAAAATGAAATTAAAAAAACTGAAATGCTTTTGGTTTTCATTAAAGGACCTATATCCATATGGATGATTATATATTACCTTTGGCACACTAAAGAATAATTTTTAAATGAAATGTTAGTCATTAGCCAAATTGTGTTAGAGTGTGTTAGAAACAAACAAATATTAGTTTGAAGCTGGAAACTCACTTGCGTAGTCTCAGAAAAAGGGAGAAGTTGCAAAAATATCAGGCTGTGGTTTTATAAACAACTGAATTCAGGATGAGGTTGATTTTGACATGGAGCTCGACAGCACTGAAACGCAGACTGCAGGTTTTAGTTCTGGGTCGTGCTGTTTTACCATTTAGAAGGATTTTTTAAAAATGATTATTTCTTTCTTTCTTTTTTTTTTGTTGTTGATTTTTTTAAATAAAAAATCTAAAAATTGGACAAAAAAAACCAAATTCTTCTAGGATTGCGGAAAAGATTGACTCCGAGTCCCACCTCCCCCTCTGCAGAAGTTCCCAGTGGGCCGGACCGGTCGTCATGTTGAAAGCTCCTGGATAAACCAGCAGCTGACAGCCTGTTGACAAAAAAACAAAAATCTACCCAGTGTTTAAGCCGAGCTAGATCAACAGCCTCAGACTCTGACCTTTTCTGCTGTAGATCTGAGCGAGCTCTGCAAACCTCATGTCATAGCAGATCCCCACACCCACTTTGCAAAAAGCTGCATGAGAAGGACAGACAGGAGTCAGAGCGAACGGACGCTCGTGCACGCGGCTGGAAACAAGACGGCAGGCATGAAGCGTCACTCAACGTGTGTCAAACGTGGACAAACTGTTGCCAGGGCTCAGAGTCTCAGACTCCTGAAAGCAGATTTTTCCCGGAACGTTGATGTCAAACAGGTGAATCTGGGAGGAAACGGGACCGGATCAAATACAGAGGTAGCCCTGGCAGTGAAAAAGCAAACATCCACGCACTTTTCTGTGCTTCACAATCATCTCTCCTCCTGGCCCAAACACTGCACAGGTGTTATACAGCTTCCCCCCGTCCTCCTCCGGGATGGACCCTGTTTAAAATAGAAATACAGAGCACACTGAAAAGAAATGCAGACAATATATCCTAATAAAACGACATGAATTGAGACAAAGTAAATGCTTCATTTTGGGCCTTTTTTAGATAGAAAATAAAAGAATTCCTCATTTGTTTTAGATAGAATCCATATAGCCAACAGAGTTCCCTCGTTTAGCCCTTGCGATATCTTGTGGGGTCAAAATGACCCCACCCTTACATTGACATGTTGGAGGCACGTTAACGTTGGGAGTGGGGTCATTTAGACCCACTAGACCGAGCGCTGAACCTTGGTTCTTCAATGATTTGTGATCTTCACTGGTGTCCATGGATTACATGAAATCCTCTCCACCTTTATCCACCTTTGTCATGGTAGGGAGAACACATCAATGGAAGGGTGGGGTCATCTGGACCCCACAAGATAGCACACGGGTTACGATGGGAGTTACATTCTAAAAATAACCTGCAATAGTCCATGAAGTAGTCAACTTTATTTTTTACTATTATTCTAAATGTCCCCCTCTCCACGGTCCCAGGGGTGTTTTCTTTCTTTTACTCTTTTACTCATTGATTCATTTACTTTTGTTGCAGTTGTTGCTGTTTTTACAATTGTACAATTTACAATAAAAAAAAAACATTTGACAACGGCGGGTTGCGTAAGGAATCGAGCATTTGCAGTTGACCACATATTTTTTTTATATATTTTATTTTTATTATTGTGATTGTTGTTATTATTATTGTTATTATTATTAGTAGTAGTATTTAATATTTATTTATTTATTTAATATGAATCTCATTTTCGATATAATTTCAATAATAATTGTAACTATAATTTTTCATAATTTAATATTCTTAATGATTTAATATGAATGTCATTTTTTATGTCCTTTTTTGATGTTATATTGTATAGATTGCTTCTGAATGTCGTTTTTGCTGCCACAGATGTATGAAATTTCCCCATTGTGGGATTAATAAAGTCATCATCTATCTATCTGATCATCTTTTGATCTATTTATTGTAAAAGGGTTCCAAGTCATCATCTTTTCATCATGATTGTCATTTGTAGCCAAAAGGAAAAAAAAAAAAAATTGGTGTCGTCTTCGATGGCTTCTAGTTTCTGCAGTGTGGGAGTAGTTCATTAGAAATTCACCTCTGACCGTTGGTTTGGGCAACCCCGCCCCCACTTCCACCCCCTGTGGCTGAAAGCGTATTTTTTTCTTTGTCAAAAATAAAATCGTTTTCAAGATCAACTCTGCATTCTTCATCAAATAGACCCACTTCTGCCAACTTCTCCTTATGACCTCTTCCCAGAGGGTCGGACATTGATATTTTTGTGTTCTGTTTTGATTTCTGTAAGTTACTTTTTCTTTCCCTAATTTTTTTTTTATTTTTTACGTAGTGATTTCTGGAATTTTTAAAAATGCATCGCTGTTTTTTGAATATATATTTTTCTTTTTTAATTGTGGTTTTATGACTGAGTTTTAGGGCCAATTTAAAAAAAAAAAATACATTTTTTTTTTTAATTACAACTTTAAAGTCTTATATTTACAAGAAAAAAGTCATAACTGGTAACAAGAATAAAGTTGCATATTTATGACTTTAACAGGTAAATTTAGGACTTTTTTCTCGTAGAATTACGTGTTTTAAAGTTGTAAATTAATGACTTCATTCCTAAATATTTAATTTAATGGTTTACATTTAATGTTTGATCATAAAGCAATTCTAAATTGTGCACTCTTTTAACAACAATCTTATGGCGCTAAACCTGGAACAGTCTCCCTGGTTGTGAGACGAGCCTCTACTGTGTTAAGGTTCAAATCTGCAATCAAAACATTCGTGTTCAGCCGTGTAGATAACTGAAGCGTCCTTATCCACACCTCTTTTCATTTTCTTTTCTCTTTCCTTTCTTTTAAAGTCAGTTTATAATGATTATGTATGTTTTTAATCTTTGCACTGTTATGTATTGGGATTTTAATGCATTTTCCTGTTTTGTGAAGCACCTTGAATTACTTTGTGTACGAATTGTGCTATACAAATAAACGTGCCTTGCCTTAAGAATAGTTTGTTTTTTCCCTGTCAGTAGATGCTTCCGTACCTCCAATTAAATACACCTGATTCTCTTTAGCTGCCTCCGACAGCATCTGGGTGGACTCTCCTGGGATCTTCTCTGAATAATCGGAGAAAAAGCTGGTTCCATATGGCGAGTTGAAGCATTCCTGACACAAAGACAAAAAGAAAAGCCCCTCAGGGAAGCCCCTCCGCTCAATAAACTCCTATTTATAATCCACACAATCATAATTTTTCATTTACAACTGACTGGAAGTATAAATATTTATTTTTGGTTAAATTCTCTCAAAAAAGATCTATGCTTTAAAGCTATGTATTTTATGTTAAAAAAGTGATTTTGACCTTAATAAATGCATATAACCTACATGAAATGCACACACTAAAATTAAAAACATTTCTTTATTCCAACAGAGGAGCACATAGAAACCCAAAAGTGGGCTTTGCTAAGAATTTCTGAATGAGAATGGGTGCAGATGTTGCTTCCTGATCCAGCTCACCGGCAGCAGCACCACCTTGCTGCCCTGCCCCGCAGCCTGCTGCACCAGCCTCCGGGCTCTGCTCAGGTTGTCTGCCTTGACGCTGGTCACCTGCAGCTGGACCACGGCCAGACGAAACTCTGCCAAACACACCGTCACCGTTAGCTTACAGCTGATCGCTACCCGGCTGGACATGCAAGCAAACCTGTAGCCAAACCCAGAAAAGTGTGGTTAAAAAACACAGAAAAAGAAAGAAAAACTGCGTAGTCTTACTGGACATGATTCTAGCTGCAGCGGTCATGTGGACGTGTGGTGTTACAGTTTACCTTCTTGCACAGACATTGTGGGCAAGCGCTTCCGGGGACCCGCTTGGCTTTCAAAATAAAGGTCAGATTCACATATTGATCCCGCTTCATGACGACTGTACGCTAGTTTACAATCCCCGAGGAATCAGAGAGTGTCTTACAGAGAGTGGTGATTGTTTATCTAAAATTAGAAGCTCCTCAGCTTTACTTTTGAAGCTACTTTCTTTTATTGTGAAGTTTAGAGGCGGTGTGGATTCAGCCAATCCGGTTTCAGTTCGAGTTAAAGCGCCATCTCCTTAAAAAAAGTCAGAAATATCCATTTTAATAAATTTAAATATAGATAATACAGATTGTAAATCAAAAATTTACTGCAGATGGTCATAAACTGGTAAATGAATTTACATTCTTTGAACTGGAAATTTAACAACGGTGTCAATATTATTGCAAAAAAAGGCAGCAATACAAGCACAACTGGATTTGATTAAAAACATTCTTACCAAACTTTGTAGAGAGAATAAAAATGAAAAAAAATTCTTTAACAAATATTACGTATAAGCCTTTTGTAATTTAGTTATTTTCTTGAGAAGCAAAGGAGTTCAATGGTTTAAGAAAAAAAGGTAAATAAATGCAAATTATGAAATATGCAGACAATTACCGGTTCATGATAAAAAAAAATTATCTAACTGAACACAAAGACAGCCTATGAATTTGCAATAAATCTGTTTGTGTATGTCGACAACATTTAAAAAACTTCACAGATGCAGTCCAATCATTTCCATTTATTACAAACAGAAACACTTAGAAAACAATAGCAGTACAGTAAGGTGCAGATTAATCAGTTTGTAATTCTGACCAACAGTAATCCAGAGATGTTCCAAACGTTAGTCGGGAATAATCCAGTAAATAAGAATACTGAAAATTATCACAAAATTACAAATTCCAACACGATGCAAGAATTACACAGGAATGCTTTGAGGGGCGTTTCTGACCGCTTTTCGTCCATGTGCCTTTTGTTTTGGTTAGTGTGATGCGTTAAACGGTAGTGCTGGAGGAACGCTGGACTGCAGCAGACACACAGGACTCTCAAACAAGCAAAGTGGGGGGGGGGGGAGAACAAAGCCTTGAAAGTTTAGAGTCAAAGGAGAAACGGCGATGGTCTGATATGTTGCCACCGCTGAGGCCGAAAACCCCACAGCAGGCACGAGGCCAAAGGCAACGATGGCAAGAGATCATCAAGCCGAGTGTTAAACACATCAGGAATGCATTTGAACCTTTCAGGCTTAGAGAAAGATAAGTGCAGAGCACCATCCTCATAATTACTTTCATTTTATTAGAGTTGACAGGATTCAGAGAAGTGCATTTCCTCTGGATTATGTAGGGGAATTTTGAACAGCAGACTGAATGGCGTGGAGAAAACGCAGCGCTCTCAGGGCTTTTTCAATGGAACACACTGGTGTGACGGATGATCTCTGAGAGCTTTGTCAAACCAAACGAAAGGAGCTTAAATGATCAGGAACACTTGAAAAAGACGCGTCTCTCCAGAAACACTGAACAGCTTCATTCTTACTGCAGGAACAAGGTCATCTTAAAGTGCTCTGCAAGTCTACTCTATACGTTCAGTTAGATATTGCAGAGGTCTGTGCTGATATAGAGCCGCTTACATACTATGTACATTAAATATCTATAAACATTGTCAAATTCCTATTTAAGGCTGCTTGCTGGAAAAGAAAAGTTATCAAAACTATAACTGCAGTTGGAAACCTGCCTCATGTGCCAGCACTGCGACAAAAATGCAACTCAGATAAAGATGAGGGTTAAACTGCGATGCTCAAGCGAGAAGGAAAAGGTCCGTCCGTCTGCCACTGGTCGACCAGTTTGCTACGTTAAGGCCAGGGGGAGACCAAAGCTACGATGACATCCCGTGTTTTTTTGAATGAAAGAAGCCAACATCTCACACACACTATGACCAATGTTTGGATTACTGCAGACCACCCGAGGGGTTCGGACTCGTGCAGACCGGCCCACAGGTCTGCTGTTGGCAGCGGCGTCCAAAATGAGAGGGATGGAGCGTCACAGTAAATACAGCACCGGGATCTGTCCAGGAGGAACGACGCTCAAGGGGGAGCAGGAGGACACCGTTACAGCTTTGCGTTGTAGTCAGTCACTGTGATCGCCCCGCTTATGAACTCTCCAGAGCATCGAGAACCTTCATGATCTGCTGCTTAATGACCTTGGTGGCGTCGCCTGCATTGGGTATCAAATATCTGAGGGGAGAGGAGGCGTTCACAGACCATTAGGTTAGTTTGTTCATACAATAAGAGGGGACTATTAACATTTAGTAACAATATAAAATGAATGACAAGATTCAGACAGATGTTTGTCAATGAAAGCAGCGTTCTTCAGAGAAAGGATAAAAAAAAACATTCTGGTACAGCTGAAAGAGGTTTCCACTGTCCAAGCGTAAACAAACTGAAAGTCACCTCTCCACTGCGGATATCTCCACATTGCCTGGATTGTTGATCCCAAACTTGAAGGTGATGAGCTCTGGGTGCTTCTTCTTGGATGTGATCTTCACCACAGAGCTCAGAGCTTGTCTGGACTGGATGTACGCGAAGCCCTTCCTGGCTGCGATCTCCCTCAAGCAGTACATGTGAGTGGCCGTGATCAGCAAGTGACTGGAAAGACAAAACGGCACCAAACGGCAAAAATGGAAATGTCCAGACATGAGTTTTATCACAGGCACAAGTTTGGGATGTTTCCCGTTTTATGTTTGGATGTAATTTGTGAGAGTAAAATCAACCTCGCAGGGGATGCAGGCTGTGGTGTGGTGGGGAAAGTGCTTATAAGGTTAGACAGACATGTTTGTGTTTTATGAACAACCCCTTTGAGCTCATTTTATGACATGTAACATCTCCATTTTATGGTAAAATTTTAGGAAGAAAACATTTTTCTGTTGCATTTCGTGTTGAATTAATTTGGGGAAATTAATTGTTTTTACCCATACTTCAAATTCCCCAAGATGTCATTGTTGGAGGTCGCTTTTCCTTGATACCTTGTTCCTTGTTTTCTAACTGATGTGCTTTCAAAATGTTATTGTCTTTAGTTTTTAAGGAAGTGGGAAAGAATCACATTTAAATCCAACTTCCTTCATTTCTCAACGACTCTGAACATTTACAGTCGTGACAGGAAGGCCAGGCACGTGTCAAGCCGATTTCTTTTTCATGGCTCTATGAACATTTTCAGCTTACCTAGGGAACATGTGACCGGTTTCCTTCACCTCGTTACATGGAATGTGATGTTTAATGTCTGGTTTATTCATCCACGTCTGAATGTTGACTATTTCCTTCCGGTCGTCGTCCGACATGGATGAGCTGTCAATCTCATCTGAGGAGACAACCGGATGTCAGTTTGCCGCTCTTCTCCGTCAAAACTGCGGTTTCATTTGGATAAACTTTAACCTGTTTCGTATTCCTCTTCATCACCTATGCTGAAGACAGGTTTTACCCCCCGGTAGGGTTTGCCGACGCGGTCGCTGCTGCTTACATGCCTGTTTACAGAAGACAAGGAACATTACTGGTCAAATCACCCTGAGCGATGGAGGAGAAGCTTTGCTGTGACTGCTAGTCTGAGAACATAAAACACCTCCAAAGCTGCAATGAAAACCACAAGTATGAAGAGTTTAAATGGAAAGCTTTCAGCTGGTACCAGAGGTTTCTCTTGTATGATAACTGGGGCTACGCATCTTTTTTGTCATTCCTATTTTCCCACAGCCCTGGCTATCATGCGAGAGGATGAAATGGAAAAGAGACAGTGTCCAGTGCTGCTCATCAGCAAACAGAAGTGAAGCTGCGGCTCCTCCTCAGACAAAACGACAGCCTACATGGATGTGAAGCAGCTACACGTGTTGTTAGTGACGGCGTGAAAACAAATATCCTCACAGGAAGCACAGAGGAAACAGGCTGTCCGTACTGCATGAGAGTGGGAGGCTGTTAATGAGTGAGCGGAGAGGGCAGAGATGCTGCTACCGAGCATGCGTTAATGTGCCGCAGGCCCGGCCGGACCGGGATGGGCCGGGCCCGGGCCCGGGAGAGTCGGCAGCTGGGTGGCATGCTCGTGGAGAGACAGATCTAGCTTCGACAGCTCTTACCGATCAGGAATCACCTTGTCTGGCCAGGGCAGATTGAAAGATATTCTAGTGCGAAATAAGGCACAATGGACTTTATTTCAAATGTAAAATACAACAAAAGCGTAATAGTCTGTTTGGTATTTACATTCTCGATCAGATTTAAAAAAAAAAAAAACTCCTAATAAATTATTATTTGTTTGGGATCTAATATGAAAAATATTTTGTAGGTTCAGATGGGATTCGTAAAAAATGTAAGGTTTTCACAAGAAAAAAAGAGAGTAACAATAAGAAAACCCTTTTATACACCAGTGTGTACGTTCTTTTAACTAACGTAACTCTTCAACTATTAATAGAATAATTCCTGGTTATACAACCCTTTATGTTTTTAAATTTGTTGCATTTTGGTGCAAAAGTCATGGGAAAAGGGGCTTTTCTCTGCGTCAGAATCAGCTGATCGTGTCAACAGCAGAGTTCTGGTGTGTCAAAGAATGTGTTATCTAGGTGTCACATCTTTGGTGTTTCATGGGAAAAGCGTTCTCTCACCTGTCTACAGGAGTCGAAGTGTTCTCAATGAAGCTGATCATCTTCTCTTTCACATTCACAGACTTCGACTTGAGAGCGAACGTCATTTTGTTGACCAGAGACTTGACACTTTTGTCTCCGGGGCTCAAAGACTCGCCCTGCCACAGAAAAAAAAAAAAACAACAAAAGCTTTGGTCGTGGTCTTCCAAATGAATATGGGATTGCGCGGTTTTTTTGTATTTCCAACGCGTACATCAGGAGAGCTCAGGCTGCTGTGAGATCCAGATGTGCTGACAATCCAGCTGACATAGGAGGAGTCAATGCCCTCGATGTTCATGTCGACCAGATGTTTTTGGAGAGCTGAAAAGACAGAGTTTTATTTTTGACTGGTCCTGAACAAGCATAAGAACCAGAACCACGAAGCAAGTGCACACGACAAGTCTGCAGGATCCAAAAGAACTAACACACCACATGTATTACTCAGATTGTAATTTGACCAGAAACACATTTTCTGTTCCTGTTTATTTCAATTATGCAATGTGATTTGTTTAATCTGAACCACTGAGGAAGATCAGCTAAATAAAAGCATTGTGATCAGACACAGCAGTGCCGTATAATACCTCTCATTACAAAAATGATCAATCAATTCCCTTTCTAGAGCTCCTAATGGTTTCTACAAGTTAATGACCTTCTGAAGGCCCCTCAAAGCAGAACTGAAGGTCTATTTCACCAGAAGTGGAGTAGGGATGCATTTCAACAAAAGTACTGTTATGTTAAAATATCGATTCTTAATTTCTAGATCCATCCATCCATCTTCCTCCGCTTATCCAGGACCGGGTCGCGGGGGCAGCAGTCTAAGCAGAGATGCCCAGACTTCCCTCACCCCGGCCACTTCCTTCAGCTCCTCTGGGGGTCCCCGAGGCGTTCCCAGGCCAGCCGACAGACGTAGTCTCTCCAGCGTGTCCTGGGTCTTCCCCGGGGCCTCCGTCCAGTGGGACATGCCCGGAACACCTCTCCAGGGAGGCGTCCAGGAGGCATCCGGACTAGATGCCCGAGCCACCTCAACTGGCTCCTTTCGGTGTGGAGGAGAAGCAGTTCTACTCCGAGCTCTCCACGGGTAACTGAGCTTCTCACCCTATCTCTAAGGGAGCGCCTCGCCACCCCAAGGAGGAAGCTCATTTCAGCTGCTTGTATTCGGGACCTCGTTCTTTCGGTCATGACCCATAGCTCATGACCATAGGTGAGTATTGGAACGAAGATCGACCGGTAAATTGAGAGCTTTGCTTTTCGGCTCAGCTCTCTCTTCACCACAACGGACCGATACAGCGACCGCATAACTACGGACGCCGCTCTGATCCGCCTGTCTATCTCACGCTCCGGTCTTCCCTCACTCGTGAACAAGACCCCTAGATATTTAAACTCCTCCACCTGGGGGAGGGAAACTCCACCCACTGAGGGATGGCAGACTACCTTTCTCCGGTCGAGAACCATGGCTTCGGATTTAGCGGTGCTGACCCTCATCCCAACCGCTTCACACTCAGCCGCAACAGAAAACTGACATAAATGTGACCAACGACGTGTGAACATGAGAGTTTTGAACACAGAAGCCCTGAAGGTGTATATATATGTGCGTTTACAAAGACTTTTCATTAAAAGAGGTCGATGGAACGCGTTGGTCTTTGGCTTGTGTTTAAATCCCTTTTCCAAAGATCTTTAACTTCGGAAACACCCAGACTTATTTTATTTGACCCTTGTTTAGATCAAAGTTGTCAGCTGCCTTTTTTTTCAGGTTGTTTTCTACACCTAACAGATTACAGTTTTTAGTTAGCCTGTATAATAATTTAGCTGTGTTTGATCATTTACGTGATGCTCTCAGATAAACACGTTAGTTTTTTTTACCTTTACTTCACAAACTGAGGATGTAAACCGTCCACTCACCCATAAAGCCTCCTTTAGCGATGCTCACGTATTCTTTATTTTTCTGTAAAAGTAGAAAAGGAAATCATATGAGGAGAAAAACATCAATGTTCTCCCTCAGTTTGACTCACTTTTGGTACCACAATCTGTGAAAGGCAGTCATTGCTGAAGTCAGGAACCATGTGACTGATGGTTCAACTCCACCAGTTCAAGTATAACCCTTTAAAGAACCACTCCAATGAAAAATATGTTTTATACATTCTCTTTTCCTCATGATAGAGGACATATATACAGAAAATTAAGATTAAAATGGCATTTCTAAATAATTCTTTTTTCATATTGATGTGAATCAGTAGCAGACAAAAATACATACGGGAGTTTAAAATAGCTTGTAGTTGTTAAGTAAAACTACAGTTCATGAAACAGTTCAGTGGCCTTGTGGTAGAGTGTCTGCCCTGAGACTGGAAGGTTGTGAGTACAAATCTACAACTGAGTCACACCAAAGACTCTAAAAATGGCACCCAATGCCTCCCAGCATTAAAGGGTAAAACCACCTAATGGTGCCCGAGTGCAGCTGTGTCTAATGTAACTTTTAGTTTAACAAGCTCCTTGCTCCGCTCCATTCCGATGCATCCACTTGCAGACAAACAGATCCATGCACTTCTTTGTTTTCCTTGCCTGAGGTGGAATCTGGCTCTAAACTGTGGGCTGGATAGCTCCAGTATTGCTCGCCATTTTCGTTGCCCCTCTAATGTTAGCTTGAGGTTGTACGGGGCTGTAATCTAGAAGGAGGAAGTATGTTGCTTCTGTGCAGCTGCCATGCCTTTACTTCATGTTTCTACATCTCACCTGAAGAAAATGAGCCAGCACCATGTTCATGTACATGTCCTCCTCTTCTCTGCCACTACCCATAAAGCACAGGTGCTCCCCGCTGGCGATGGAGCCGGACTCCAAAGACTGCTTCTGAGTCTCCAGCAGGGATTTTACAGAAAGGGCAAACTCAGAGGGGTTCTGGAGCATCTGTGGGAACAAAGTGATACTGTTTTATGCTGTACATGTATTAAATAAACAACAATCAGCATTGCCCATGTGTCTCACCAGATCAGAGTCCAGGTGAAAGGCCGTGGATAGATGTCCTGCATTGTACTGCTCTGCCGGCCGACAGTCCACCACAAAGAAACGTACCCCATCCTGAAACACAACATCAAGCTCCATCTTATTGCATCTCTCTCCATGAGTCTGAGGATGGTAGTAAAATAAAGAGTTAAATGGAGGAGCGTGGCCTGCTGACCTGCTGCAGCTGGTTCGCCTGCAGGATTTCAGGAACTGACACAGGGAGGCACATTGCCTGACTCAGATCTGTGTCTTCCTCTTTCAGAGCCACCAAACTGCTACCAAACAGGTTCTGATTCATCTACCAGAACACAGACAGGAAACAGAATGAGCTCCACTGATGACAGCTCTTCGCTGGCGTGAATGTCTCGCTTTACCTTCCTGAGCGACAGGGGGGTTTTGCTCTGATAATACTGAGCCAGTGAAAACAAATCTTCAATGTCCTCAGACTCCAGAAGAGAAGGAGATGCTTCCAGCATTTCTGCAAAACAGAAACATCTTTTGAATTACTTATTATTCACCGTCTCAAAATTCAATTTCAGCAAATTGAACTCACTGATGATGTCCTCCTTGCTGGCTCCTTCTTGTGTTAGAATGGTTTCTCTGAGGAGGGATAAACAGATCTTTAGTACAGATAAACCTGGCAGGCTGAAGAATGTAGACAGTTACATACTTGGCATTGACGAGGATGATGAGCATGAGGAAGAAGATAAGGAAGGGGTCAGCCTGCTGAAGGTAAGAGTCCCATAGGGTTTGGGTAACTTCAGGAAGGCAGTGACTGGAAAACAGACTACCCATCTGAGAAAAAAAGGTTCCGATTACATCTGAAGCATTTCTCTTTGGACTAAGAGCAGCAGAAGTGGACTTGTTTGTTAAAGTTGGTATAAAACATACCCAGCTCATAGAATAAGAGTCCGGTGTGATCTTTTTGGTGTCCAAATAGGAGCAGAGCTCTGGCTCGTGATACTGCAGCAGCAGCCTGAAGAGGTGGAAGGGCCGGCCTTTCTGCACACAATCCCTGAAATGACCACAAAAATCTGGGTTGAAGTATTTTCATCACAGTGAAGGTAACGAACAAAAGCACAAGAGTGTCGCGAGGACTCACCTCGGCACGTATTTGTTCATGATGGCGTAGAAACAGTTGTAGAGATCGCTGCGTGGCAGCTGCAGCCCCAGCAGCGGTTTGAGCAGATGCGGCCAGCTGAGCTCCGGGCTGAAGGTAATGTTGCGAGACTTGCAGTAGAAAGTGATGACCGACTCCACATCTGATACCATTTCCTTTCTTTCTTCCTCCGGGATTCCCAGCTGATCTGAATGAGAAGAGCAAGAAGGGGGCTGGGTTAATTTTTATTAGTGAAGCATCAACTCGACAAGCTCAAAGGCAGAATTTATTTTTGTGAAAGAACATACTGCTTAAAACAACAACAACAACAACAACGACAAATCTGGGAAAATATGACCTTTTAACAGTAATCCAGTCAAGGGGTGATTAAAATAAAAATATCACTACATTGTGACCTATACGGTATTTACAGAATGAATATGATGATCACAGGAAGACTACAAAGTGTTTAAAAGGGTGTCTAGAGAAGCAAAACATTTTTATGGCATAGAGTTCTGGTTCTGAAGGAGCAGACTGGTGTCAGAGAACAGTGCGGTGGAAAGTGTGCAGTCTCTGCTCAGAGGGGTCACAATCCAGACCACAAACGGGTGTAAACTGGCTGACAGCATCATATCCAGGTCTGTTTGCCCTGGACAACACATGGATCCTGATAGGAGTCCATACTTTTGTGAGGTGCTTGAATGACTCCGAGACCAGAAGTCAAAGGTCAAAGGTAAGGTACACCGAAACTGGATTCTCTGTTTTTGTTTGTTTACTTGTTTGTTTGTGTGTTTGGAGACCTGATAACCATCCTCTGAAACTGGACAAACAAGCTAATCTGTCACGAAAATCTAAAAAAAATGAAAAATTCCCCAACCAAGGAAAAACCAAATGAATCAGTTAACTCTTGTTAGTGAATGACCTACCGATCAGCTGTTCACTGCGGTTGTGAATGAGGGTCTGTTCTGGCAAATCATGGACACCATCCCAAGGAGACAAGCTGTCTCCTTTTCCAGAAACATTTAATGCGATCTGGCAAAAAAGTCAAACATTCAATGCTGAGAAATAAAGCTTATATTTAAATAAAAGCTTTGTTCATAATGTCACAATAAAGCGTACTGGATCATCTCTGAAACAACATGTTTTAGACAATAACACTTTATTTTCTATTCAAAAAAATGCCCAGAGCTTTATTTACAAATAGAAGTACCAAAATAAATCATCAAGCGCATGGACTCAAAGTGAATTCAGATTTTAAAAAGCAAAGCTTTGTCTTAACTCTCATTACCTGTAGAGAACAATCCAAAAGCAAAAATTCAAACAATGACAGGAGTGTTGCTTACGTCAGAGTGGGAGAAGTGTCATTACTAGACAGAGAACCTTCCATATAAACATGAAAGGCTGGTATTTCCAGTACTACTCCAAGGTTAGAGACAGACTCACCTTTGCATTCCAGCATATTTAACCTCAACAGAACACTTCAAGTGTGTTAACGGAGACGTGAAACGACATCTCCTCAGCCAAAGCACTGAATGTTTCATTGTAGTCTTTTTTTTCCATGTAGTTACATGAAATTGATAACAATTTGAAGTCCTAGTTTCCTGTTTGACCTTTGCTTATTTTCATAAAAATCCAGCATAACTGTCATTACTAACTGGAGCCCTCCCCGGTTCATTCTCTGTCCTAATGAACATCCTGTAATTTGAGTAATACAGTATTTTAATATTCAACAGCTGGTAAGTAAGCTGTAAAGAAATCATTATTTCTAATTCAAAGACCCACTCCGATCATTTTTTATTTTTTTGTCTAAGCATTCCCAGTGGTCTTCTAAATCACGATTACGCCGTTGTTAGCCAAAAACAAAAAACCCTGTGTTGCTTTTTAGGACATAGTTTCTGCAGAGCGGCAGGAGTTCATCAGAAATTCACTTCTGAGTTGTGGGCGGGACAGTTGGTGTGGAGCAACCCCGTCCCCAATTCCCATTACCAATCTGTTACCCATCTACACCGCCAATCTAACATTAGCGGTGCAACAAAAATGGTGAGCAATATGGGAGCTATCTAGCTGTACAGTTTTGATCCAGATTCTTGCTCGGACGAGGAAAACAAAGACACACATAGATCTATTTGTCTGCAAGTGGATGATCAGAATAGAGCAGAGAGCTTATTGCCAGCTCAGCTTATTCTACAAGCAACACATACAATTTCTTTTTAAAACTGCATTTTTTTCTCTGATCCTGATTGACAACAATTAAATATTCAGAAATTCATTTTTTTTTAATACATGCCATCAGCATCAGAAAAATGCTAAAAAACATGTTAAAAACATCAAAAACACAATTTTCATTTGAGTAGGTCTTTAAATCTTTTACCTTTAGTGTTTTTGTTTTAGTGAACAGTTGAATTTCCTTTTACTGTTATTTTTCTGCACGTCTTTTTTGCTCAGAGGATTTTGCTGGTGAACTCATTTTTGATAAGTCAGTAATCTGAATGGGTAGGAATTTAAACAACAGTCCAAGATTTTCCCCTGACTAATAACCATTTTTCACTAAAATATAAATGTTAAAGCTATTTTCCCATCGGTTAAGACTGACGTAACAAGTTTCTCACCTTCCACATCTTGACTCTGTGTTGTGCTGGTTGCTCTTGGACCTGAGCGATCCCTCTGTCCATCTCCATGTCGGAGCTCCCAGAGTCCAGAGCCTCAGCTAGCTCCTGATCCCTGATGAACAGACACAGCAATCCATTACATTTAAGCACTTTTATACATTACGCAGCATATTCATACTTTTTTTCCTGAGTGGATTAAAAACGATACGTGACTGAAATGCTATCAAACATGATATTTTTTCTGTACAGATAACATATACAATTGAATGAATTTACTCATATTTATAATCATTTTCTACAAAAAAAAGAAGCCTCATCTTGTTGATTTAGAGTAATTTTAATATTAAAAAAGATTAAGAAACCAAAAATATAAACATTTTAAATGAGTACATAGTGGCTTGTTTTAAATCAATTGTGTCCACGCAAATGACTAACTATATATTATCACTATTATGGATTAAATGATAATAACTCTGTTATCACTTTCAATTTTAATCCGTCCTTACAGTGACTTAACTTCACTGGCACTGACAGAATGGCGTTGAGTCATTTACAACAAGTTAAAACAGGTAAAAAAAATGCTTGTCAGAGAATCAGAGTGACTTAAACTTAAAGGCATTTAATGAGAAACCGTCTGTTAGATTGCTGACTAGGTTTTCCACTGACTTTAAGTTAAGTGAAAGTATTCCACAATGTGTTAATATTTATTGGGGGGAAAAATAGCCATTACTTTTATTTTTGCACGTGCCCTGTGTCAACCAGAACAAGAAATCGGATAAACAAATCGTTAATCCTTACTCTTTATTATTAGCAGGCTAGCATTCGCTAGCTAAACTAGCTGGCTTTAAAATTGACCGTTAAGGAAGCAGCTCACCTGCGTCGATTATTTACGCGTTAATCAGTCTATAACAATTTGTCAAGACATGTTGACGCTTAGGATAACACAAGGGGGGAAAAAATGCTAGAAGGAAAATTCTTACCAGCTTCCCTGAAGAGCTTCCTCTACGGCATCCGCCATTGTTGTGTTCCAAGAGACACGTCACACGTCAGCCGTACGTCAATGTGTCGTAAACGCGTACGCTTTATTTTATTTTATGCAAAAATTTAAATTAAGAATATTGATAAAACGTTTATGTTGAGGTTTTTTATTTTTTGGAGGAGGAGGGGGGGGGTTAGGCTCCTCCTCTTTCGGGGGAACTAATTTGCTCAAATTATTTGGCCTTTCGTTCATAATGTCATTACAAGGAATTTAATGTTCTAGAACTATGGAGTGATATTTCTGCACTCCATTCAGAACCAGAAACGTCTTTTTATTTACAAAATTGTTTAAGTACAAACCAAATGCTTTTGTTTATTTTAAGGGAGTCTGTATTTTCTTTTCTGTTTAAAGTGTATGATAAAAGAATCATTTTTAAATGAAAAAGTAAAGGTCCATACCAAGGCCCTCAAGGGACATAGAAATAAAATAAAAATATTGGGCACCATAGTTCCAAATATCGTAAAAAATGTGTACGTTTTTGTTTTAATTTGTAAATCATTGATAAAAAAAATAAATAAATTCAGTTTTATGAAACTGCAATCCTTTAACACAACTCCTTCCTTTCTACCCAGACTTGGGACCAGCATATGGACACTGAAAAGTTCCCTATTTGGTCTCAGAGACTCACAGAAATGTAGTGTCTCACAATAAAACTATAATATTTACAAGAATGTTGAGTGAAAGTCTGAAAATATAGAAGGAAACAAGAGAGTATTGATTTAAATTGTTTTACATTGAACTGTTAAAATAAAAACAAGTTTTTGGAATGTTGGTGAAGACTTGAGAAAAGGCATGAAAGTGTAGAGCAAGAACTAGTCCTCCTACTGTGGGGCCAAAGTGGTGACCACTACACCACCAATACGGCCCCAAGTCAAACTGGCAAACAGTTTTTTTTTTTTTATGTTTTAAAAGTCTTCACTTAAATAAATAAAAAGGAAAAAGGTTAACGTTTGTTTGTTTTTTTAGTTTGCAAAAATATTTCATTTCAGTTAGTTTTTAACTGAAAAGGGATATATTGGGTTTATGTTTTAATTTTTAAAGAAGAAAGATAAATACTTTTTTTTTTACTTAAGAAGTATTTTTTTTATTTAGGAAAGTTAAGGAGAACAGTTTCGTTTTTTTAAGTTAGAGGCATTTTTTTAAAGCAACGGTTTTGAAAGTGTCTAATAATGAATGTAAAAGGAGACATTTGGAAACTCCTAGAATTAAGAAAGTAGACAGTTGTTTTTACAGACTCGAAATGAAAATGTAAGTTGAAAAGAGTCATTTTTAAATGTTTCTTTTTAAAGTGATAAACAGCTTTTAAAAAACCCAGTTTGAAATATTTTTCTCTAGAATGAAGGAAGAAAAGTTTTTAAGATTTTTTTTGTGAGGAAGAATAATTTGTGCATTTTATAAAAGTAGATATGAATTGTTTTCAGAGGTATTTAAAATTTTAGAAAGGGGCCAAAGGTGTTTGGTGCTCTTTTAAAATAGGATAAAACATTTTTAGTCGACTTTTCAAGTACAGATGGAAAATATCTAAACCTTTTGTTGTTTTTTATATAAAGTAAAAACAAATTGAAACTGTCACTCTCCATGTTGTTAATCTGCTTCAACCAGAACAACAGGATGGAGGCCTGAGCTTTAACCAAGAGCTGCTTCTGTCTAAACATGCCTTTTTCCAAATGCTGCAGAGATTCCCAGCCTTTAGATAATAACTCAGCTGATCAGGACCATAAGGGCAGCTGGTGAAAATTTTGGAAGGAAACAGAAGAGGCAATCTCCAAAAAGAAACAAGAAGCAAAGAGAACAAACCGCAGGACCCAGACAGATGTGTTTACATTGTGAATTGATGTAATTGGAAAAAGAAATCCTGTAGATGTACCTTAACTTATCTTAGTTTGCGTCTATTTATGAGAAATGTATTAACACTTCTTTATTAAAAATTGGTTTATAAACCACAATATCTCCTGTACAAAGTTTGACTTTAAAATTAAACAAGAATATTAGAGGTATAACAGACTTCTTGATTCAAGTGGAATGCTAACATAAAAAAATATATAGATTTTCCGATCAGTCACTGCAATGGAGAGACTGACAGATTAAATTTATGTTTTTTTAACCCATTATCTTTAAAAAAAAAATGCAGTTTCTCTTATCAGCATTAAAATTGTTTTGAATCTGATATATAAAGAACATTAATTATAATAAACTAATAGATATTTGTTGTTTAATTAACCTAACATGATTAAAAGTATAAATCATGCAAACTATTATACACAATTTTCTAGACCTTTTTAGGTTTTTGACCCTTTTTCTTAAATTGAACAACAGAAACAATAAATTTCTGGTTCTGCTGCTAGAACCTCATTCAAGTTCCCTGCGACTAACAGGTGAAGTCCAATGAACCATGGGAAAAAAAGTTATCTCTGAACTAACAGAAATAGATTAATAATTTGTTAAACTCTGTAAATAATTGTAAACACTAGAAATGCCACATCTGACATCTCAACATGCAACTACAAAATAAAAGTTCTTCCTTAGGCTGACAGTTGTTGAGCTGAACTCCATTCCAAGAACTTTATTAGAATCCATTTTTTGTTTTGCTTTGGTCACCATTCTCATCACTGAAGGGCATCATTCTAACAAACAGCCAGAAACGGAAGTCAGTTCTTTAATTCTGAAAGTCGTCTCCTCTTTTGAGTTTGAGAATTACTTGAGCGCCGCTAAGCAGCGGCAGCAAGAACGCATGCTACGGTTCCTCTGTGACCGTTCAACCATTACTGCCGAGGGGAACATTTTCAGAGCGCTAAAAGAGAACAGCAGAAAGTTCAGCAGAAAAGCTACATCTTTAATTTAAAGAAAAACAAAAACAGGAAAATATGACAGTCAGATGCTGCAAAAGATCCACATCATGCATTTTACAAGAGCCTGCCGGGGTTGCATGGAGGCTGTTAATGGTAAGGCTAGCGTTTGGAAATATTACATCAACAGGAGGGTTAAGATTTCAACCATTTACTCAAGAACGCCAACTACACACAAACTCATAACTGAATAAAAAAAAAAAGAACATAATCCAAAATATAAACCCTTGATTATGAGTCTATAGGAAGTGAGTTGGGGGGTTAAGGGGGCAAAATAACCAGATCCTCAAATGTGTTAACGGCTGACCATAAAAATGTATTAAAATTGACTGTATTTCTCAAACTCAAAAGGATTTTAGGTTTCAAACATTAGCTAGTGTTCATTACAGCATGAGCATTGCCTTTACATTTATAAAGTGAACATGCCGCATAAAAGTTTATTAAAAAAAAAAAAAAACACCTGGCAAAAACAATAACAAAAATTAAAGTACATCTGAACAGGCCCACAATCAAGAGATCCATTCCAGCACTGGAAATACAGACATGACAAAGTTGGACAGGACGTTCTAGCTTGCATTCAGCAGACATTATTGTATGTTACAAAATGAAAGGAACCAAAAAAACCATCAAATTGAAGGAACGTTCCAGTGAAACTATGTAAAGTTCCCACAGTATTTCTTTAGATTTGTGTTTATTTGAATATATTTCAAGATGTTTCTTCTTCTAAACATAAACAGCGCCAGAGAGTCGCACTTTCCAAACAGCAGGTTCCACAACGCCACCAGCGGAGTTACAATGTCGGCGGTTTCAGGCCGTACTTGCGAGCCACTTCTGTCTGGGCGTATGCTGCGTCACAAAGGGAGTACAAATGGGCCATCTCCATCTCCGACTTGGCTAGGTTGATTGCTTTGTTGAACATTTCTATGGCCTTGTCCAGATTGCCCCTGAGGAGAACAACAACAACAACAACAACAACATGGTTTACACAAGTCCCAACAATCTGAGGGTGTATTCAGACCGGGGAAACCGTTTGCTCCTGACCCAGATCGCTTCATTTGTTCCGGATCGAGCTCTGAACCTCGCATGTGGTCTCTATTCAGACTTCCTTGAAGCGGACTTTCCTGATTTGAACTAAACTTGAGCTAAACCTGTGTATTTCTTAAACTGTTTTTAACTGTTGTCAAGTTTTTTAACAGATGCCTGCCTAATTCACCCTTGCAGTTGGAAAAATCAGCAACGTTATTTGATTGAATCTTCACTCTCTGGATTAAATTTTGACTTTGTGATGAAGATTTTCCCTTTAAGGTCAAAGTGGATGCTAACAACCGGACGGTCACTATAACGCATGTCTTCCAATAGCCTCTAATAGACACCGACCTCCAATAAACGCCAAGTCTAACAGGTTCTCTTTACTTTAAAAGATGGTTGCCGATGATGGCCGGCCCCTTTAAAAAAAAAACAACAAAAAAAACATTTTCCCTCTGTGGACTTACTGATCGGTCTACAAAACCTTGATATTTTGTGCACACCACCGTAGATATAAAACTTTACAAATTCTTATTTTTATAATACAGTGGAAGTTTTTCTTTTGAAACCCAGACATGTTTTCGTTTCTATTTGCTGCAAAATCGACTACTCGAGAGAATGGAAATAGAACTCCTGTGTAAAGCTTGCGTTGCGACGGGAATGACGTCAGACACAGACATGACGTCAGAATAATTAATGGACAGCCTCCTTTTTTAGTGTCAACGCAATGCAGAAAAACTGCAGACGGACCAGTGGAAATCAAGCTTTAGCTGTTTCTCTGTTCCGACTGACTGGGCACATCTGATCCAGGTGATTAACAGCTGGAACTCAGGCTGGCTGGTAGACGGAGGAACAGGATTTAGCGACCCTGCCCTAAACGCTTTGGCTCACCTTTGAACTTCGATGGTTCCCATCGTCTCATAGGCAAAGTCACATTTGTTATCGATCTCTATTGCTTTGCTGATGAGGTCCAGACCCAAGTCGAGGTCTTGTTTCCACTGAAGCTGCAACAAACTGGAGAGACATTCAGAAATAACTTCAACTGGGCTGGTAAAGTAACAAAGACCAAAGGCCCCGAAGGAAGGAGAAAACAGGCTCACCCTTTGTGCACGTATGTGGTGGCGTTGTCTGGCTCCAGTTCAATACACTTGTCATACATCTCATCGGCTTTTCCAAACTGCTGCTGGTCAGTCAAAGCCTGAGGGGAACAGACAACTGTTCATGTTTCTGGAGCATTATTTGAGGACGATTTTACATGAAAATTTGAATCACACAAACTGCTTCAGACTCCATAGCAAAAATTGACTTTGGGGGAGGGGCCAAACAACCACAGGTTCTTAGCGAATCAGCTAACTGCTCCCCAAGGATCAAGTCTGGAGGACTAAGTAGACAGTGAGATAGATGTGTGACAAATTGAGGGATTTGGACTAAACGATTATGCTTCAGTAATGAAAGATGTGATTTATCATCAATATTCAGCTTTGATTGCACCCTTTGTGTGACCTAAATTTCACAGGATCCAATGAAAGGAAAACTGAGCTCAGAACAAGCAGGTAAAGAAACAAATGTCAAGTTTGGGTTTGAAAAATAAAAGGACAACTTTTCTCTTTTAACAGATATTTGCCTCGAGCTTGAAAGTGTTTCTGGATCTTCACATATGGAGGAAAAAAAACTTTTTCTAAATCAAATTCATTTTTTTTCTTTCATCATTTGTAGACCCCCCCCCCCTCCCTGATTCTGCTTCTCTAAAGATGCTGTTTTATACCGAGGAATGACACAAACTGGCCAAACATTTAAACAATAAGCAACAAGAAGCTTCTTGTTTTTAGAACTGCACACATTCATTTATATATTTTTGTTGCTCAAGTCAACATTTGGGATTTTTTGTTACCCTAAAATTAAAGTAAAACCTAACAGTTTTATGATTTTCAGCAAAAGGCGATCTAAAAACTTCATCAAAAATGAAGGAAAGACATGAAAAACATCAATGAGTAAATGTAAAAACCTCTTGGTCTCTTTTTTTGCAGAACTGCCTCAGTTGCACATCCTTTTTTACAGTTAACATGGAAGTAATGATTTTGTACCTGAGCATAAAGAGCGTAACCTTCAGCACATTTTGGAAATCTTCGGATAACGTCCTCGAATCCGTCCATGGCTGTCTGTACACGTGTTGGGTTGTTTCCAGTATACGCTTGTCTGTACTGAACAACAAATAGACCCACACTCTTAAATTCTAACAAACATATACGACACACGTGTTACAAATTAAGAGAGAGAAGAAATGGCAGGAAAGAAAAATAACGGTGCTCTTGAATTCTTGCTTTCCTTACAAGAGCAAAGCACTTCTGTGCTTGAGCCAGAGCGGAATCCGGTCTGAGGAGGATGCACTCGTCAAAATCTGCCACTGCATCGTCCACCTGATCCAACAGGATCTTCAGCTGGGAGGAAAGAGAGTTCTGGTTAAACAACAACCCCAACAAATAAAAATGATTATAATAAAAAAAAAAACAAAAAAAAAAAACTCAAACCAAACCAAATCCAGCCCCCTCTCACCTGGCCCCTGTGGTGATAAACGTCTGGGTTGCGCTTGTCGATCTCAGCTGCTGTGTTGAAGTCTTGTGTGGAGAGCACCGGCTGCTGCTGCTGCATGTACATGCTGCCACGCTTGATCAGAGCATTGGCTTGGAGCTGACGGTTTTCAGAGGATACACAGTTAGAAGTCAGCCATTTCTAACACTAAAAACAGTGGATATTATGAATATACTTTCAAAAAAGTACAAATGAGCTTCAACATGTTACCCAGCCATACGGTAATAGTGACCAGTCACAGGAGATTATATGCTCTGAATAAAAGCCGTGTTAACCTTCACGTTGGCATCTGGCAGGTTGATGACCCGGTCCAAGTCCGGTTGGGCAGCAGTAGCGTTACCGATCAGCAGGTAGAAAGTGGCTCGCAGCAGCAGCGCCTCTGCTGTGTATCGACCTCCTGACTCGATCTCCTTGGTGCACTCGCTGATGATTTTGTCGTAGTTTTCCTCCTCCATGTACTGTTTAGCCTTCAGGTAACCAGAACTGCAGAAGCACGGGAAAATGAAACGGTTAACCGGCTGCACAAAGAAGAAAAGAATTCATGGGTAGGGCTGCCGTTTGTCCAGGTGTTGCATGGTGAAACGCTGCACCTGTAAAAGAGCCTCAAAGTTTATAAATGACTAGAAAAACTGAAGTTTGGAGAGTTGTTTGCAAAGCATGTTGAGTGCTTCTGCAAAAACTTTGCAGCCCACTTTAAAGTTTCTCAAACAAGGTCATGTGCTGAGTAAAAAGTAACACCTCCACTGACTCCCACACAAAGATGTTAAACGAACAAACGGCAGAATAACATGGTTTTGAAAACAAGTTCATAAATTCCAATCGATTGTGTTAAATTAAAATAAAAAACAGCATATTTTTAAGCACAAAGTTTTTGAATTTTCTTTGACAGCTCATGAAAGATGAAGAAAATAGATAAAAAAACCACATTAATCTGACCTTTCGGTGACTTGAGCTGCTTCCCCCTCGTTGTCCTTGTCCTCGTCTTTCTTCTCGCCCTTCTGCAGGGGCTGTGAGATGATGTCATCAGTGAACGAGCTGAAGTAGGACTTAATGAACTGAGGGGAGGGCATCATCGGCTCGCGATTCTGGAAAAGCAGTGGGGGGGGGGGGGGGTGTTTAACGAGCAACAAAAGATGGTGATAAAGAGCTAAGAGGTGCAGAGCTACCTTGTATTTCTCTTTGGCCTTCTCCTTCCCCAGCTGTTTCAGCACCTTGTCTGCCAACAGCATGCTCTGCTGGTTCTGGAAGGCCTCCAGGATGCACACTGCTGTCACATCTGGAGCACACAGAACCCAAAAAGAAACCTGTCCAATGGAGTCCTGTTTCCACCTAAGGCAAACAGAAAAAAGATCTCACCTTCCAGGCACTCCTTCTTGTTGTCGAGCTTTTCCAGAGCTTTGGCCCGTCTGAACAGAGCCTTGATGTAACGCGGGTTCAGCTCCACGGCCTGAGTGCAGTCCTGCACCACTTCAGTCCATTTCATCTGCAACAAGCACCGTCATTTAGGGACTTCTCCAATGATCCACGTTTATTTGACTTGGATCTGAACGAATCAAAGCACGTCTTTCTGCAGAACCACATCTTTCTGTCAGAGTGGGAAGACGTGTCACCCATAATGCCAACCTGTTGTTCGTACGCAGCCGCTCTGTTCTGGTAAAACGTCGATAGATCCGCCTTCTGCTCTTTGGGGCAGAGACTAATGGCCTCTGTGTAGCACTGGATGGCATTCTCATACTTGGTAGCTTTGAAGTACTTGTTGCCCTTATTCTTGGCTGCTTGGGCTCGATCCAAAGGGCTCTGCACAACAGAGAGAGGCATTTTGTTTTAGTTAGACAAGCCTTTGTGCGACTCCATCAAAGGCAGAGAGTTTGCGGAAATCCAACTCCCGTTTGGGCAACAAAGGGATGAATTTCGGTGATGAAACAGAAAAGTAGGTCAGCATTTCAATTCCACATTTGAAAACATGTCTGAGTAAAAAGTCTGCTATTGGTCTAAATCTGGCAAAAACAGAAATATCAGACAGGGACAAACAAACAGGCTTGTGGGAGAATGACACTTTCCGCTTCAGAGAACCTTTCATCAAAGAGCTACACTGAAAATAGACTTCTCTATTCTGTGGTAAACAGCAGCCTTTTCACACTCGCGTAATACGCAGGACTAAAAACACGTTGCACTTCTATTAAAATTTACTTTGCTTTTTTTTTTTTTTTAAGACACGGGCAATATATCGGTGCTGGTAACAGTATCGGCCGATATTTGCAAAATTTTAGTTTATCCATTATGGTCTGATATTAAAAAATCTACCAATTTTCTTCTGTTTTCAGAAACACTTTATTTTTTAAATGTATTCCTGTTCCTGACAGATTATGAAGCTTATATTTACAGTCATAGTCAGTATTGGACTGTTTTCAGGTAAATGTTATTTTTGGTAGGGATACATGTTGTTCCTAATAGATCCCTGGCAATGAGGAGCTTATGGTTTACCGTTTGGTCCAGTATTCAATAAATGGTCTGAATGCTTTCAGATATATTTCTATGATACCTGTTCCTATGACACCCTTTGCTCTATGTCAAGGTTGTGCATTCCTAATAAAGAAACAAAAAAGAAATCTAAACTTTGTGTTACTGTGGACATTTCAGTATCGGTATCAGCAAATATCGGCTACAGTTGCAGGGAAAATGTTGGTTATCCTTATCTGCCGGAAAAAAAAAATTATATCCATAGTATTTTTGCGAAATTTGAATTATTTTATTTTGAAGCATATTCTGTTCAGGACTTTTGTAACCAAAAATAAAAATGTTTCAAGTTAAAACAAGCACTCTGACTTAGTAAAGGCCATAAAACACACCATAGGAGGGACTTTCACAGTAAATGTGCTTAAAACGAGCAGAGAGGGCTGCAGGTCAGATCAGATGCTGCACATGTGAAGAGATTTTCAAAATAATGCACTACAAAATCAAAGTCAGGATCCTTTCCCCAAGTACTGTCCCTTTTGCTTTTAAGTAAATGCCTGACATTTTTCTTTGGATACTTTCTACTTAAATGTAATTATAATATGCTGTTTTCCAGGTAAAAATTTGCTTTTGGGTACTTTTCTTACATCACAATTTGCTAACTCCACTACAAAATAACGATAATGGATTAGATGTGTATTCCATTATGGGGCAGGCTGAAAGGGGCGTGGCTTCCAGTACACCCCCTCTGACCATCACCTGGACATTCCTGTGCATTCAGGCATTGAAGGTTCACACTGGGGAGGGCGGGGACAGAGCGGCGGTTTACTGGCAGGAGCGGGGATTAAACCATCAACCCTTCGGTCAACCACCTAAACTACTGCTGCCCCAAAATGAAACAGGAGCTCCGTAAGAACCAACTGCAGGCAGATGAAGGAACATGTTTGATTCTTAAATTCACAAAAACGTACAATGTAGAAAAATAAAATTGACTTGAGGCCATGCTGTCTGAATGTAAGTGTACGGTAGTTAAGACAGCAACCATCACCTAGAGTTGGCTCTAAATTAGCGGTTTGTGGCGCTTTGCAAACGGCAGCAGCTAACCATTGATCAACAGAGATGTTGCACGTATTCAAAGCTAATACTGATGGTGATTCATGTGGTCACAACAAGTCTTCTTCACGTGAAAATGCAAACAAAAGTGCAAACTTTGGAAATAGACTCCAGGTTTGTTTGAATGAAACCTCTGGTGACTATTGGAAAAAATGAAGAAAAAATTTCTGATGTTGCAACTGATGTTATTTATGGGGGTACAAAACTCTGTGTGCACATTTTTAAGCTAAATATTTTTTTTACCACAAAAATGAAGGAAATGTGATATGATGTGCACTAACTTTTAAAAAGAAAATAATAATAATAATAAACAAAATAAATATATATTTTTTAAAATAACTGCTTTACTTCTGTGGAAAAATCCAGATTCTCCCTTTTTTAAGGTCAGATCTTATCCTAAACTCTCCAGCGGCTGCAGTTGAAAATGTGTATTACTGATTGTTTTACACGCGTCTTCAACAGTTTATGGATTCATGCGTCTATGAGCAAAGCACTGAACCCCATGATGCATTCAGCTGTTTGTCTACGATGGTAAATGGTGTGTAGTTATTTGAGCTTTAATACTTTGCTTTAAGGCACAGAGTGCTTTACAGTAACAGGGTTCAGCGTCTTGCCTAGAGACACGTCAACACATGGCGGGATCTGAACCTGTGATCTACAGGTCAGGGGTCGACCGCTCTGCACCAAGGCCACTGTAATTACTATTTTAACTGGATATTTAAATTATTCTTTTGATCTGTTTTCAAAGCTTTTCCAGAGGTCTTTTAACTATGATGATGTGGTTTTTAGCCTAAATAAAAAAAAAATAAACAGTCGTTTTCTAGGACATAGTTTCTGCAGAGCGGCAGGAGTTCATTAAAAATTCACCCCTGAGTTGTGGGCCGGACTGTTAACCTTCCTTCATTTCCCATCATCCCTTTGTTTTCCGGCTCGCTTACAGCCTCTCATACCCCCGACATACCCCTGACAAAAATGGCGAGTTTTGCGCAAGACGTCAGCTCAGATGAGGAAAACGAAGACGTACATGCATCTACGTCGACAAGGGGATGCATCGGAATGAGGCGGAGCAGGAAGCTTGGGACCCGCCCACTGACTGTCACATGACCAGCTTTTCCCAACAACGGCTTAAATAGAGAATTCGTCAGACATACAATTTTAATCTTAATTTTCTTTTAATTTGTCCTCCATAATGAGAAGAAACACAACAAGAACATGTTAAAAACTCCAAAAAGTGGATTTTTACATTTTAAAAAAAAAGTTTTTTTTGTGGATAATTTTTAATTAAAAGAAGTCGTTTCATCATTTTAAATATCTATTTTTATTAGAACATCTATTTCATAGCAAGACACTTCTGTGGAAATTTTAAATGAGCATTTCCATCTGAAAAACTCTGCATGTGGCTTGAACAGCTTTAAACTCACATCAACCATTTCTGTATATCGACTATTTAATAAAACAACAGTAAAGTTGGCTTTGTTGTAATAATCTGTTTTGACCAAATTCCCCTCAAACTATAGTATATTGAATTCAGACTATGGTAGCATTACATTGAGTTAACTTTGGCATAAATAAACTGAATGAGATGTAGGAAAAACATGAATAAGTGAATGTGGTTTTCAGCTTGTGTCTCTACAGGTAGAGGTTCATTTATACTGATTTGATTGTATTTTTTGAGGCCGACTGCCATCATAATAGGCGTTCCAGGTGTGGTGTTGTTCCAGGTGTGGTGTTGTTCCAGGTGTGGTGTTGTTCCAGGTGTGGTGTTGTTCCAGGTGTGGTGCTGTTCCAGGTGTGGTGCTGTTCCAGGTGTGGTGTGGGTGAGAGGCCCTGATCGGCCCATCAAAGTGGACGGTCTCAGGGGAAAAGCAGCTGCTGTAGTAGAGAACAGCCACAGATGACAGCCATGCCGCCCATGATGGTGACTTTAAAGACTCCATTAGCGAGCTAGCAAGTCGGAAAAAGGTTGCAGAGCTTCACGAGCGCCGTCACTTAAGAGGATTTCCACCTGGTTCTCGCTACTTGGATCTCAACGTGCCGATCATACAGAGATGGTGTTATGCGAAGGTTTACTGTATTTCGGATGGAAAAAGGTTACATTTAGAGACAGTAGCATGATAAAGCTAACTAGCACGGGCTAAGAAAGAGCCATCACCCGACCGACCGACAGCCTTCACCGGAGACTCCCCGTTCTGACAGCGCCAGAAGCTCTTCGTTCGTGTCCTTGACCGACCACACTCGTGCGGCAATGACACACCGACGGGCGCGCGCGGGCATTAATCATTGCTAGCATTTGTGTAAGAGGAGTTTCAGGAGTCCGGGAAGACTGCAGTGACCCTACCATGTTCTCCTGGTCTCGGTTAGTCCGGGCCTCGCCGTCTTGGCCCTGCACGGGACTGGCGCTGCCTTCTGGGGTTTTTCGCTCCCCGGTCCGCTTCCTCTCCTTTGCCCTGCTGCGATTCCAGAGATAAACGGCGCCCACTCCGAGCACGATGGGAGTCCCGACCAACAGGGCCAGCTGCCAGCGGGGGAGTCCACTCCCGGACTGAGGCTCGACTGGCTTTGAAGCAGCCATGATAAACAACCGAACCTAGCAAAGCCTAACCAGCCAGAACAGAACCACGGCACCAGCACACCTCCTGACAGCGTGAGCCAGACTCTTCTTCTGCGGTTTCTTGGACTTCTTCTGTGGCGTTTAACTGCAACGTGTTTGCTAAATGGCGCAGCACTGCCCCCTGCTGGACAGAACGCAGATTTTCCATTTAGACTAACTAATTTAGACCAACTGAGTACATAATGGCAACACAATAGAAGACCACTGATAAAAAATAAATGGTTAAAACATGTTTTAAGAGGGAAAAAATATATCATGATACTATAGTATGACTACAGTTTTTTTCTAGCCCAAAATAATGAATAAAAAAAGAACATGAAAATCACTAAATGCTAAAAATTAAAATTAATTGAAATATTGTTAGGAATCATTACATTTATGTATTTTTTAATTAACAAAAATGTGTGTATTTGTTTTTCCTAATACAATTTGTATTCATTTTCTTTTCCAGGTGTGTATTAAGACATTTATAAAATTCATCAAAACTCTTTGCTTTTAAAAATAAAAACCATTAATCCCTGAAACACACATTTAGAGCACATAGTGTACATTTGGAAAAAATTACATGATATCTGAAAATCTGCGAACTTGATTGTAAATGACATGTTGAGCAAAGGGTGGGATGATCTAAACTCAAAATAACAACAAGAATTCTTAAAAAGCTTACATTTTTAAATAGGTTGGTACAGTAAGTCTGTTTAATTTCCAGATACAACTGGCTTCAAGAGCTGTTAAAATCACGAAGGTAGCCTTAAAAAAACTTGATGAATTTATGGTATTGTATTGTGTGAAACAAAAAAACTAAACTAAAAAAAAGGGTTAAGATTTTACAAAAAAAAAAAGAAGAAGAAGGAATCAGATCGATGGGTGGATGCTCAATGTTGGACTCTCAGCTATTTCACTGGCATAAGCATCTCTGGTTAGTTCTGTCAGTGTAATGTTCGTGTTTTCATCAGTGTCGCATTGATAATTCTAATAATTCCAATTTATTCTATTAATATTATATAGAAATATTTTTGCATCTTATGGTTTAGGGAGGGGAGGGCAGGGCGCAGAAAAAAATTGCATTTTCAAATAATGGCCACAAGAGGGCACTAAAGCTGTTCTTTTTCTTTGACAGTCCAACAATGTCTAATAAATAATAAGCTTGAATATTTGCGAGGTTGTGGTTAGGTTCAGGGGTTTCTGTAATACGAATAACTAGGTATGTGATTGATATAACTTTTTTTTATTTTTTAAATAAATGTTTGCTATACATCAGTGCGACAGTTTAGTCATATCTTAATACAATTCTATTTCACTCATCTATGGGACTCTTAAAACAAAGGTGGTTCCTCTATAACATTTTATTTAGAACGCTTCATGTCATTATTAAAGTTCAAAATTTAGTGTCAAGCTTTGATACTGGTTGAATAAATTCTCTGCATTTGATTTTAGATGATCAGAATGTGCCAGAAAACATTTAAAACTTAAACATTTAACTTTTTTTCTTAATAAAATAAAATCATTAAAATATATTTAGTTTTATACGCTCCCTTTCTATTGCCAGTACTGTTAAATGGATCTTTTAAAAAAGTATTTTGTTTTCCATGAAAACAAAATTGTCATAAATTCTGGTCTGAATGTGTGCTTTTAGTCTGCGGCCAGCAGGTGGCAGTGCTGCTCCCTTTCCAGCCGATCCTTCTGGGCTCAAAATGAGGACAAACATGGGGGTACTTCGACTTATTTGTTTGTTGTCAGGGCAAAAAATAGACAATATCTTTGAAATACATATTCTGCAGTTTCGGTTGAATTGTTTGAAAAAGTAGAGTTAAATTGATTTGCAGATTTTTCTTTTAAAAAAAAAAGTGTTATTCAAGACTACAGGTTTCTGCGTTTTTTAGGTCCTGGTGTGGAGAGCCAAAGATGAATAATAAAAAAAAAAGTGTATTTATAGTGTGCAAAAAATAATCATTCACATTTTGAGTTATTAAAACTGATTTTGAAAAAAAGTAACATGTCACAGTTTTGTGATAAAACACTAAATATGTTTTTTATAGCTTTCCAAATAGTGATAAGCTGGTCCTCCGTGTGATTTGTGCTGCTACCTTTACCAAGGTGCCAGGTTAGAGAATATTTAACATGTTTGATTATTTAAATAGTTGCCCTGTTCCTTCACTGCCTGCTTTATTGTCAGCTTCTGCAAATACATGTTTGCAGAGCATCTCTGTTTTCTGCAGATGCTTTTAAAATGAAGTGAATCACCACAGAGAAAAGTCTGCATGAAAACAGAGCACAGACCTCATTGCCATTTTGTTAATGTGTTGCACAATTTTTATGTGCTATTTTTAAAAATTATATTTATTTGTTTGTAATATGTGTCCATTTTAAATTGAAGAGTTTCGGAATTTCCCCTATACTATGTATAATAAAAATGAAGGCATTCCATTCTGTTCATCTTTCACATGACAGCAGGTTAGCGTCATCTTGGCGCTGGCTGGACGATACATGACATCTTGAATGTAGTGTTCGGCCAAAATATTTCCCTTCAACTGTCAGGGCAGTCATCAGCATTTAGATCTCTGCAGTTTCACGAGAAGTGAAGAGTTGTTTCATACAAGCCCTTTCTCTTTCTCTTCTTTTCATAACTTTGTCTTCTGCAGTCATCAGTGTTGAAACAAACTCCGTTTTGTGCAACAGCTGAACTGGCCTCTGTCAGTACATAAAGCTGACCATAAAACCAACACATTTACTAAAAGAAATGTCCTTATTTATTATGTATTTATTTTATGGTCCAGTTAAGAGTTCTGGTTACAAAACGTTTGATTGGATGTTGTACTATGCATGTGTATGAATGTGACAAATGGAATTTGAAATGGAAATACCTTCAGAATTAACATAAAAAAACTTGAATGCAACTTAATACTCTCTGTTTTCCCTCTATTATATAAAGCCAAGCTCCCCCCCCCCCTCAGACTGTGGGGGACAGAGCTGCCTTCACTCCATAATTATTGACATGTCTGATGCAGCCTGAGAGTGGAAAGTATGGGAAAATTGGAGTTTCAGTTGTCTGCCCCCAGGCCCGCGACTGTAATGGAAAGATTAAAAGCTGCTGCCACATCAGCCTCTGACTGCCAAAACACCGGTGGTTCCTGCATGACTCCCACCTCCCTGCCTGTTCCCACCAACTTGGTATTTACTCTTGAACAGCAGCCTTAAAAGGATTACAGGGGATTTTCTTAATTCAAGAGCTGAGAAAAAGCTCTGCTGTATTATTTTTGGATCATCCAAGAATAACGTCTACAACTCTTCTGGAGGGACTAACTGAGGAGAGTTACCTCTCTCATTTGGGGGCGTAGCGTCTGGTGGAGCAGCCACAGGGATACTGGGTCAGCTGAGAGCTGCCTTTACCTTCTGCACCAGTGAGCTGGAATCACATCTGAGTCTGTTCCGCTGGGACTTGCCGAACACAGAGGCAGCCTGCACGACCCTCAGCATGTCTCTCAGACTCCTGCCTGCCATCGTGATGGACAACGACGAGGACGACGATGGCAACTTCACCAACTGGATGAGCAGTTACTGGGGCCACGGGGCAGAAGCCACGCACTCCAGAGACAGGAAGCGCAGCTTCCGGAGGCCCTCCAAGACGCACGTTGACCGGCGAGCATCCCTCCCCACTGTGGTAAGGAGCATCTGCTAAGGGTTCTGTCACCGTCTGTGGCCATGCATTCACACAGATCCATTAACAACACACTGCATCTTTGACAGTAAACATTTAACGATGAAGCAGAGCGGCTGACACTGTTCATGTTAAAAGACGGAGGTTGAAGTGTGTTTTTCCAGACTGACTGGGAAAAGACAGGAATTATCTGGTATTTTATAAACATTTTATGTCAACAAATGATGGAAGAAATCTCTGCAAAACAACTAAAACTCCTCAATTCGTTTAAACTTTTGGAAACAAGAACTAAATACAAAATGGGTTTGAGATGGGTTAGCTGTCGTTGTGTCTTTGGGCAAGTCACTTCACCCTCCTGATGCGGCTCCGCTGGTGTGTGAATGTTTCCGAATGTCCCGGTGATGGTCACACCGCGCCTCCGTAGGTCTGCCCCAGGGCAGCTGAGGCTACATTAGTAAATACCATCACCAAGAATGAATGAGGAGTGAATGAACAATGGACACAATGTAGGCGCTTTGAGCACAAAGAAAAAGCACAGATAAATCTAATCCAATATTATTATTATAATAATAGATGTATGCAAAAGCTTGAGAGAAAAAAAGCAAAAGCTTAAGTTTTGTTTGTGAGTTAATGTGTGCAGGAGAATAAAGCTTTCCTCTGTTCCCTCACATCATCATATTTATTTCTTCAGCTACAATGCTTAAAATTAAGCAAACAAGTTTGATTAAAGTCTTATTAAACAACAAACAAAAAAAACATGTAGTAGAACTGTGTTCCAATTGGAAAACATTTGACTAGATACTCTAAAACGGGGAGGTCAAAGGTGACTTGGACTCCTGATACAGTTTGCTGAAAAATACAGACAGCGTGAGAGCTGCAAAGGGTCCGGAGGAAGGAAAGAAAAGTTCACCAGGAATCAACATCTCAACAGAAATATCTTCAAAAAAAAAAGAAAAGAAGGCTTTGGAGGTCAACTATAGATTTTTGTGGTCAGTTGGGAAACCAAATGAAATAGTCAGAGGAGTTTAAAAAGGACACCCAAGCTGTTTCCTTCACAGTACATGTACTCAAGAGTATTTCCTGTTTGGAGAATTTTCCAACCCTCTAATCCGAGGAATGTTTTGTTTCCAGCCTTTCCTCTAGAATAACACCACACAAGTCAGAAGTTTCTAATTCTGCCATCAGACAAACTCAAATGAAAGGAAATGCTCTGATTGGAAAATGCAACTGTAAGATTACCACCAGTCAACAGGCTGGTTTAGGTCAAGAGCTAGCTATAATTAGGTGGGTGATTTTTCAAACAAGTTATCGAAGGATATTGTGAGTAGAGTACTGTAGTTCACACAAAAAAGATCCTCTTTTTTCATGCAGATCTTCTCGTCCTACAAAAACTTTCATTCTTACCCAATGGGCATGAGGTCTGTGTCATGACCGAAAGAACCAGGTCCCGAATGAATACACGCTGCTGAAAGGAGCTTTCTCTGCGGGGTGGCTGGGCCCTCCCTTAGAGATAAGGTGAGAAGCTCAATCACCCACAGAGAGCTCCGAACAGAGCCGCTGCTCCTCTACAGCGAGAGGAGACAGTTGAGGTCGCTCGCGCATCAGATCCAGATGCCTCCTGGACGCTATTCGGGTCATATCCCACGAGGTGTAGGGCCCTGGGAAAGACCCAGGACACACTGGAAAGACTACGTCTCTCGGCTGGCATGGGAACGCCTTGGGGTCCCCCCAGAGGAGATGGAGGAAGTGGCCGGGGAGAGGGAAGTCTGGGCATCTTTGCTTAGACTGCTGCCCCCGTGACCTGGGGCCTCATTTATAAACGTTGCGTACGCACAAAAGAAGGCGTACGCCACTCTCTACGCAATAGTTGAGATTTATAAAAAGCAAATTTGACAGGAAAATGTGCGGTGCTTCACGCAAGCTCTGACCCAGGCGTACGCACAAAAACGGGTGAAATGAGAAACGGCGACACCGTCGGCAGATGGAAGAAACACGTGAAAGTGAAAATGACAATACTGCCTCTCATTAATAACATGAAGACTTCACAAAGCAAGTCTCACAATTAACAGCTACACGAACACCCGTTTGATCGATCAGCAGTGAAACAAACAAAAAGAAAATCAAACGACAATTACAACAGAAATTCAAATGAACACTTACTTGCAAAAAGAAAAGTGAAATATGTTCTGCAATATTGGCATGTTGTGCAATTCATCCTCATAAATAATATAGTTAACAGAACGAAATAATGTACAAAACTGATATTCTCGTCAATGTGTCCGTCTGGCGGAGCAGATATAGTCAAAGTCAAAGTCAAAGTCAGCTTTATTGTCAAATATGCTGCATCCGTAAGACATACAGCACAGATGAAATTGCTTTCCTCTCATTCCAAAGTGCAAGCAGCATATAAAATAATAAATAAATGACTTTAAAAATACATTATTTTAAAAACAATAAAGCCGATAGAGCCGCTGCGTGTGCACGCGCCGCCAGATGCGTGCGAATCAGACAGACAGACAAACGGACGGACGTATTAATTGTCCACTGGGGAAAGTTGTTTTTTTCATAGTAAAACATTTCTTCGTAAGCAATGGAATTATGGTATTCATGCATATGCCTTTAGTTTGTTTGATTTTTGATAAAACAATGTATGGCGTATGTCTCAACCATTCAGAAAGCAACAAGAAATTACATTTGATGAACAATTTCCCATTTCCACGTGGATTATTACCGACATCTGTAGCTTGTCAGATGCAATTAAATGGATGGAAATAAAATGCCCCATCACAATGCGTAATGACGCACAATGGCTGATCTTGGATCTTAGAAGATGTGGCAAATGGAAGAATTCAGAGTGAACGCATCAGGACGAGTGGCTTATGAGCCGGTTCCGACTTCTTCGAGCCGTCCTGTTGGAGCTTTTGGGGGTGTGTCACCCGGTGCATCTGGCGCGTCGGTGTCCTCCCCGACACCCCCCCACCCCCCGCCTCAGTCACTACTCCACGTAAAAGGGATTCCCCAATAATTGCCGCCACTCTCTCATCAAGAGGGGTCAGCTCCGGTGTCCCCTGTCCCCCACCCGCGGCAGACACCCTCTAGCGATGCAGCGCCAGACGTTTTTTGCCCCGGCTTTGATGTCCGTCTGTCACTGTTTGCCACTCACGTGCTTTTTCGGCATTAGTAATGCCCACACTGTGCCCTCCAAACAACATTTTTCTCCTCTTTTCCACCTCGCCAACGATAACTTCTACTTCACATCGAGTGAAGTTCCGTTTTTTTTTTTATTTTCTCTGTGTTTGCCATGGTTTCGCTATCAATGAATATTCATTTGTGGGCGTTTCACGGACTATTTATGGGCAACTATGGGCGTGTCATGAAGCCGCAAAAGCTGCGCAGCATTTAGAATTGGTTGTGATTTATTAAGGGAAAGATGCGTAGGATGTGCGTGCGCACGGTTTTATAAATCCGAATATTTCTGTGCGTACGCACGTCCTATGTTTCATCCGTACGCCACTTCTGACGCAAATCCTACGCAAGGTTTTATAAATGAGGCCCCTGGTCCTGGATGAGCAGAAGAAGATAGATGGATAGTGTTGGGATTAGGGTTCTGGATTCCTTAGTTCTGCTTCCTGTTTTATTGTGAAGGGTTCTCCCTGCCTGTCTTAGTTTGACTTTGACTTCCCTTGTCCTAATGTCCCCTGATTGTTTGGACCTATGTCTTGTCAGTCCTGTCATATTTGTCTTGGACCAGTAGGTCCCAGAGTGGCTGGTCCATACTGTCTGCCTGGTCACCACGACAGTTGCGTCTTTGGTTTCCCTGCTCGGCAGCACCTTTTGTTATCCTAATGAATCCCTTGTTCTTGGAACTGCCTGCCTCACGTCTCTGCATTAGGGTCCCCCGAACCAAAAGATAGATGGCGAATCACCTGGACAACATTTGGGCGTGGTCAGTAAGGAGCCAGTACTTGCATTTTACTGAAGTCTAGAGCACCGTATGACAGATTCATCCGTACATCGTAGGTGCAAGCAGCTTACATGATCCATACAGATACTTCATGATACACTTGCCCCATGCATGACAATGGTGGGTTTAATTGTCCTTAAAGTGGCCACATGAGCCTTGAGGGAACTGCCACACACACCTGTGCTCCCCTTAAGATGCAGCTGCACCTCTACAGGCCCGGAAACCCCAAAAACCTGCGACACCCATGCAGGTCAAACCCCCCATAGAGGTGCATATGACTACGGTGTTAGCAAACAATCTGTAAAATTACTACTATTATTGCTTAAAACAAATGTTTTTAAATCCCCATCTCGAATTTAGCATGTTAGAATTGAGCATATTAGCTAATTATTAATAATACTTTTAAGATTCCCCAATCAAACTCTTAAATCTTCTAAATTTCTATTCCTGTTTGTTCAGTAGCAGTGAGGAAAACAGCTGAGACACAACAGAGCAGCTGAGAATGATAACAGTCAACCATACAGATGGGTATTTCTGTTTAAGAACTGCAGAAGTATCCATATGATCCTTTTTAAGTGGTTAGTGCTTGGTAAAATATTAAGGTTTATTCTATTCTGCTATCAAATGTTTTTCAAAATTCATACTTGGTGAGAAAATTGGTCCACGGCTTTTCACAGATTTTTTATCACAAATTAACCATGAAATCACAAAAGATTTGACCTATTTCTTAGAATTCTTTTCATGAAAACAATGAACATGAAGTGAAATGATCGGGCAAACCTTCCGGCAGTTTGACAGAACTTATACTTCAATAGGGAGTACTTATTTGAAAGTGTCATTGAAAGATTGAATATTGAAACAGGAATTTGTGCGTGAAACAGTCTGTAGTCTTTGGCGGTCTGCCTCTGGCCTGGAGACATCTTGCGTGTTCAGGAAGACCTGGGACCAAGTGAAGAAACCCCAGAACCCAGACACTGATGGGGATTGAGACGGGCCGGAGGTGGGCTGACGAAATGTCTGGGATAAACAAACTTCTATGAACTTAAAGGCTGATTGGCTGTGAAGAAAGGGAGCATTTTAGTTATTGGCACGGAGGAAGACTAATTGATGAGTGACATGTGGCGAAAAGAATCAGCAACTCAGCGTACCTGAAGATGAGGCAGATCTTCCTTACCGAAATTGCACCACAGTTTCACAGGATTTTCCTTTTTTTAATGCTGTTATTTACTACTTTTAAATCATGTCTGCATGTTTTGTTATTTTCAGATGGGTTCATCAAGCACCGTTATTGCTACGATCTTCTCGCTTCAGTTTTGTTCAGTGTTTGGTGGCCCTTGTGCTGAAAAGATTAATGAACAGGGAGGTTTCTTTTTATTTAAATCCTTCACTTTACACAAGTTTAAGGTTTAGAAGGCTCTCTTGGGGTCCCAGTTTCTTCAAGGGTCACAGATAACCAGATGTTGACCAGTTCTTGTTTTCTGATTAAACCCCAGCCTCCAGGAAAACACTCTTCCAGCAGACCTCTGAGCTGATCATAGCAACAGAGACTGCTATGCAAACTCCCAGATCACTACCCTTCCACCTCCATGCTTGATAGTTGGCATGTTGTGTTTTTTTCCAGTTAATTTGTGTCATAAATTTAAAATTTGGAATTTCCCAGTGCGTGCAGGGAGCTTCGTCCAGTGTGGGTTCTTGGGCAAGAACCCATTCACGATACTGCCTATCTATGTAGCCACAAGGGGGCCCAAGTCTGGGTTCCCCTGTGCCGGCCCCCAGCCCGGATAAACTTACAGGGAGGGGCATCCGCTGGTGCTGAAAAGGTGAACAACAACTTCTTAACGGACACAGTTGTAAAGACAGATGCAGCCATATTTGTTCCCCTTAACGTTTGCCGCTTTTCAGCTGCATTGTGGACCACCAGACTAGAAAAGAAACTCCTGGAAACCTGAATGCCTGAATGCTGATCATGGAGAACATTTGCACTGAGTTGCATTTGGCTACAGCTCATTTGTTTTGGGAGTGGGATCAATGTTGTTTGGCTTTCTAACCACCCTTTTTGGATGTGTGCTCTGCTTTATGAGATAACTCTCAGCTTAATACCACACCAGGTGTTGTTTTTTCAGACCTGGAAGAAACCTTATACTATAGAAGTAGGTGGGTTACTTTTTTGTTTTGGTTACATGTGTGATGAGTTGTTGCTCCTCTCTGTTTTTAATTCACAGTGCCATCCTTCGTGGCTCAAAACTCAACATTTATTTTGCATTCTTTTAAGGAAGGAAGTACAAATTAGACAGGATAAATTTTAATATTAGGAATAATATCAAAAAGATGCAAACAAAGTTAGAATGTTGACAGTAAAATCAAAATGACAAATGTAAAGTCATACATTTTCTTTTAGGAAAGTTAAAGAATAAATAATGTAATTTTAAGAGTCAGAAAAATGTATGTATCATGTTGAATAAAATTAATATTCAGTTTAAGGGTTGAGTTTAAATTTTTTTGCCAATTGTTTTAAAACTACTACTAAATAAATGGGAAAAATCAAATAATAATTTAAAACGTAACCAAAAAAAAGCCCAAAATGTTAATTTTTTCAATAAAACTGAAAAGACCACATGTTTGGAAAATTAAACCAAAAAGAATTAGTATAGACGAATTCTTATGGAATGTGCCACAATGACTTGAATAAAATCCTTCATAGTTAGAATAACGCTGATGAAAAAATGTATTTGGATATATTTTGCATTATTGTTTTTAAGACATAGGAATGCCCTTGTGGCTTAAACTGCAGAGATCAAAAATACTCCTTCCTGTTAATGACATTATGTAATGACCCATGCTGCTCTCCCCATGTGGCCTCTCTGCAGTCACAATTAGATGCAATGAAGTTAAACAAGCTCCATGCGGCAACAATGGCACCTGCTCCCAGAACAAGAGATGAGAAGAGCGAGGTCAGGCCTCACCCCAGAGCTCCTCGCCGCCAGTCGTTGGAAGACAACCGGCCGAAGACAGCCAATCCAGAGAACCGCATCACCACCATCCCAGAGATCACAGAGTCCTTCGAGAAAAGACTTCACCTCAGTGACAAGAGGACCATGTCTCTGGTGAGCATCACTGCTAGAACCATATTTTTACTGCCTTTCTTTAACAGATTGCCTTTAAAAATGTTGGATGAGTCAGTCTGCCTAGTCTATAAAGAGGCTGTTGAAGATTAGGAACTTAATGGCAGCAGAGTATTAAAAGGCATTAAAGGTGTGCCACCTTAACCTGATTAGGCTTTTGCATTGTGGGCTGTGCCAATGCACTAAGGACACCTCAGGTTTCAATAGGTTAAAGTGCTGAAAGGATTACATTCAGGAATTACCCACATGACAGGTGACATGCTCATCTGTTATGGAACAGTTACGTTAACTCACACGTCCCTCAGATCTACACGTGTTTTTAAAGAAATACTGACTGTCTTCGACGGGAGTTTTCTCTTAGAGAAACAATTGTATCTGCTTTTACAAGACCGGGCCAGGGATGTGTCACGAACCCCAAACCCAGTTGATACAAAAACTGAAACATGACAAAATTATAGGAGCAACAAAAAGGGCGACATAGCAGAACAGAACAGAATAGAACAGGACACCTGACGAGATAGACCTGACAAGCAGCCACTTAGGCTGAGAGAAATGGACAGAAATGAAAACAGCTGTGGATGATCAACATGAACAACTCAACAAAAACTCTAAACATGACCAAAATCAAGACCACTGAAAAACCAAACCAAACCAAAGCGAAGGATCTTTACAGCGCCTCTCCCCAAAAGAGCAGATCCCAGATGCCCAAACACCTGATGGGAGAAGAACTAAATTATTATGCAACAATAGTTAAAACATGAACAACAGTACATTTTTAAACTTTAAAAAATAATGTTTACTTGGATCAAATAAAGTAAATAATAGAGAGATTTTTCTTAAAATGAACATTTTAATCATTTACATAATGTTAATTATAAATTAATAATAAATTTAAACTCTGCAAAAATATGTGGAAGTAAAGATAATGTAATATAACAAGAATGTCAAAATGATAAATTCAAATTTTTTGGATAAGGTTTTAAAAAAACCCCAGAATGAGTGGAAATGTAGAATAATTACAAAACAATTTGAATTAAGTTGGTCATGTGGTACTATCTGAAGTTTGAAAGCTTTGAAAGAAAAAGTTGAAACTTGAATTCAAAATTAAAGCTGACATAATTTCAGAAGTAAAGTAAAACTGTCAAGAATAAAGTTAAAATTAAATATTTGGGCAAAATTGAAGTGAATAACGTCAAAAGAAAATTGAAATGACATAATTACATACATTTTTGTAAATGGTAATGCAAAGAGAACATATTCAGGATTACTATTAACTATTTTCTAATTGTAAATGTGCATTAAATTATTAAACTTTATTAAATTAAATTTAAATAATTAATTAGCCAATTTCTATTAAATTTTAAAGTTATGTTGATTATTTAGAAAATACAGATATAAAGTAAAACACTCTGGATCAATTACAAACAAGGAATAAAAAAGAAAACTGGTCAAAACAAAAAACCTTTAAAACCAAACAGAAAAGCAATTCTTAAAGATGGAATGACAAACTTTAAAAACACCAAATTACAAATGTTTATTCTTTTAATTATCTTAAAGTAACCCTCATAACCAATCATACAGACCCTATGGTGGATGTAACTTCTTACAGGCACCAAATGAACCTGCATGGCGATCACATCTCATCAAAACACACCTGGTAAGTGAAGAACTGGATGGCTGAAACGTATTTTCAATTTAGTGCTGTAGCAAACATTGAAACAGTGATCTAAACAGAGCAGATGATCGACACGCGCCTTCAAGATCTCTTCTGAGAACAAAACCAGCTTTTATCTCATTTCAGAGCCTCATTAATTTCTGGAACACTTCATTCAGTTTTTCAAAACAGACTAAAGAGATTCAATGATTTGATGCTTCAAAAACAACATGACTGTTGATGATACTAGATTAGATTTAATGTGTCTTTCTGTTAAAGAAAATGAAAATGTTTGCTGTGCTTTTTGCAGAGTGACGATAACAAGGTGTGCCTGATCTGCCATGAAGATATGTGCAAAAGTGGAGGAGGAGGAGTTCAACAGCTTCAATGTACGCACCGCTTCCACAAAGAGGTAAATCTGTCAGATTACGCTGCTGCACGCCTCAGGTCCGATGTGAAGGCAGCATCACAGACATCAGATCTGCAGAGCATGGCAGCAGCTCGTTCCCAGACATCCATGATGCTATCTGACAAAAAACAACAGTATCTGTGCTGAGGCATGGAGCAACTGGAAGCTCCTGTTGTGGAGCAATACTGATGTTTAAATCTTCCCTCTGGTGTGTGCTGAAGGTGGCTCGGAAGTTAGAGCAGAGTCTGCAGCGCAGAGGTAGTGAAACAGCTGCCTGTCAGGTCAGGAGGCCTTCGGGTGAAAGGAGAAGGTCTGCAGATGAAGAAATGCCCTCAGAGCAGGAGCAGCGCATCTGCTACCGTCAGCTCTCCCTGCGCAGACACCGCTGATGAACAGAGAGTTTTATCTTTGGAAAGTTTGAAGGATTCCCCACCTCAGGCAAACATCAGAGTTGTGTCTTGAGCGTCCATGATGTCATGTTGTGTGGTTCATGCAAGGCTAGAGATAATTCTAAGACTGAATCACGTTCTTTTATTGAAAGTTGGATGATAAATGTGAAGAACGAAGATTTTTTTTGTGTGATTTCGCTTACTTTTTTTTTCATTTCATTTTTGTATTTGAGTACAATTTTTTTATTTCCATTTAAGGTTTTCTGTTAGTGTTAGCTTGTATTTATCAATGAGATGTGCATCTGTAAATTTCCATTTTAATAAAAGATGTGTTTTATGTTTATTGTTTTTGTGTACAGGTATATTAAGGGAGTTTCTTAATCGTGGTCCTCTGCTGTTTTATGCTCCAACGCATGAATCAAATTGCAGAGAAATGATAAAGACTCACTTGTTGGAGCAGAGAAATAATATCCCCGTGTGAAGTTATAGTCCCTGGGAAGTAACCAAAAAAATGTGTGTTTGAGTGTTTGACGGGATTGAAAGCTCGAATCCAAATGTGCAGGATGATCTCCACTCCTGCATCACACAGTGATCAGCAGACATGACACTGTTGTCCTTGCAGCTGAGTGTTGGGGTCAGTATTGAGCGCGTCGTGCACGTGCTTACTGTAAAACACCATGTGGGCGAATGACATCCTGGTGTCAGTATCGATAATCCATATCCACCAGAAGTGATGGCCTGTCTGAAAAATGGATCCGGTGCGGGTAATAACAAGTTTCATGATGTGTTTCAGTGCATGGAGCAGTGGCTGTGGAAGAAACAGACGTGTCCCACATGCCGCGTCCATGTGTCCATGATAAAACCCCTCCACTGGTCTTCGTCCCGCACCACTGTCCCGTGACGATCCTGCGCTTGCAGTGCCTGCATGTTCATGTGAACTATTTTCCCAAAGACCTCCACTCCTTCTGCATGAGCCCCTAGTGGAAGATGGTGCCCGATTAGTGTTTACAATTGAATATTATTTGTTTGTTTGTACTTTTCTTTAATTCGTTTAAATAAAATGTGAGCTGTGAACCAACCTGCATGTGCATGAAATGTGCAGTGAAGATGTTCCTGAGTGATTATCAGCCAGACTTTACCCACAGCTTTAAAATGTAGTTAACTAACTGTAACATTTGACATTAGGGACAAAATGGACTCAAATTTCCCCTTTAGACTTTGAGCTGCAGTAAACACATAAACTCCTTTGACGATTTTCACATTTTGCTGCAAGTTCTTCACACTTTGAGTAAAAAACCTACCTTAAAAACACAATAAAGTCCTTTGGAATCTAACATTCAAGGATTTGTTTGAATTCAACATATAGCATTTGGAATAAATGGAATTACTGTTCTGAGAGTTAAACTGTGAGCTAGACTATTTGGAATGATTTAACGAGTATGCATGGACAAAATATAATGATCACATGATTCAGATATTTTTTTAGGCCTTGAAGGCCCCGCCGGCCCACCACTGGTGAGTTTCCACCCAACAGAATACTAAAGAGCTGAGACAGTTTTGTGTTTAAGTTAGCAAATATGCATTTCTGATTTAAAATATTCTAACACATCCACTGGACAGTTGCTCTAGTTCTCAAAACAGACCTGTTTTGGAATCATTTATCTTTGTTTACTTGCACAGATTCCTTCAAAATTGCGCGTGACTTTGGCTCCGCCCAAGTAGCAACACTTTGATTCAGCGCCATGGATCATCAACGTAGGACCCAGAAGTTGTCTTTGTATGATTTGTTGCCATAAGTGAACGTTTGACTTCCTCATAAACATTCAATCCAACATGATGCCTTTACAGACTCCTATAAATATACGTCAGAGAGAAGGCGTCGCCAGAGCACACAGAGTTTTTGTGGATTGGAAAATGATTCTGGTGGGTTTGTAGGATCCACTTCTAGACATAGACATTTGTCTGTAAACTTGTCTGGATATTGTAAAGTTTTTCAACTTTTCTTTTATGTGTTTTTGTTGCCAAAAGAAAAGTTTACTGTCCGTTTTAACAGTAAAAAGAGATGAACTGCTGAAAACACAGTTTATTGCTCTTTGCAGATGAGGAATATAGCTTATTATAGCAAGACAAATGTTCTTTTCTTCCTGTGTGTAAATGTGAAACTGATACACTTTGTTCTCTTTCGCTAAAAAATAGTAATTTAGACTCTCATTGGATTTGAAAATCTTCAGTCTGTTTTTCATGAAAAGTATGTGATCATTAGCATACGAATGCTGAAATGCCACACAGAATCACTGCATTTAGGAACTTTAAAGGTTGTAGTGTGTCTGGTGTTTGTTGTTGCTGTGCATGCCAGAATAAAATCATACTGCAAAAAAAAAAATAACCTCCACTTACTAAATGTGCTTTGGTTTGTCTTTAACACCAGCACACTAGTCTGTGTTCTCACATATCATTTTCTATAGCAACATTACTATTAAGGTAGTAACGCTGTAGCCAATAAAAAAAAGCCCATGTTAAATATTCAAAGGAGAGTAAATCCCTTTAAAGTGCTGGCGCAGCACTCCTTTCAGATTGTTAGAACTTGCAGTCATAAAGGATAAAAAAATTCTCTTTGTTCATTTGGTCAACATGTACAGGGGAAGGACTCAAATGTACATATTATAGGTGTGAAGATGTTTGTAATAATAGCTGTTGGACAGACTCCTCCTCAGAGATTGCTTCAAACTTTTCATAGAAATGGATTCAAAACAGGAGTACTGACTTCTATTGTGTTTTGATGAAGATTACTAACTACACCGCTGCCAGAAAAGTTCTCATAGTTACCCAGTAACTGGTTACAAGGCTGCCAAAACAATATTGCTATAGTTAATATAATATAATAATTATTTTTTCTTTTTGTTTGCATTTTTTTTGTGTGTGAAAGAAACTGTAAATGTCCACGAATCCACCAAGAAATTATAAACATTAAGACAAAGTGCAAACAAATATTGCAAACCTTCAATCTTTTTTAAACATAACAACAAAAAATATAATAAGACAAAACCATAAAATACTAACATGAATGGGCTTTTTGAACCAGATTTTTTTCACTGGGAAACAGTTGCTCTTAAAGTGGTACAATCTCTTGTTTATTTCCAGTCAATTATTATTTCTGTCAGACACTCCATACTTAAAATGTGTTTTGACTAAACACTGTCTAAAAGTTGCAACCGGGTCTCGATCATAATGCTCCTCACTGACATTCACACTGGTGTCATAAATACTATCCAACACTGCAAAATGTAAAATTCTACACAAATCTAGCATCTTCTAGGTTTTTCTGACTAGAATCATGATTGTCTGCTGTTCAACATCTTAATAATAATAAAATAATAGATCTCATGAACTGGCCATTCTTTTTTTTTTCCAGATGTTTTTATTTTATTTTCTGTTTGTTGCTGTATTTGTTTAATTATGGATCTTGATGTTGTGGGTTTGGATTGTTTTCTTCCTGTGATGTATCATTTGTAAACTATCTGTTTCACGCAAGAATAAAAAAAATAAAAGAACATTTCGAATCATATTTCTGCTTTATCTCATTTTCTTAAGAAAGTTGATGTTGCATGATTATAGTTCAGAGCAGTCACCCCAAAATAAAACCACAGGTTAACAATTTCATCCAAACACACATTTATTATAAAGATAAATGTAATATAGAATCTAAAAGAAATAACATTAGCTTTTTATTAAAAGCACGTGTTACAAATAAGAATAACATAGTCATACCTGAATATATTACTTATAAGATATAACACAATTAAGACAAAAAAAATGTAGTCACAAGGGGGCCGAAGTCTGGGTCCCCCTGTCCCGGTCCCCTGCCTAGATAAAATACAGGGTGGTGTCAGGAAGAGCATCCAGTGCAAAAATCTCTGCTAAACCACCTGTATGATTTAGTGAAAGCTCATTTACTGTGGCGACTCCTGACGGGATGTGCCGAAAGGTGAACAAGATAAAATAACCTAACTTCTTTAAATTATAGCAGTAATGCTTTTTCAATTATATTCAAATGTATTAAAGTCCCACAAATCGTTCACAGCCATCTTTTAATTATTAGTGTGCCAAAATAAAAATTAAAAAAATAAAAACTGTGTTGTTTCCTAGGACAGAGTTTATGCAGAGCGACAAAAGCTTACTCGAAATTTACCTGAGTTGTGGGCGGGACCTTTAACCCCATTCCCACATCCCCTCTTCCACCTGTTTGCAGAATCTACCACTACCTTACAGCCACATATAACCTCAAGTTTTCAGCCAGTTTTAAATTTTTTTAAAGTAAATTTAAAGTTTTAGACATCAAACTCTGGATAACATGAGTTGTATTTTCTCATCAGCTAGTATTTATTAGAATTGGTACATGCTTTTCTACTTGAGTACTTTTATTTTGAAGTGTCATAATCTAATTTTATTTTATTTTATTAGAACTTCAAAAGATGACACACATATTCACATAAGTAGAACAGAAAGAAATAAAGAAGAAGAAAATAATAAAATACAATGAAATAAAATTAGAATTGTAGTCTACAATACTAGGGATTGTCATACAACTTGTGATCTTCAATGAAAATGGACAGTTTTATGGCATTTTTGTTTTTCATAGATTTCAGTGATTTAAAATATAAACAGATATCTTAATGAAATGTGCTAAATAATGGTTTGATTTTTAAAAATCTGATCTTATGAATGAAAAGTTTTCCAGATATTAAGCATTAAATGCCAAAAGTAATTAAATGATCACCAGGAACTATTCCAAATAATATGATGTGTTTTTGTAACCGAACAGGAAAATGAGTTAGTTGATCATCTAAGTTGCTAATGAACTTTTCCAGAAACGCTGGTCTCCTCCGCTCCTCCTCCTCCTCTGGCTGTCAGGCTGCAGGGATGGACGGGCTTTCTTGAGGAGGAGGCGCTCCAGCTGCAGCCTACGTGCAGCAGCTCTTGTCCCGGGGCGGACCGCAGTCTGGGAGGACGTAAAAACTAACGGTTTCCTGTGCAGAGACGGAGCGAGCCGAGCCGAGCCGAGCCGCGTGGGCGGAGTGAGAGTGCACACGTGGACACACCGGACTGACGCTCCGCCCTGCCAATCGCGGCGCGACTTGGGGATGTCATCGCGCACCAACAACCAATAGTATCGCTTATGGAAAAGTGCAAGTCTGGACGGTGTGGAGTCGGGAAAATTTAGGTGGAAAAAGGATCTGTCTGGAAGGCTGCTGATGTTTACTGAGTGAAGAACAAGAAAAGAAAAAACAGCCCTGCAGTTTGCCAGGGTTAACAGATTTCTATGATGGGGAAAACAAAACATTTGAATTATTCTTTTTGAAAACCTTTTTTTCTATCTCAGGAGACATACACACACTCAGGTAAGATTGTTTTTTTCCCCCCCTTTATAACAAAAAGTGTAATCAGTGTGCTCTATTTATGATTAGCCAATGTAAAATAAAAGTAATTAAAAACATGACAAGAGATCATAAATTTAATGGATGTATGTAAACGTAGTTCTTTAAGTCAAGACAAGCAGCTTTGTTTGTTCAATCTTTTCCTTATAAAACATTTGACAAATGTGCTCTTTTAGACAAATTATCCGAAAACCTATTCTGTTTAAGTTAGGTTTATTTATGTCCCAACAAACTGGAATCTTAAAAATGTTTTTATATACATAACTGTTCAGTCCATGAGGCCTAACAGACGCCTAAACCAATACTTAAAAGTACTTGGCTTTTTGTTTATGGTCTAAAGAAAGTTCTAAAACACACTGAACTGCTGATGTTGTTGATTTTGTGAGTATACTGCCAGGATTGAGATTGTTGCATGATGATGGCCTCAGCTCCAAAGCCTTCTGGGCCTGAAGATGCTGCTCCGGCCGAGGATGCGTCTGGCTCACAGCTGAGCTCTGTTTAACATCTCAGTCCACTTCAGCCGAGGGTCCTCCTTCAAACGGGTTCTGTTGTTGCCAGGAAGAACGTTCGCTCTCATTTCCATCCAAAACAAGGGCTCAGCAAAGGGGGGCGTACACCTTGTTCTCCTGTTTTCATCTCCCTCCTGCTTTATGATGTCGTTGTCATGGGCTTTAAAAAGCCCCATTTACTGGCTTCTATGAGCTTTCAGCACACGTGGTTGCACAAAAAGGGTTGAGGACGATCACACGCCACTGCTGATGCTCAAATTCCAGTTTGCATCTGGTTGCTTTCCTTTAGAGAAACTGTAAACATTGACAGCAGCCAAAGGTCTTTAGCACCAGCAGCCCTCACAGTTTAATTGTCCCGGAAATGTTGGCTAATCATTATGAGAAAGTGTCCACGGATGCAGTAAGCCTTCGCTTAACGGGGTGAATGCTCGTTTGTGCCGGACATACACGGGAAAAAAAGGCTTTGTTCTTCCTGACACCAACACTAAATCTCTGCTGAGGTGAACCATGGCGCCCAACACACAATAATTATGCTTGATTGTACTCTTTAACTAAATTGCAGGCAGTTCTTCCTTTTGATTGAGCTTTTCTCCCTTTTTTTTTTACTCATGCTGTGTGATTAACGGTGGACTGTTTTATAAGTCTGTCAGTCTGCAAACAAATGAAAAATAATTGTCTTAAACTGAATTTTGGCTTTGGATGTGGGAAACGGTTTGTTTCAAGCAATCAAAACAAAAGTAAAACTAAACTAAACAAACAGCACAAATATACATCTATGCACACACATATCAAACTTAGGATATTTAGTCATGACAGTGATTGGAAAATACATAAACACACATCCACACTAGTAAATAATTCACTTGTTACTCTTATTCATAGACACATTAACTCGTATGCATACAGGATGTGACACAATGAAACTGTTAAAAATCAAGTCTGTCAAAAGGAGTTTACATTCTTGAAAGGGGAGGAAGCAAATTATTATAATCTCTAGAATTGATGAAATTGTGACAATTACTTTCTTAGTTTAAAGTACCGGTATTACAAAAATAAAAAACAGTGTCCTCCATTAAAAATAAATTTTAAAATATTACAGGAATTTCTTGTATTTTCTAAAATAATAAAGCAATTTTAGTTATATATTAACGTAAACCTCTACCTTCTCTCAGTTTGTAGAGAAAGTGTTTTTCTCAACCAGTCCAGATTAGTTTCAGATATGTCTTTTTTTTATTTGGGTAGTAAAAGTCAATCGTGAAAAGTAGAACATCAAGATGTTCACAAACCCTTATTTTCTTTTTAACATCACAACATAAACAGGCAGCAGGTTAAATAAAAAAGAGGGGGTTCTTTCATCACCAGCGGGCAAAAAGGTCCAGTACAGGTTTTTCCACATTTCACCAGAACAGAGTTCAATTCAGAAATGGTTGCCAGATGTTTTTGAACTCCTCAATATTGTCATTAAGGGTATGCGTTTGTCTTTCCAGAGGGAGAATCTTCAAAACCTCTGTGTACCAGTCTTCTAAGTGTCCTTGGAAATCCAGAATTTCAGCATGTTTTTTCTAGCTACAAACAGAAGAATTTCAGTTAGTGTTTTTACCTAGCGCTGTCCACTTTAGAGCTAAGAACACACTGAAAGGTTGAGAGTTCCACACTAAATTCCAACAGTATTGTCCCTTCCTTTTTTATTTCAGTCCAGTATTTTTGTATCCCACTACATTTCCTCAACATGTGTGCATATGTACCTATTTCACTCTTTCACTCGCAGCAGTAGGGAGAGTCTAAGCCCAGCTTGCTCCTCAGCAGTGAGTTTTAGATATGTTTTGAACAGTAATTGATATTTATTAATTTAATTTTTTTTACTTGTAAATCGAATCAAAGCCAAATTGATTCAGTGATAATTCACAGTGATCATTAAAATGTATCTCCGGCTGCAGAAGTTAAGTCGAGCTTTTCAAATGTACTGTATTTTATATTTACATAGCTTTATGGTGCAGCATTACTGTCACTATACCTTTATGTTGCAAAGGTGAAGCACAACAAGAATGGAAAACAGGCTAAATGATAAAAAAAAATCCTAAATGAACAATAAGCAGATTTTCTAGCAATATCTGCAAATATTTTAGATCTTACAATGTCCAACACAACAGTTTTAATTCCACAACAAAACACAGTTTTATGTCTGCGTTTTCTTTTAATCCCATAGGGTCACAATGCAAAACTGTCGTACACAAATTGCTTTGTGGACAGATTATGATTTTGCTGCAAAAATAAAGCGCCAATGTCTGTCTTTATTGGAATTCTGTGATTTTTCTTAGCTTAAGTGTTATCATTAATGGCACCAATTATCTACTTTTTCAGCCTTTTATTTTGTTCCTCTTTCCTTTTTCTTCTCAATCAGTGTGGTGGTCATATGACAGCACTAGGCATGTTTTTTTATTCTCAGTTCTATTTATCAATGTTTGTGGTGCATTTGGTTTTGGAACAAAGCGGCCTTTGGTTTGTTCTTCTTCATGTTCTCGTCTGTAACAAATCCAAATTTGTCTTTCACACGATTTGGAGTCATAAATTCGTCTTCCATCTCCACTCAGTGATGGACCACAAACAGGAAGCAGAAGCTGCTTAGAACATCTGTGTTGTAGTGATGTCTCTTGGTTTTGCTTATGCTTCGTTTATATTTGATAAAAAAAGACACTGAATAAAAAATTGCTTGTTTTACTGTGTCACACCAAAAAAAGCAAAGAATGACTCCCCACACTGGAAATTGAAAGCTGGTTCACGTTTTGGTTTCTGTCCCCCTTTCAGGCGCTGTGAGTCATGGGCAGCTTCAAGGGTCACGCTCTTCCTGGCAGCTTCTTCCTTGTAGCAGGGATTTGGTGGACAGGAAAGTACTCGCTCTGGCACGCCACCCGCAGGAACAAGAGCATAGGTTCTACTCGGCTGGCTGGCAGGTCCTTGCAGCGCCGCCTGGAGATCATCGAGAACTGTGTTGTCCTCTTCTTCTCTTTAGTGGGTGGGTCCTCCTTGTCGTTTTCAATCTCATAAAGGTTAATGAAGCAGCAACCCGACCAGCTATTTGCTCTAAGGACTGTGTCCTCTTCTGTGCCCCACAGGCATGCTAGCAGAGCAGTTTCTGGCAGATGGACCAAAGCTGCAGTTGTACAACTTTGCTGAGAAACACTGGGAAGACCTGATGAACTGGCAGCACGCCACCATGTACCTGTTCTTCGGCCTGGCGGCAACCGTGTCTCTGGTTCTCCACACCACAGAGGCAGCGCCGCTCGCGCTGGACCGTCTGATGCTGGCTGTCGCTTTCTTCAACGAAGGTACCCAGAAGGGTTTTGTTGGTTGCACTGATCTTTCTAAAGACTAACCTACATTTAGCACATCACGTTCATCTGTTAGAAACAAGAGATTAGTCATTTTATACCGATTGACTTTGTCCTTAAGCAAACTTAAAAATAAGGCTATTAGTGAAGGAAGCTTGGAGGGTGAAAATGGAAAAAAAGAGAGCTGGGAAGTGGTAAAAATGTAGAAAATGTTAATTATTTAAATAACAAAACAGATCCATGAGGGAGTTCAAGGACAATAAAAGAAAGTTTAATCTCACATTTCCTCAAAACATCAAAAGTTTTTTTTCAAGATTTCTATTAAAGAAGTCTGTGGATATATAAGATATCATTTAAAGGTTTTGTAAAATGTGTATCTTGTTGCATGTAAAGCACATCTACAACAAAGTCTTTTATAACTAAAACACATCCCAGCAACAGTCAAACATGGAGGTAGTAGTGTAATCATGGAGGGGGGTTGCTTTGCAGCCTCAGGACATGGACAAATTGCCATAATTGATGCAACCATAACTTCCATCCTCTTGTTTTTGGGTGTTTTATTTTTGTATTCCAAGATTCATCTGGTTACTTTACAGATCTGATTTGTTAAAGCGTGACTAACGTGCAAAAAGAAAAAAAGAATAGATCACGTTATCTCCACTGAAGACTTGTTTTTGTTTCTCCAGGATTTCTTTTCCTCTACCACCTCCATGGTCGGAGCATGCTGGATGTCCATGTGCATCAGCTCCTCCTCTACGCTGTTTTCGGGCAGGCTATTGTTGCCTTCCTAGAGGTTTTCCATCGAGGGAACATCATTCTGGAGCTGCTGCGCTGCACTCTCACCATCCTACAGGGAAGCTGGTTCTGGGAGGTAAATGTGAGCCTTTGGGAGCTGAAGTTGACTTCGAAACGTGAACTAACTCCTTCACTCGTGCTTTGTGTTAGATTGGCTTTGTGCTGTACCCTCCCAGTGGCCCAGAATGGGACCTGACAGACCACAGCAACATGATGTTTGTGACTATGTGTTACTCCTGGCACCTGGCCTTCGCCATGCTCGTCGTGGGCGTGCTGTATTGTACAGTCCGCTGGTCAGTACTTCCTTCTCCGCAGCAGAAACGTGATGGTTCCTCCTGGAAGCCTCACATTTCACAGTTCACAGATAAGAGCAGCTTAAGTCTGGCTGATCACATTGCTGCATGACGAGTTACGTGGTTGTTTGTTGTTCTTTTCTGAAGTGTGGTGCGCTCCAGACTGAAGAGGACTCCTCCGATGGAAATGGGACTTTTAAAGACGAGGGAGCAGGATGCAGAATCAGAAGACGACGTTTTATGAAGGAGACGGAACCATATGACTCAACTTTGTTATGAAACTTTGTTATGTAAAGTTAAGTTGTTGTTCACTAGCGCCATCTTCTGGTGAAATCTATCTCAATCGTCAGTGTTACTTGAAAGCATTTCTTTACATATGTAATGCGGCCTTCTTTACATCAGAAAGTCAGAGGTCAAACACAAAAATATGCTCATTTTCAGTAAATGAGTTGGATTTTGATAAAAAATTGTAACATTTTTGCTCAAAAGAGTTGAAAGTTATCATACTGTACATTTCTTTGCCTCTTGAATTTGCACAACAGAGTAGGTTTTGATGTAAATTATACAATGGAAGCATTGACTCTGTGACCCTAATTACCTACATTTGAAGCAAAATAACAATATATTCTAAACAGTTTTCATCCATTTAAAGGCAAAACCAGCACCCACTGTGGCTTCTGTACAGTAAAGACATTTTTTTAGCAGATTATTTATTGCTGCTAAAGCGGAAAAATAAATAAAGGAGATAAGTCAGTTTTGTTCTCTTCCATCATTTGTTGTTGCCCATATTGTGGTTTGTTTGTTTTTTATTTCATATTACATTTTAGTATCACTCATGGATTTTCTAATTTGATTCTTACTTTATGTGCTAAAGGCATTGATGCATTATTAGGAGGTGTTGTAAAACTCTCCAATGTGTTGCATTTAGTGACACTAAGGTTTGTTGATAAAATGTTACCAAAAAAATATCTCTGAACTTTAAAGAAATAAGATGTCTTTAGATTTAAAGTTTTAAAAGAAAGAAAATGTTTAAAGAAAAATATGGCAACAGTCTTTTTTTGGTGTAAAATTATTTAAACGTCACTTTTAAAAAAATCAAATTAGCATAGAATCTTGGATTTAATGGTAAAATACTTGTCATACTTTATTAGAAAACAATGATCTATTAAAGCTAGTTCTTCAAAGTTTTAGAAACCTAAAGTGGTTAAAGTAGTTTTGCTCATAGAAATGGGCAATCATGTTCTTTCTGTCCAGCATACTTTTTCTTTTTCTTCTTTTTTTTTAATCAAATATAATATTTTTGTCTGGCCCAGTGACAGAGCACAGAGCAGGTTAGTTGAAATGGAAATAATATATCTTGTCTCTTTTGATTTAAGCCATCCAACTTTACTTATATATAATATATGTATTAACCTCAATATTTGATGATAACTCTAAGATTAAGTATGATCCTTTTACACTTTGTAACATGAAAAATACGTATGTAGAATTTTGTATCTGAGGTAATTTTCATTTAAGATCATATCCTGTCTCTAATTCAACATGTTATTTCTGTAACTGGAGCTCTGACAAGTATTAAAAAGCATAAATCAGTGCTGAAGAAATCAATCATTAATGAGAAATGTCTCATTAAGCAGATTTTTCAATGTAGTTTGAATTGTTCAAAGGTGGTTCTGTGCAAAATTCTGGATGATCTGACAGAATCATTAGATACCAGTTTCCTTTTTTTGCTCTTTTTATTTTTATTTTTTTCAATAAATAACCAGAAGTGGACAGTTTGTGCCATCGTGAACCCTTCTTAAGGAAACAGCGCCACCTGTCTATCAGATGAGATAACAGTTCTGTGAAGGCATGATGAGTTTCTACAACATATTTTGTCAGCATTTCTTAAAATTAATATTTGCTTTTCATCTGAAATCAGATTTATTCAATTATAAGAGCAATCTAAAGTACATTATTTTTTAAATATGGTAATTAACATTTGCATTTAAATGCTAGAAACCTGAAGCTAGAAGAGGTAAACGTTTTGTGTTTTAAATTTAGAAACTTCAGAGCACTTTCTTTTTTTAAGCAGATTGAGAAAAAAGATCTTCTAGAAGAAGAGCACACACTCCTTCATCTAAATCTAAGCAACCCTTTCAAACCTTTAAAAGTTTTTTTTTTTTTAAAGAATCGAAATTATTTTACTTTATTAATGTTTTTACCGTTTTCATTTAAATGTTATAATATTAATAATTGGAGAAAAAAACCGAGGTGTCATAAAAAAAGAAAAAGATCAGAGTGAGACATCTGTTCCGCCGCTGGTATCGTGAGTGGCGCATTCCACACCTGATCAGGTAAGACAGCTTTCTGACGTCTCCTCCTGTCTCAGCGTGACGCCTCCATCTGCGGGGGTTTCAGGAGTTTCTCTGTCAAGGAAAAGGCAGCAACTGAGAGGATCTTCGGCGATGGATAAGCTCAAATCTGTGCTGAGTGGCGAAGAGGCGCGGAATGACAGAACCGTTCTGCAGGTAAAAAACAAAAACAAAAGAACAAGCAGATTCTCTTTTAGGAGATACAACTCGAGCTTAGATCCTGTCTTTGTTCTCCTGCAGACCGTGAATGACGCCTCGACACTGAGTTGGGCCACAAGAATAAAGGGGTTCATCGCCTGCTTCGTGGTGGGGGGCGCCTGCACAGTTTTGGTAAATAGATGTGGGGTTTGATTGATTTCCACAGTAATAGAGTTTCTCCTCTGGTCGTTGAGGAAGAGCTGAGCAGGGCAGGATGTTGCCTTACAGGTTCTTCTTGCTCAGAGGAATGCTGATGTTTTTTCACACCAAGCTTCTTTTTGAAGAAATGCTGCTGGAAAATGACTGTTTCTGGTCACTTTTGACCTGTTTTGCAGGGAGTGTGCGTGCTGTTCCTTCCTAAGATCGGAATCACTCTCTTTATCATTTTCTACACCTTTGGAAATATCTGTGCACTTGGCAGGTGAGTTCACCTAAAGCATCTCCTGAGGGTTCAAATATAGATCTGGACAAACTGACGGACAGAGAAGTCTGTTTTAAGCATGTTTCATGTATGTTTTCTCTCCCAGCACCATGTTTCTGATGGGCCCGGTCAAACAGCTGAAGAGGATGTGTGACAAAACAAGAGCGCTGGCCACCACCATCATGATTGTGAGTGAATCCCGGGTTTTTTACTTCCTCTTTAGAACATCAGCCGAGTTCCTGAGCTGAGTGTGGAACAATCAGAATGAATACAGACATGATTGGTCCTTAAGGAAATATTTCACTAACTTTGTGATACAGGCACAAAATAAATTTAACAAGTCAAGTAGAGTAGAAAAAGATTTCACTCAAGTAATAGTAGCATCACTTTCAATAGTACTAGTAAAAAATAGTTCCAAGTGACTTAAAATTACAAAAGAAGTATTTAGTTACTGTTGTAAAGAAAATTGTATTTATTTTTAAGAATTTATCAAACAAATTCAGGTTAACTTTCTTCTTCGTCCAAATGATAAACATATTTGTCAGCACTCTTTCTGGAATATTAGCTTTTCCTGATGAGTGGATTTTACTCAAAAGAATGTGACCAAATGAAGCCAAGTAAGAGTTGAAAGTAAAAGACTACTTCTACATCATTTTTTTAAAATACTTTTTTTATTTTAGGAATCCGTAGCTGATGGACACCCATCTCTGTATGTAAATTGTGGGGACTATTCAGAAAATCCAGAACCCAAAAATGAATAAAAAAACAAATTATGAGACACAATCTTTCAAGTCTTTTAGAAAGAGTCAGTCGGTATTGTTTTCTGAAATGCACAGCTTTATAGCCTAACACAGTGTTTTTCAACCTTTTTTGAGCCACGGCACACTTTAACCTTGACAAAAATCCCGCGGCACACCAGCATCCAAAAAAAAAAAAAAAGCTGATAGTCTGTATTGATGTACAGCCCCTTTGCAATCTCACGTGTATTTTTGTGATGATTGTGGCAGAAAAAGCTGGAAGCTGCAGCTGTTTTTTTTCTAAAAGATGTATTAAAATTTAAGTTAAAAGATTCAAAAACTGTTTGATGTGTGTTCGTTGTTTAAAGACGTTAAGAGGAGAGGCTCGTGCGCTAAGACAGTCAGTTTAAACCAATGCATCATGGGAGATGTAGTGCCGAAAATCCACCGACCGCAGAGAGACTCTCGTCTCTGAGCTTCTTGGTTTTGTTCACTTGTTCCACGGTCTGACACCGGATTCTGTGGAAAGATACACCGCTAAAGACGAGCTTTAGCTGGTATTTTTGTTAGAACTGAGCGACTTTTTGAGCTAAATCTAAACCAGGAAGTGAAGACTTTAACCACTTCTGATTGGTCAGACTGATGACATGTGACCAAGCCTTCAAGAATGATTGGTGGAGACAGTAAAAGGGGCGGCACTTTTCCGTAAACAGGTATAGCTGCAGCTAAATCGCGGTACCGTCATTCTTATCAAAATAACTTTAATAGAATCAAATAAACACAAAGAAAAAATAATTTTATGATTTTTTATATTCCTAACTTGTCATGATGGAGGACATGTATAAGAAAATGTTGCACAAATTTACAATTCGAAGTATTTCTTTATTCAAATTGTTGTGAATCAAGAGCAGACAAAAAAAAGGTTGTTTGAAAAAGCTTGCAGTTGTGAAGTAAAATCTACAATCGGTGGACCACAAGCTCCCTGCTCTGCTCCATTCTGGTATATCCAGCTTGTAGACAAATACATCCATGAACATGTCTTTGTTTTCCTCGTCTGAGCTGGAATCTGGATCTAAACTGTACGGCTGGATAGCTCTGATATTTTGTTGCACCGCTAATGTAAGGTTGGGGTTGAAAGGGGCTGTAAGCTAGTGGGAGAGTTTGTGAACAAAGAGATAATGGGAAATTAAAGTAGGGTTACTCCGCTTCAACAGTCCCACCCACAACTCAGAGGTGAATTTCTAATGATTTCTAATTTCTGGTGCTCTGCAGAAACTATGTCACAGAAAACAACACAGTTTTTTTTGTGTGGCTAAGAAACAATACAATAATACCTAAACAATCACTGGGAACACTTTGGAAATAGATCAAAAGATGATCGGGGGGGACTTTAGAGAGTCTTACATTTCTTTGAGTTTTGCTCATTAACCTTTAGGATATTTTGGCGGAAAGTCTCTTTCTGGAAACCTTAACGTTTTCCACATGTGAAAAATTAATTGTCAATGTTTAAAGTTGCAATCCAACCATGTTGTAATATGGTTCTGTTGTATTTCCCCCAAACTCCCCATGACTCATTTTCTCCTGCCATAGTGTGACCGTGGACCCAAACTCACCAACTTTGTCTTTAATAGAGGTCTGGTCATGCATTCATCAGTCTGTAGGGCTGAGTCTCACCAATGATTTCCAGTATTGATTAGATTCAATTCAACAGAGCCTGGATTGATTCAATTCACAGTTCTTTTCGATTCTGTTGATCCACTTGATTTGATTCAAATTTGAATTTATATGGTTTACACATTTAGACATATTTGTATAGAAATCTATTAATCCATATATCTAGAAATCTATATCTGAGTAGCTTTAGAGGCTGAGTAACTCGGTTGTTAAGGTGAAAAGCTACCATGGAGGAATCCAGGGTTTAATTCCCGGAGGGGATGGTACTGGGGTAATTACCATATAAATGGTGAGCAATTGACATCACTCAGTGAGGGTCCTTTTATTAGACAAGACCCTTAACGCTACCGCCTCCCGAGCGCGGTTCAGCTGCAGCTCACCGCTCCCCCAGGGGATGGGTCAAATGTGGAGAAGAATTTCCCCATTGAGGAATAAATACAGTATCAAAAAACATAAAAAAAAAATGTTTGTGTCTGTATCAGATTAAAAGTAATTAGTGAAATAATAAACCAGAGAGATTGTTAACACCATACAATTACATTTTTTTTCAAAAGGAGAAGCTCCAACAAAAACATTAACACTATAAAGGCTCTAAATTGGCTGATATTACAGAAATAAATGTCCTGCCTCTCCTGGAGGTGTTCCAGTTTGGCCACTAGGTGGAGCTCGTCCTATAATACAGTTTATTCCAGAAGATTTGAGCAAAAAAAAAAAAAAAAAAAACCCCAAAACAAAACGGTTGTTTAAAAAAGAGTTTGGAAAATTCATGCCTGTGAGTTTATAAAGCTGTTCGTTTAGTCAGTAAATGGCAGATTTTGGGTTTACTCCCGTAATTTGTTAGGTCACCAGAAAAGAAAAAGGCATAAAAGTGATTTTATCAACCCAGCCCTAAGTCTGAGGACTTGCTGCTGCAACTTTTTGGGCTTTATCTTTATTAATGAACTAAAAACACAATGTTGTTGTAGGCTTACACTAGTAGATTTAAAAAAAGAATCCAAAACCTTATGTCTATGAAGACTCTCATTCATCCAGGTTGATTCCATCATAGTAGTAGGTTTAGAGGCTGTCATCTGGACTTAGTTTTTAAAGTTAGAAGACTCCTATCCAAAAGACTTTGTCAATTCAAAGCATTGTTTGAGCAAAATAGATTCATTCTGTTTTATACCTGCATGTCTTAGAAATATCAGAGGCTGCTCTAACTTTTATGTAAAGTATTTATGAAAAAAAAAACTACGTTTAAAATGTACAGGAAAAATAAAAACAATCATTTCACCTCAAGTATGTAAAAAAAATGTTATTTTCTAAAATCTGAAGTAAATGTTGATGCTAATTTTATTTTTATAGAGTTGGATCTGGATTTAAACATGATTATTTCATGGCATATAAAATGTAAAACATAAATTAAAATGTCAATGTGAATAGAAAGTTGTGTATTTTCCAAACAGGCACTTGATCCATTTGGTAAAACAGATCAACCTGTTGAATCTCCAGATGCTTTAAATTGTACTTTGGGGATCATGGTGGATGCTGCAGCTCCACTTTTGGGAGGAAGCTATTGAAACACATTTAGAATGAAAGAAAATATTGATTTTTAATATATGTAATGCTTTTTATGAGGACCAGGTTTGATTTCTTTGTTGCTAATTTGGTTGAATGTCTTTTCAGACGTGCCTTGTTTTGACTCTTTGTGCAGCGTTCTGGGTGAGTGATCTTCGTCGCACCAATGATAATGCCTTTCTTCCTCATAATAATAATTAAAGTTTGTGCGCTTAAAGATTTGATGTTTGCCTTTTTATAGAGTTTCTTCCTTTTTCTTTCAGTGGAAGAACTTCGGACTTGCTTTGCTATTTTGCATTTTGCAGGTCTTGTCGTTTGCCTGGTGAGTCCAACCTTAAAAAAAAATTTCCAAAGCGGGAAGATTAAGCTCCCCTGTGACCTCGAATGTGTTTTTCTGTCTTCAGGTACAGTCTGTCATACATTCCATGCGTGAGGTTAGTCTTTCCTGTCATCATGTGTTCATATCAAACGTGTACGTTTGCTATCAGCAGAGTGAAGTTGACCAGTCTCTGATTTATTTTCCAGGGAGGCGATCTTGAAGCTGGTTTCTGTCGTCCTAAAGTGACCTTTCCTCTGATGTGAAGGCTTCTGCTGCTTGAAGTGTCTTTGACAGAAAAGGAACAGTCATTTGTTGAAGTTGACAATTTTCCTTTAGAAGACAAAAGTTGTTCTTTTATACACTGCAGAGTTTGTCCATTATTATTTAATTATTTCCCTTGTGCCTCTTGGCATTAAAATACATTTTTAAAATCCTTACTTTTTTGCCATATGTGTAAATATGTGTAATAAATGTACATATTAAAGATTTTATAAATCGCCAGCTAATGGCCTTACTTTGATGACTGAGGGGACTTTCCGCATTCACAAAACCTAATTGTAAAAAGTACATTTTTATTTTTTTGTTTCCACATTATCTGAATATGTATTAACCTTTAGTCTGCCACTCATAAAGAGATGAATACTGCAGTTTTACAGCGATATGGTGGTTGGGAAATATGCCTCGGCTTTTTATTTTTATTTTGATGCTTTAGTAATAAGTACAAAGCTGTTGAGACAGTAATGCTTTACACAGGTTTTTTAATGATTTAAAGTTTATTTATTGTGTTTGTCTCTAAAACACACTTGTATCTAACTTGCGAGAAAAAAGATTAGTTTTGCATGTAAAATGCGAAGCCATCAAAATTCAAAACTTTGTCCCAGTAACAATAAAGCTCATACTGGATATACTGAAAACAAATTCTCCTTAGGTGATGTTATAAAAAGTGTTCCTTATGATAAACACCTCTGGTGTTAAAAGAGTGGCTTACTAAAAAAAACACATGAAACAAGTTAATGCGGCTGTAAAGAGCATTTATTTACAGTGGTGCAGGGACAGATTCATGGTGAAATAACACATTGATTATGCTGTTTAACAGTCTGCAGCCTTTTCTGTTCCTGCCAATAACAAAAACAAAAGTGATACTAACTGTACAGCCATAGGATTTTTCCATTGGGAACTAAAAAGACACTATTATATAATCCCACGGGGTAATTTAGATTGCCTTTTTTTTACCTTGACAAGCAAAAAAATTGCCTTTTTCATGTGGTAAGACAGCACATTTTGCGCTATTAATAAAACAGAACATTTCGAGTGGGAGTTGTTAATTTGTTTCGCAAGATTACCTGCTGAGACCAGCCTGTGTAAATTATAAAGTGAACACCTTTCAACAAGACCCTTTCAGCTTTTTAGTTAATATCCCAGATCAAAAATGAAATATCTTCCCTGACATACTGACTGGATACACAACAGCACAGGTGTAACATAAATTCAGTTTTACCATGATCTTTATCAAAACACAAATGGAAATATATTTATTTAGCCTGTATGTTAGAAAGGAAATTGAATAAACAAAAAAAAAACAGATTTCGATTACACACGTACTACTGACTAATTTAAATATGTCATACGTAAATGTATGATAAACAGCGAATCTAACGAATTGTAAAATATGAATTTAAATACAAAAAACAATATTTAAGGTAATCTTATTATTATTAATCTCTACAGAACATTACTTTAAAAACAACACCATGCGTACACGTATACGCTGTTTTTCCCCCCTCCACATTCAAAACGTAAATAATCTACAACTGTTTGTGAGACCTAATACTGCGCAGACTCGAAGTCACGTGACCAACACCAGGACCGCCCCCCGAACCGAGTCTAGGCGCTGCAGATGACGCAGTCCGGTGAAGATGGCTCCGTTTCCAGAAGAGGTGGATGTTTTTACCGGCCCACACTGGCGGATGAAGCAGTTAGTGGGACTGTACTGCGATAAGGTGCGTTTAGAAAACAAAAGAACAACAAAAGAAGAGTTTTATGGGGTATTTGGATGATTTGTGGTCAAAGTTAGGAGGGAACGGCTGCTAGCTTGTCTGCTAGCTTTGTGTTACGTGACCTGTCGCACGATTGTGTCACGTCTGCCTCTATTCTGTTAATTGTTGCGTGCTGCTTTCACTTAGATAAGTTCGTCCTGGATCCTTACGGGTTTCAAAGTGATCTCCAGCAGATCTTTCGGTTGTTTTGTTAGCCGGGATCGCAGCAGGATTTGTTGTGCAACGTTAGTGTTACGGAGCGGCCTCACATGTTTTAATTATCGGACACACATGTGTTTACCCTGAAGCGTTAGTGCCTGTATAACCTCACATCTTATGATATATATACGTGTAATCTTCTTTATGTGATGTCTGCTGCGCTAACATTAGCTGGTGTGGTTACATCTGTGTGTTCCTCCTCCCTTGTGGTAGAATGTGAAAAAGCCAGGGCTTTAGTTTTTATTATTTCATTCGAGTCTTTTATTTCTCTCCCACAGCTGTCAAAAACTAACTTCTCCAACAACAATGATTTCCGCTCCTTCCTCAAGTCTCTGTGCGCGACCTTCAAGGAGTTCAAGATGCACGAGCAGATAGAGAATGAGTACATCATTGGCCAGCTGCAACAACGTTGCTGCACAGTTTATAACGTGCACTCTGACAACAAACTGTCAGAGATGCTGTCCCTGTTTGAAAAGGGCCTGCACAATGTCAAGGTAAATATGCCAAAAACCTATATTTCTTTCATGCCCATCGATGCAACTAAATAACCCCTTCAGCAAATGCATGCATGCACGCGCTGATCCACAGTGTGTAGTAATCTGTTATTAGAGTAACTGTCAGGCTAACCACTAACAAGATACTAGAGCAACATCAGAGCTGTCATTTTGTTGGGATAATTATAATTTATTGAGCAGACAAAAACTTTAGCCTTTGAGGAACAGTAGATAAAAAGTTATTGTTTCGGCTCAAGCCTCTAGTAAACTCCGATCTCAGCTGCTTTCTTGGATTAGTGTAAATTGGAACATCCGCTCTGCCAAACTCTCTAATAACTCTTTATTTTGTTTGGAGTGAGATCCTGCTTCCGGTCTGAAAGTTTCTACAGATATAAATATGCAGGACAGACTTATTTGTAAATTGTTGAAATATCTACTGTTAAAAAAAAAAAAAAAAAAAAAGCAAAAACAACATTGAGTGTGGGAAGATTTGACTCATTCACAATGTCTGATCATCTAAAAGTCTAGCTCCTGTGACAAACAATTGGGCAAAACAAATTCCTATTCAACTTTTCTTGTTGCAGTACACCTCAAAGAAAAAATAAAAGAATAAAAACAATAGTAAAAATAGTGTGATACTAATAATAAAAGCCCCCAACACACATTCACACTATACAGAAACCAGCAGAGAGATACAGTCCATGAATCTGTATTAAAACATGTGGAAATGTAAAACTTCCTTAAAAGCTAAGCTGAAAAGATGACTTAAGGTTTATCTTAAAAACCTCCACAGAGGCTGCAGCCCGTACATCACTAGGCAGGCTGCTTCACTGGTGAGGCCCACAGTGCTGAAAATGTGGTCTAGCCATGGATTTTTGTTCTGACCCTGTGGATCACCAGGATTATCCTTGGTCTATTTTGAAAGTGTTCCCGGTGGTCTTTTAACTATAGTTATGCAGTTTTTAAGCCTCCCCCCAAAAAATGTTGTTTTCTAGGACATAGTTTCTGCAGAGCAGCAGTAGTTCTTTAGAAATTTGCCTCTGAGTTGGCCCCGACCCCCTTCCCCTCCCCGTTGCTGAGAGCTCTCCATTTACATTCTTTACAATATTGGAGCTAACCGGCTGTACAGTTATGAGCCGGATGCCAGCTCAGACGATGAAAATAAAGAAGGTATATTTCCCGTGCGCAACTTTTAGAATCATGCAAAATACCTAAAGCGTGGTAAACGTCTGCTTCTGACTGTCCAAGAGCAGCCGATCTAAGATCTGGGATTTCTGTTTGTTCTGTGGTTTTAGAATGAATGTGAGCAGCTTAACTATGCTCGTCAGCTGAAGGAGAGACTTGAGGCGTTCACGCAGGACTTCCTGCCCCACATGAAGGAAGAGGAAGAGGTACAAGATAATCATGCGGGATAAGCAATAACTCAAAATGTCATTTGTTCATAGCCCAGTCATCTTTTTCAGCGTGAAGCTGTGTTTAAACGGAAATGTGTTGCAGGTGTTTCAGCCGATGCTCATGGAGTACTTCACCTACGAGGAGCTGAAAGACATCAAAAAAAAGGTGATAGCCCAGCACCACAGCCAGCAGCACGGGGACTGTGCTGCCGATGTGCTTAAGGGATTCCGTCTGTGGTCGCAGGCTGAGGAGCTGCAGAAAGCCTTTAAATATTCGGATCATGAGAAGACCGACTACGGTGAGTGTTTGTCCAAATGACTAAACTTGTTACAGGTTTCCAGTTAACTGCATGACAAAGATGAGTCAAGCGTCTGTTGAAGGCCACAAACGTCTTTTTTTGTCTTATCTTCAGTCATATTTTTGTGTGTTTGGAAAAAAAGCTTTTTATTTAATCCAGGAGAAACATTTTTTTTTTTTAATAAACAGCAACACACAGATATTATGACCCGTTACCAAAATATGAGACTAGTTAAGGCTTTATTTGGGGTTAGTTGTGTTCAGCCCTCTAATGAACTGATAAACTGTCCAGGGTGGATCCTGCCTTCGCCCAACTGTAGCTGGATAGGCTCCAGCATCCCTGTGATTTATGACAGGATTAAGCAGACATAGAAAATGAATGGATGGAGTTGTGATCGTCTGTGATTGGAAACAAAATTAGCAGGATACTTAAAGCTTTTTTTTGGTGTAAAATATTAACAATATTTGTACAGAACGTGGATTATTTTGAGCTAATTTGATCATTGTGGTATTTAAAATATTCAGTCTTTTTTTTTTTCTTTTTTCCTTTTTTTCCTCCATCCTCAGACCTGGAGAAGAAGCAGAATACATCAACCAACATCTCACACCTTCCTGTAGAAATTATGCTGAGGTTGTTCCACTATTTAGGCCCTAAGGATCTGTGTCGCTGCAGTCAGGTGTGCAGTTTGTGGTGGCAGCTGGCCAAGACCGGCTCTTTGTGGAGACATCTTTACCCTGTTCGCTGGGTCAGAGGTAAACCTCAATTCATGTTTTTCACCTTTTCTTTTTTAACCAAGTAGTTGTTTTTTACGGTGGCCCAGAAGGGTCACAACACAACACATTAACTTTATACACAACACACTAACTTTACACACAACACACTAACTTTACACACAACACATTAACTTTACACACAACACATTAACTCACAACACAACACAATAACTCACAACACAACACAATAACTCACAACACAACACATTAACTCACAACACATTAACTCATGGCCCAGAAGGGTCACAACACAACACAACTCCCTCCTGTGTGTGCGTGTGTGTTGTGTTAACATGCTCCATGTGTTAACATGCTCCTGTGCACACACAGGAGGGAGCGAAAAAAGGAGAGGAGAGGAGCGTGGGTGCAGTGACAGAGAGGGGTGTCAGAGCGGAGGGAGGAGTGTGCGTTCATATTGTGTGTGTTTAGAGGAAGGAGAAAGTTTCTGGCAACACTGCTGCTAGCTTCTCTGGTAGCAATAACATGCTCCCTCCACAGCTCACTGTGACGTTACTTTCTGTTAGGTAGTTAGCCGCTCAGCCCAGTAGAAATTTCAGAATAAAAGCACTTCAATTGCTGCTTTACTTCCGTTGTGAGTTAAAGTGTTGTGAGGTAAGTTAATGTGTTGTGTTGTTGTGACCCTTCTGGGCCATGAGTTAATGTGTTGTGAGTTAATGTGTTGGGATTTAATGTGTTGTGTTGTGAGTTAATGTGTTGGGATTTAATGTGTTGTGTTGTGAGTTAATGTGTTGTGTGTAAAGTTAATGTGTTGTGTTGTGACCCTTCTGGGCCACCGTAGTTTTTTCCATGGTAAAGATGATCTTGTGGATGCTTAGGCATCCTTAGCGCGTTGTTTCTAAAAGGTTTTTTATAACACAGGTGATCCTTACAATGGGCCTCCTGGGGATCTGGATCAGGAGCCAGATGAAGAGTGGGTGAGGAGTCGACAGAATGAGGGCCGAGCTTATCAGAAGTGGGACGAGGATGCTGATATTGACGAGTCAGGTGAGGGCCAATATTCACTTCAAACATGTATGAGCTGAATGTTATCTTGGTCATGTGTGTGTGCTGGGAATAGTTTCATCGTTTACATTTTTTCTTTTCACTTTTGAGTGGGGGGGGGAAAGTTCCAGTTTTGTAGGTGGATGGACCTGCAGTGTGTTGTAGTTCATTATGTTCACGAGGTAGTGACTGGATTGTGTTCTTCTCGTCAGATGTTTCGGGTCACACAGAGGGCTCACTTGCTATCAATATGGTGCAGAGAGAGAAGAAGCTCCTGAATGGGATCCTCCAGAACCTCCTCCCTGCTGTGGGTCCATCCGTCAAATCCATTATTCTGGCCTACAGCTCAACAGTCTCAAGCAAAATGGTATGCAGCGCTTGTCCAGTCAGAGTTGCATCGCTGCCATGAGATTTGATGGTTGTTAAGCTAAGCCTGGAAGCTTAAATGTCTCTTCCAGGTCCGTCAGATGGTCAGCCTCTGCCCCAACATCACTCATCTGGATCTGACTCAAACTGATGTGACAGACTCTGTGTTTGACAGGTACAAAATACTTCCTTTAAATGAGATTCTGGTTCTGTGGATTGAATGGCGACTGAATTGACTTCATTTGGTTGGAGCTGGAAGCCGGTCCTTTTCTATGGATGGCATCACATCTCCAGGGGCCACTTCTCCAGGGGTCATCATTGCATCGATTGCGATGAAGGACATGTGGGTGGATCACGGGCCATCAAAGATAAATAATGCCAAAAATGTAAATAATTATAAAAGAATTAGCAAATCAAAATCCTCTCCAAGAAGTATATGACATGATTGACATGCAGAAAGGCCAATAGAACACCCTCTGATACATGCGTCACTGCACACGTGTGTTTAAATACACTGAGAACATTGTTTCTGTCATCGGAAAGTCGCTACCTGCCCCGCGGCGCGTCAAGTCCCCTGCAGAGGACCACGCTTGCCCACAGGAGTGTTAGTTGAGGCCCGGGTTGCCCTGCGGGCCTCCTCGATTGACCGTCTGACTCAGCCGTCCTGCCACGGCAGCAGCTGCCGGCCCCGTGGTTCCTGTATTATTATGTATTACTACAAAAATAATAATACAAACAACAAAGCTCCTCACAAAGATGTGTGTAGATTTTGAATTATCAGTCCATAAACAATGATATGTACTAATAGTTCAGAATACTATGTCATTAGAGAGATATTGGATATATATACTGTATCTGTATGTGGATCTGTGTGTAACTCAGAACACTGAGTTTTGTTCTCATTTTTCTCCAGCTGGTCTTTCCTGGGAGCTTGTCGTTCTCTGGAGCACCTGGATTTGTCGGGATGCGAGAAGATCACCGATCTCACCCTGAAGAAGCTGTCTACCGGGTTGGGGGAACTCCCCTCCTCCTCCTGCTCTGACAAAACCTCCCCGTTGAAAGGTTTCACAGCGCACATCGACGAGCGAAACCTCCACGCATTGGAGCGAAAGAAGCAGGCCATTGTTTTCAAGTACGGGACTCGGCGCTGGGGGGGGCCCTGCATCCCAACGCCAGTGTGGGTTGTGGAGACCTCCGACCTGGCCGATATTGAGGACGCTGCAGCGTGGAGCCGGCGGGGTGGGATGCCCCTCCCTGAAAGCTTCGTAGAGACGCAGCTGATGGGCGGCTCTTGCTGCTGCAGGACGAGCAGAAGGCAAGCCCACCGGATGGGCTCGGACGCCTCATATCTGGCTCAGCAGTACGCCAAGTCGGGGGAAATATTCTGCGGTCACTCCACCTGCTGCTCAGGTGACATCGCCCTCAGGACGTTTACAGTGCGCGAAAGCGTGTCTGGCTGCGGCAGGAACGCCACTGCAGGATCTCGGACTAAATGCCCTCCCCTGGGAGGACTGCAGTGTCTGCAGCCTGAAAACAGGACTGACTGCTCACCCGCTAAACGGGCGCTGAAATTTCTCAGTCTCTCTGGATGTTACCAAATCACCGACCTGGGCTTGAGGTAGTTATCCTCTATTTCTTTACACAAAGACTCACTAACTTAGTAAAAAAACGCTTCTGTTTCAACACCTGAGGTGTTAACTAAGGTGGAGAAACCAGCATTATTACGCAAGGATTTAATCCCCAATGAGGTATCAGATATAAGAAATTAATGGACGACGCGGAAGCTTCATTGACCAATGAGAGCCGTTATACTCCCCATAGCAGTTGCTATGGGAAACAGCAGCGTCCTGATAAGGCTAAGTCTGTAAGTAAGTAGCACCACTCACCTCCTCCATCATCTGTGTTTCAGGACTTTGTCCCTGCATGGAGGGCTTCCCGTCCTGGAGCATCTCAACTTGTCTGGCTGTCTCTCCATCACTGAGGTGGGGCTGCAGGAGCTGGTCTCAGCCTGCCCATCCCTCAATGATGAGCACTTCTATTACTGCGACAACATTAACGGTAACACAAGTGAAGCTGCCAGCAGCTCATCCTCACCCTGACACAAAGTCATGCTTGTTGTTGGTGTTTAGTTCTTGATGAAGCTGCTTAGACATTCAGCAAAGGAAATAAGTATTTGATCCCTTAGTAGCCATTAAAAGGTCTGGTTCACACAGACCAGATCGTCTCCTCTAATCAACCTGTCACCTGTTTGAACTGATAGAAAAGACACCTGTCCACAGAATCCGTCCATCAGTCAGACTCCAAACTCTCCAACATGGGAAAGACTAAAGAGCTTTCAGTGGATTTAAGCAGACCAGAATGGACTACAAAACCATTGGCACGAAGCTGGAGGTTAACAACTGTTGGTGGAATTGTTCCAAAATACAAGAACACGACCATCAAACCCACCTGTAGGTCTGAGCCTCCAGACACAATCTCACCTGGTGGGGTTTCCATGATCATGAGAACAGTAAGGAACGGCCTAAAACAACACGGCAGGAGTTAGTGGAGGATCTCAAAGCAGCTGGAACCACAGTCACCACGAAAACCATTGATAATAGGGGTGTGTATTGGCAATACGATACGATACGTATACCGATACGCGCCCTGCGATACGATACGTATCCCGATATTTTACCGAAACATGTTTACTTTCTGTTTTTTTAAATATGACTTTGAAAAAACTCAACCTAAATTTTAATGTGTTCCACTGTAATTAAATGGTCAAATTCAGTTTATTTAATGATCAAAATGTGAAGCACTGCAATTGTATCTCATATATAAGTTGCGTTTACCAAAGCAAATTCATAGTGCTTTTATTTTGGTAAGTTAAAATATAGAAAGGGAACAGTCAACATTGTCTGATTTAAAAAAAAATATATATTTTTTTTTTTCCAGTGCATTAGCCTATTAGCTGCTGCCGTGCTTCATTGTCTATCTTATTTATCTGAGCTGCTAAAAAGGAGGGTGAAGTGGAAAACAAGAGTCAGACGCTGAATGACGCTCAGAAATAATAAAAAAAATATCAATCTGGCAGCATTTTGAATCGATACAAGTATTGCCAAATTATGTATTGCGATATATTGCCAAATCGATTTTTTTCTTACACCCCTAACTGATAATACATGAAACCACCATGGTTTAACAGCTTCCAGTGCTGGCAAAGTAGCCCTGCTTAAGAAGACATGTGCAGACCCACCACATGTTTACCAATGAGCACCTTCATGATTTTAGAGTAGAGAGGAATTGGGAGAAGGTGCTGTGGTCAGATGAGACCAACATTGAGCTTTTTGGCATCAAGTCAACCCGACGTGTTTGGAGGAAAAACAATTGTTAAGCATGGAGGTGGAAACACTTTTCTTTGGGGCTGTTTTTGGATTGACGGAGCCATGTACTGTCAAATCCTGAGTGAGAACCTCCTTCTCTCGGTCAGGGGGCTTAAAATAGTTCGTGTATGGGTCTTCCAATAGGGCCATGACCCAAAACATACAAGGAACGGCTGAAGAAGCATATCACGGTCATGGAGTGGCTTTAGCCAGTCTCAGATCTTAATCCTATAGAAAACCTATGGAGAGAGATGAAGCTCTGAAGTGACAGTCGCCAAACCTGAATGATTTACGAGTCATTTGCAAAGAAGAGTGAACCAAAAATGTGCAGAAACTACAACAAACATCTGACCTCTGTGCTACTAATCAGGGTTTTGCCACAAAAGTACTACGTTTTCCAGGCTAGAGGGATCAAATACTTAATTACCTCAATGAATCCCAAATACATGCAAATTGTCTGAAATTAATTAATTGATTTTTCTATCTCAATGTTCAAATGAACCTACCAATAGGATGAAAGACTTCTTTTTATGTGAACACACCTACAATATCACCATGGGATCAAATAGTTATTTCCTCCGCTGCAGGCAGTAGGCCTGTGATGGTGGCAGTTCAGACAGCTTCAACTAACCCCACATGCTCAGATTGTGTTGTAGAGTACATAACCACTGCTGCTGTGACGTGAGGTAAGGATTTTTCCCAGGAGCCACTCTGGTTTTTGCCGTTTCATAACCTAGTTGGTGTGATAGGCGAGTTTTTTTTCCCCCTGGTGAAGATGACCAACGCCAACGTGTTTTCTCTCCAGGTCCTCATGCCGACACCGCCAGCGGCTGCCAGAACCTGCAGTGTGGTTTCAGAGCCTGCTGTCGCTCCGGAGAGTGACCCCTGCCAGCTAGTCTCCAAAAGAACGAAAAAGCAAAGAAAGTCACTTCTCCTTACTCTTGCACTTTATCCTGGGAATACCATTGGCTGTATTTTGTGTCACTTCAAAATGTTTCTTGATGAAACTGTAATGTTGCTCCTTCTGTTTGCCTCCATGCTAAGTGGAAATATTCCCCAAAGGAGGGAGATTCTTACAGGGTGATGGTAGAAAAAGACATCCTAGAGTCTTTGAAAAAAAAAAACAAACCTGAACACAGCAAGTGTTTCCTGTAGTTGAACCACTGTTGGTATCACAAAAACTAGACTTTTACATGAACCTGCTTTACTTCTTTAATCAGCGTAGTTCCCCCTGACTATAGGATCAGAGCCACGCCCCAAAACGCCTGTTTGACTGACTGGGGCATTTAAGGTCAAGCTGATGCTTTCAATAGATAAGGTTCCCAAATAGTGCCGACGATGATCTGATCTTTGTTCAGTGGCCTGTCCTCCATAACAAAAAAGGAACTGTCCATTTTTCCCAACTTTAGCTTTTCCGTGCACTCCAAAGGGGAATAAAACGCTCCGATGGAGGCCCAACCCTCTCGATGATGACGCGCTGGGGAAACGTTCACCTTACGGTGGATGAGCGCTTCTGCTTTATCGTTATGCAGCTGTGTTTTTTTTTTGTTTTTGTTCTGAAGTTTTGCATGAGACATAAAATTAAAGAAAAGATTTCCACTCCGCAGTTGTTCCGTTTTGATGATTTTTGTTGCTGTGCCGGCACATTTGTGTGTAAATGGAGCTCACGCAACACTGCAATATAAAAAGGTATTGGACCTTAGTGTGTGACAGCCTTGGTCTCTTATGTTTTTGTATCAAGGTCAAATCTCAAAATGATTATTTTCTCTCATTTTGCTTCCCTATTTTGTTTTTTAAAGGGTATCAACTAAAGCTTAAATGAAATACAGATCAAGTAATAATAGATTTACATTTGGATTTATATATAAAACATACAGGTAAAAACAGGATTTGTATAAATGATATTTGTACAAAGTTCTGTTTAAATTAAAGAAAATCTTTGTATCTTCAAAGGTGGATGAGATCCTCTTAGCCGTCACGTGCGCACGAGTGACGCCAAGTAGACCCACACAGACAGAACGTTGTTGGGATAAGGGTGCACGTACACGGCCAGGGCAAACTCGACGTTGGATCCTTGAATGTTGTGGACGCCGGTGCTGTGCACGGCCTCTATGAGGGGCCGGATGTCAGAGAAGGGCATGTGCAGAGGGAATCCTGAGATCTGGAAAGAAATGTGCCTGTTAGTGCTCCTTATTTAGTGATAACCGCTCTGTTCTCTTGAGTTTTTGTCTGTGCAGCAGTGACTCAGACCCTGTAATCTCCCAGCAGCCTTTGCAGCTCGTGGCGGTGGCCCTCAGCCACGTCCTGCCCTCTGCTCTGCTCCAGCTTGGGCAGGAACTGCTTCAAGGTGGTGTTGCAGTAGCGGTTCCAGCGTGTTGGGTGTCGGGGGCGCCACTCCATAATCTTCTCCTTCAAAATTTTCTCAATTCTAGCAGGAGGGGTGGATGAACACTTCAGGTAGGCTGTAATTGTGGACAGGGTGACGCAGAGCGAGCTGCCGTGACTCACCTGTCCTGCAGTTCGGCTGCAGCTGCTGCGTCTGTGTGGCTGTACACCAGCTCCTCCGGCTGCGAGGCAAATACAATCGAAATGAAATAAAAGAAGTTTGTTTCCAAAAAAAATTTCTTGACACGCACCTGTACGCTGGACAAGCCGGGGTGGGGAAAGGACCCAGAGAAAAAGGGTTTCCAAAGCTTCCTTTTTGAGACATCGAAACTCATCCTCATAGGGGAAGCATACTCTTGAATATTGAACCAAACCTGAGCAGCAAACCACAGGCGTTAAAACTCTTTCAAAGGCACTGACCCCCCCCCCAGCGGCTCCTCCTTCACTCACATTGTCAGCATCGACCAGGCAACCGACCGCTTGCAGCGGACAGAAGGTGTCGTATTGTCCGTAGAACTGACCGCTGCTGGGATTCCAGATGAGGTAGCGGCTCTGTTCGTGGGTCAGGACATATGCCGTGGGTCCCTGAGAACAATCAACACGTCAGGAAGGAACCATCCACGCCATCGTGTAATGAGTCACAAAGGATTTTGTCGTAAGTGTCAGAGACCTCTGGTATGGCTGTGCCTATTATTAGCCAGGCTTTCTTTCCCAAAGACAGGAAGTAGTTGCACAGCAACACAGCGTGTTCTTCCTCATCTCCTGCTAGAAGAGTGAGGAATTGCTAAAAAAAAGAGAAAAAGATGAGCTTTAAGACGGTTTTCCCTCAGCTTTTTTTTCACCTGTAAATGAAGAGCTTTGCTCACATTGCAGGTGGTCCACAGGTCACAGACGCCAGAAAAAGAAACATGGTCGGGCAGAGAAGGGATGAGGGACACAAACCGGGCCACCAGCGTCTGTGGAGACACCCCAACGCTCAGCAACATGCTGATATCACCCCACATGCGGTACAGATCACACCCACCGTGGCTTCCTGGGGGTTATTCGGGAAAGCATCCAGGAACTCCTGCGGGGGGTTGAGCGGTCGAATGTAACGCGTGATGAAGACCGTCTTTCCGTTCAGGTCGATGACCGTGGTGATGCAGGGGCGGTCCGGGTGACGCTCGGCTGCTTTCCTCTCAAACTTCTCGGCTGCCTGCAGTAAGCGCTCGTGCTCCTGACTGTCAAACTGCAGCAAAGGGAGGAAGGTGACTGCAGAGCAGTGTGGAAGGACAGTGCTACCTGTGCTGGCAGGAACTGAGAGATGTTACCTTCAGCTCCTTTATCTAGTGTGTGCAGGAGAGCCAAACCCAAAACAAAAACCAAGAAAACGACACGGATAAATTCCTCAACAAAAAAAAAATAAAAGACACCAGCAAACTGTGATTGAACAGGGAGAACTGATGTAGACTGGGAACTCAAAACACAATCCGTTCTGGACTCCTGGGAATGACGTACCTTCTCCCTAATGGACTCTCCGGGCACCAGCTGAGGCTCGATGGTGATGAAGAGTGTGATGAATGCACCTTCGCTGACACTTCGCGAAAAGTCGTAGCCACTGTTGGCGCTCTGACAGCGTTCTTTGCTGTAACCCAGCAGCACCGCTGGGGTGTTCACCTTAAACGTTCCGTCGATCTGCCACATATGGAGGGAAAAGTCAGCCACCAGCTTGTTTGCACAGGAGGAAAAACAAAAACCCCTTGGTACGAAATCTCACCCTGGACTGAGAGTAAATAGTGCTGAAAGGAATCCTGACGGAGCCTAACCAATGCTTCTCCACCTGAGTGTGAATCGACGGCCCCCTCTCTTTGTCGTTCTGCGGAAAAAATGCATTTCAAACAACAGATTTGCAAAAGAATTTTTGGGGAACCCGACATTTCTACTCACCACCCCAGTTTCGTGCACCATTTCATCAAATATGTTAATGAAAACCTCATCTTTGACCGACTGCAGGTTGGATGTGCTGTAGTCGCAGTTTGGAGCGCTGCGGAGTCAAACCACAGTGTTTACGGCATGCTCCCACTTTCTGTTGCGTGCTTTGATTCCAAAAGCTGTTGTTGTGCCGACGCAGTGACCAAGGCCAGCACCTGAACGGAAGCTGCAGCTCTTCATTCCAGCTGGGGTTGGGTCCGTCAGGCTGTGGTCGTCTGCAGGACTGTGCGCTGGAAGGAAACCTCCACGAATGGCCTGACCTGAACCTGCAATAGACAGAAAGACGCGTGCGTAAGGCATCGTGCTGTCGGAGCAGTTCAGCTGAGGGGGCTTTACCTGGTGGAGGTACCAGTCGCTGCCGTGGATGGCAGGCTGAGAGGATTGTCCAGCTTTCCTATAAGAGAGTAAGCCAAAGAAAACAAACGTCAGGTTCTATTTATGCTTTTCTGCTCGTCTACTTTGGCAGCACTCACTCGCCCTGAGGTCTGCGGACGGGGATGTCGTAGGCTCGGATGATGTTGACAAGCAGTTTGACGTCTCCGTCGGACAAATTCTGTGCCGTCACCTTCTTTCTTTCCTTCCTTTGAGGCTTCAGCGGCCTCTTGGGTTCAGCCAGCTTGAACAGGTTGATTCCTAGAATCCTGGTTGAAGCCACAAAGGGGTCATGAGGAGAACACACACAGCACATTTCTTACATACTTGCATATTCCATAAATGCACATCACAATGTGGGGAAACACTAACAGTACTCACTATCTCCAGGTATTTGCGCTTTATCAGCCGCAGAATAAACTGCGTAAGCTAACCTTTATAAAAGTGCAGAACTGCTGTACAAAAAGCCTTTTATCTGCTCTCATTCACATATTATTGTTGTCCGCTGGCATAAATATTATTAAAATCAGATCATTCCACAATCTAATTGATGTTTTAGGACAGAGCATATAAGTTTGGTTGCTGCATTTTAGTGGGGCTTGTTTTCGGGTTGTTTTCTATTTTTTTTTTTTTTTTTTTTTTTTAGCTTTGGAGCTTTTTTTCTAGCAGAGGACTGTTTAAAAGCTTCTCTATGACTTCCTGGTTGGCTGTTGGAGCAGACAAATGAAACCCTTCCTGTAGATTTTGTACTTTTACACAACAGTCTCACAGGTCACTGAGAAAATGCCACTATTGGCACTACAGCACTGGGAGTTTATGCTAGAAACACAGAGGGATGGGGGGACTAAAGACATACCCAGAACCTGCACCACTGTGGAACAGCAGAAGACATGAGAAGAAGAAAAAAAAATGACTATTATTTGTAATAATTAAGAAGAAAGAAAAATGCTGTTTTATTGGTAACGGATCAGAAATAAATCCCACAGTTCATTGATGTTTTTCTATACAGTCCACAGCAAAAGTTTGGACACACCTTCTCATTCAAAGAATTTTCTTTATTTTCATGACCATGAAAATTGTAGATTCACACTGAAGGCATCAAAACTGTGAATTAACACATGTGGAGTTACATAACAAAAAAGTGTGAAACAACTGAACATGTGTCATATTGTTGGTTCTTCATAGTAGCCACCTTTACTGCTTTGCACACTCTTGGCATTCTCTGGATGAGCTTCCAGAGGTCGTCACCTGAAATGTTTTTCACTTCACAGGTGTGTCCTGTCAGGTTTAATGAGTGTGATTTCTTGCCTTATAAATGGGGTTGGGACCATCAGTTGTGTTGTGAGGAAGTCAGGTGGATCCACAGCGGATAGTCCTACTGAATAGACTGTTAGAATTTGGATTATGGCAAGAAAAAAGCAGCTAAGTACAGAAAAACGAGTGACCATCATTACTCTCAGAAATGAAGGTCAGTCAGTCCGAAAACTTGGGAAAACTTTGAAAGTGTCCCCAAGTGTGGTCACAAGAACCATCAAGCGCTCCAAAGAAACTGGCTCACATGCAGACCCCCCCAGGAAAGGAAGACCAAGAGTCACCTCTGCTGGGGAGGATAAGTTCATCCGAGTCAGCAGCCTCAGAAATGGCAGGTTAACAGCAGCTCAGATTAGAGAGCAGGTCAATGGCACACAGAGTTCTAGCAGCAGACACATCTCTACAACAACTGTTAAAAGGAGACTGTGGGAATCTGACCTTCATGGTAGAATATCTGCTAGGAAACCACTGCTAAAGAAAGGCAGCAAGCAGAAGAGACTAGTTTGGACTAAAGAACACCAGGAATGGACATTAGACCAGAGGAAATCTGGGCTTTGGTCTGATGAGTCCAAATTGGAGAATTTTGGTTCCAACCACCGTGTCTTTGTGCGACGCAGAAAAGGTGAACGGATGGACTCTACATGCCTGGTTCCCACCGTGAAGCATGGAGGAGGAGGTGTGATGGTGTGGGGGGGCTTTGCTGGTGACACTGTTGGGGATTGATTCCAAATTGAAGGCAGACTGAAGCCAGCATGGCTACCACAGCATCTTGCAGCAGCATGCTATTTCATCTGGTTTGCGTTTAGTTGGACCCTCATTTCTTTTTCCACAGGACAATGACCCCAAACACACCTCCAGGCTGTGTAAGGGCTATTTGACCAAGGAGAGTGATGGGGGGGGCAGCGCCAGATGACCTGGCCTCCACAGTCACCGGACCTGAACCCAATGGAGATGGTTTGGGGTGAGCTGGACCACAGAGTGAAGTAAAAAGGGCCAACAAGTGCTAAGCATTCTGGGAACTCCTTCAAGACTGCTAGAATACCATTTCAGGTGACGACCTCTGGAAGCTCATCAAGAGAATCCCAAGAGTGTGCAAAGCAGTAATCAAAGCAAAAGGTGGCTACTATGAAGAACCTACAATATGACATATGTTCAGTTGTTTCACACTTCTTTGTTATGTATATAATTCCACATCTGTTAATTCAGTTTTGATGCCTTCAGTGTGAATCTGCAATTTTCAGTCATGAAAATAAAGAAAACTCATTGAATGAGAAGGTGTGTCCAAACTTTTGGTCTGTACTGTATGTCTCTGTGCGCAGAAACCCACTCATAGAGACATTGTTGTCTGCTTTCAGAGGATGGAGGACTCACTGAAGGAACAGATTTCATTCAATTAAAGCAACACTAAACTCAAGAGACTTACTTACTTCAGCCTGTGATTCATGTCGGCCCTGAATTTCTCCCTGACGTGCTGACATGGATGCTCAAGGTTTTCCCAGCTACCTAACCTCTCTGTCTTAAGTTGAGATGGAAGTTTAGGCTTTTCGCTTCTTTCCGACAAGAAAAATATGTGCAGTTCATGTAGGGATGATCACTCAGAATGGAGAAAACAGCTGCATTTTGTGACTGACGTGTAACAAACAAACAAACAGGAAACACTGTCCGCTGTCACGGACAGATGTGTTTTTTTACTGAGCCTGAAAATATTTACCCGATGCTCGGTATCTCGTCTTCAACCACTAAATCAGAGAGGATGAAGCGATGTCTGGCAAGAAGCAACCGATTCGTGATGGATTCTTGGATCTGTGGGGAACGGACAACGTGAAGGTGCTGCCATGGCATAAAAGGTAAAAATGATACTCGGGACTGATGCTCACCTTCTGCAGGTATTTGGCCACCAAAGCTCGATGTGAATCCAAGTGTTCTCGGGTGTCGACTGTCTCTCCATCTTTTAGCCGTCTTTCATAGTCCTGAAAAAATATTCAACCAAATAAAAGACAGAGTTTGCTGCAAACAAATTCTAAAGTGATCTTAAATACTGCACTTTTTTTTGAGTCCTGACCTGGAACACTTTATCTGAGATCTCATTCTCGAGAGCAGGGATACATTTGTAGTTACGAAACTCTTTGACCCCCTGGTTCCTCAGCCTGAGCAGGCGGAACCTTCTGGATTTGTCCAGCTCTTCATCAGTTACAAAATTAAACTCCTCCTGAAGATGTTCCAGGCGGAAGTACTCCGGAGCCGTTACCTCTCCACTGCTGGCTACCTGAGGGAAAAAAAAGAAAACAATTTTAATGATCGTTTTCTAAAACAACAGCAGCAAAAATGCCTTGAAACTCACTTTCAGGAGCTGCATGATGGAGGCGTTTTTTGGGTCGTTTGGGTCCAGCCGGGACTGTTTGGCCCACTCGCCTATTCTTTTCATGTCATACAGTCCGGATGCTCCGATGCTCGTCACAGCATCCACGTGACCCAAGCCGCTACAAACAGGGATGAGCCGCCCTTCAAAACTGCTGCAGGTCAAGCTCGGAGGGGAGCTCCAACTACAGGCTTCCAGCATGCGAGTGAGAAGTGAGAGGTGTTGGAAAAGAAATACCTGTGCCTGACACCAGGGTGCTGCGAAGCAGAGGGAGCGAGTGGCACATCGTCGTCCCCGATCCCCCACGACACGCAGCACGTCAGCTTCCCAGAGGTCAACAGCATCACTTTGTTGCTGCCGTCAGCCTCAAAGGAGAGCGGCACGTCTGAGAGAGCAAGCCACAGGGAAAAAAAAGACTTTCAATCAAAAATATTCACTAAAAAAGAATCCCCGAGTGAGGACATTTACCACTTCCAACCCCTTCGTGGTCAAACATCACTCTTTGGTCGCTGCTGAACTCAAAGTCTTCCAAGGAAGCGCTGCCTGTCACGACTGAGGGCTCAGGCACCGGGACGAAGACCTGAGCTAGGAGGGAACAGGAAGATCCAGTGTCCTCAAAGACCTACTCAGCACAGAAAACACGCAGGCAGGGAACGGGAAACCTCACAAGACTGCAGCCCTGCCATCACACAAAGGTGCAGCAGCTCCCCCTACCTGTAGGTTAATGCTCTGGGGACAGTTAATTATCTTCAGATTGAAAATTTGACCAAAGTGCACCCTGAAGTCGGTGCCGAGCGGACGGCCGTCTGTTCTGGAAACCTTTTTGCCGTTGCACAGAATCTTGATGAAAAGGGAGTGTCTCAGAACTTCCTGTCTCCGGGCGATTTCGACCCTAAATGCACGAGATGAGATTTTTGGGGTCGTAAGAGGAAGTAGTCAAAAACGCTAGCTGTGCATGAAGTTTAGTCATTACACTGTTGTCAAAACACAGAACAGGTGATCCTTAAAAAAGAATGAAAGGTGCACCTGGGGCAGAGTTCACTGTCGGTGAGGTTTCCGGATGCAGACAGCACGGGGATCAGAATGGCCTCTCCTGGTTTCCTGCGGATCTTCGCTGCTTTTTCTCTTACTTGCTGCTCGATTGCATCAAAGTCTGGCCTTTCTGGAGGCTGTGGTTTTGGAGGGTCATCTTCAGAGGGCCCCTCCAGTTCACTTCCTTCCTGCTCTTCATCCTCTTCCTCTGTGGTGTCGTCTTGTTTCTTTTTCTTCTTCTTCTTTTTTCTTTTTGCTTTCTGCAAACAGGGAATAAGAGAATGCACTGCAAGAACAACGCCCTCACCGCCTTGAGAACATACGCTACGCGTTTGTGTTTATGCTTGCTAATGGCAGTATGGCTGTGGACCTGTTTCCTCCTCCAGAGCTTCCACTCCTCCAGCTGTTTTCTGTACTCCGCCAGGCTCCTCTGATAGTCCTCCTCCTTCTCTGCCTCCAGTTCCATCACTTCTGCTAAGATCTCCTCTTCATATTCTTGCTGATCTGATGCTCGATCCACATTTTCTCTAAAACACATCAGATTTATGACATGGGTAGAAAATGTGAAGACTCTGATTTCATTCAGTCCAGAGAAAGTTTGACACAAAAGTGTCTGTGATCCATCGTCACGATCAAGTTAAGATGGAAAATGAGATAAATGTTGACTTCAGTGGTAGGTTTCTCTGGATTTAGCCTTTACGTACTTTCTGAGGAGGAGTTTATAAGGCGTGTTGGTGAACTTCTGAAACTCTCTCAGGGCCTTGATCTCCTTCCACACTTTAATGAGGGCCTTCAGCAAAGTCCTGTCCTTCTCTTGCTCGGAGTCTCGCAGCTGCCGAGTGTTCCTGCAGTGTTCAGGTAGCAGACAACCCAAACAGTTTGTGATGCTGCTGACACAACGGCAGGCGTTTCTGGACGCAGCGCGGGGAGAACTCACCTGACTTCCAGGCTGTACTCGGATATTCTCTGCTGGAGACTCTGGGTGAGGCTTTCCTCTCTGTGGATCTTCATCATATTTCCAAGGGCATTCCTTAAGCCATTCAACTAGAACGGAGAGCAAACAAAAACAAGAACAAATCTGCGTTCTCTTCTTAGAACAGAGGAGCGGCAGCTGACTGACCTTGTGAGAATGTCAGGAGCAGTTTACCTTGTCAGTAAGATGCCTGGTGAGATTATTCTGCTGCCTAGTGAGGTACTGGTGATACAGCTGACATAGTCTGGATGCTAGGACATGTTCTCGACTGAAGAGTGGGTGATGGGAGAAGATCAAGCCAAAAACTTCCACGTCAAGCTGATAATCTCCCTCGGGGTCTGCAGCATACTTGGACTTCTGTGCCTGGTTGAAGGAATTCAAGAGTCTGTAACTCTGTGACCTGAAAATGAGGATTAGGTACCGCATGCGCACAGGGGAGCGTGTCCCAGCTTCAGTCAGGCATGAAATAGTTGGCATCGTTCACCTTTTCCTCAGAGAGTGCCGTGAAGTCATGCATGGCAGAGATTTGACACGAATAAGCATCAACACAAGAGCGAGGACTCGATATTCTTAAAGGAGCGCAGAGAACATCTGCTTCTGTCCTTCAAAAGAAAAGAACCATCCCAAACATTTCACTGCAGATTGGTCGTGGGATGAATGGAACCGTGGTAACATATCAACCTATTTTCACAGATCTGTTTATCATTACACACCCCTACATATAAATAAAGAATTTTTTTATAATATTTTTGGGGGTTTTGCTTAGACCAGGGATTAGGAACCTGAGGCTCCGGACCCACATGTGGCTCTTTTACCGCTCCATTGTGAGTAAAATAAAATTATTATAGTTTTTCAAAGTAAGAATCACTAAATTAGCATTGGTATAATTTCGATTAGTTAAGTTTATAAGGTGCTTCTAGACGTGGGATAAACTATGAAAAGCTTTTTACATCCCTGCTAGCATTAAGCCTCCTCCAGAATGCACAGATTTCCAATAATAAACTAACCTTCCGTAAGAAGTCAGATCTTTTCGAATTGTTCGGTTTATTTTAGGAATTTAAAGAAAATATTATCTTATACTGTACAATTGTTAGTAGCTATCCAGAGGGGAGTCGCTTATATATTTGTACATTTTTTTTAAATACTTTTTCTATTGGATCATAAATCAATGAAATCATGTTTGTGTTCAGGTTAACAGCAATAGTTAGTAAGAAAACAGATGATGGTACACCTGAGTAGACCTAAGAAATAAAAAGGGAAAAGATCATTTTTGTCTTGCGTTTGTTTAAAACCTCACTTTTGCTGCACCAGGATGATCCTGTTTGGCACAGGGCGTCTTTTATTTTGAAAGGAAGTCACACGAGCTTCTGACAAAAGCAAAACACAATTTCACATTTTGAGAAAATGCTAGCTTCTCTTTAGATTTCTGTTTCTATTCACGCAAACAAACAAACATTTTTTAAAATCATAATTGTTCTAAACATAATAATATAACAAATACAAAGTAGTATCTAATTTTTCTAAAGATTAAAATAAGAATTTATGGTTCATACTAACGTATTGATGGGTAAAAAACAGGCCCTTTTACTGTTTAAAGTTGCAGACCCCTGGCTAAGATCTTAAGTTCATTTGGAGGCTACTGGACGGTCAGTCTGTAGCTCGAACCCCCCCCAAAATATGAATCTTTTATTCAAAACCGTCTGAATGTCTTTAGACTTGAAGTTCTCATTTCATCATCGGTTTTTGGACTTTTGTAAGATGAATGACTACTTCACTGGATTGTGAAGGAACCGGGGGGGTATTCCAGAAAGCAGGTTATGCTAGCTCCCACGGTAAGTTTGAGGCTAAGGAAGTTGATAACCTCAGCTTTCTGTTCCAGAAATGGAGGTATGTCTCAGGGTAGATCACAGCATGAAGCATGGCGTGTCCATTTGAAGATGATTTAGTGGATGAAGAAGCTCAGATAATACTTTTTCCACCGTGAGAGGCTGATAAGACCACATATGGATGTTGGAAAATTAAACTTGTTTACTTTGATCTAACTTAATTATTTGCTTCAGTTAAGAGAAATCATTTTTTGTTAAGTCACCTTAAAAATAACACATAGTTTTCAGACAGTTATTTTCCTTTCATTCAAATTAATTCAATTAAGTAGGTGTAACTTTGGTGCTGCTGTTAGATCGGCACCGCAGGGGATTCTGGGATATCATTCCCTTTGCCTGTCTGGACGGATTTGGGTTGAAGTGTGGCTTTTTGACTAAATATGTTTAGTTGTTTAGCTGTTTTACTGTGTTTTGCCGAGTTATTTTGTCCTACTGTGCTTACGTCTCTGCACCACGAGTGAGAGCGAAGGAGAGGATGATGAGTTTTTATAGCACCCCTACACTCTCATTCTGCAAGTACAACGATGGGAAATTCTTTAATTAATTTTTGCACTCCGTGCATTTTTTACCGTCCTTTTTATTGTTATAAAAATTAGCATATTCACCGGCTCAAACTTAGACATATGAGAGTTCAATATATATATGCGTCACAAGGAAAATGGAAACAAGATCAGAAACTCGTGGGTTTACTTTGTCTGTTATTTTTCTCCAAGCAGAAATTCTTTTTTTTCGATGATGCAGTCGCGTTACTTTTTTGTTGGACGTATAATCTTCATACGCCGTCATTAAAATCTCAGACTCCGTCTCACTTCCGTCTCAAGTGTCGCGCTTTCTTTTTTTCCCCCACGCGTTTCCATGGTGACTCCAGAAATCGGCGATCTGTTGAGAATGTCTTTATGTACACGACGTGCACGTGCGTAAACCCAGGGTTATCAAGTCGAGCGTAATTACGCTAACTCATACCCGATCTTCTGGAACCAACATACCCAGAGTAAGCAAGTTCAGGGGGATTTCAGCCAGAGTTCAGGCTAGAGGTCAGGCTAGTTTAAACATGCTTCCTGGAATACCCCCCAGGTCAGAGGTCATTCAGGAGTCTGTTTCTGCAGCAAGAAGCTCAGAGATTTTTGTTGGACATTTGATCTGTCTATCTTGTCATGTTTGATTTCCTGAATGCTTTAGAAATGTGTGTTAATGTTAGTTGTTTGCACATCTGTTGAATTGGAGCATCTGTAAATTATCAATAAAGAACAAACAGATCTACATTTTATCACTTTAAATAAGAAATAATTAGACAGAAGTGAATCACATATTGAACTTTATAGTTTATTCTTATGAACTGACTATAAAAGAAAAGGAATTTGGGAAATTGATCTCAAAGCTTAGAGAACTTTTTAAAATGGGTCAACAATAGGTTTTTATCTTCATGCAGAGAGCTGATGCTGTTTGAAAGCATAAATAACATCTTAAATGCCAGCTTCTCTTAAATACCACTGTGTTTTTATAACCATTGCAGTGAGATGCTGTCATATCACAGATGTGCTGCTGACCCCCCCCCGTGCTCTCTGATGACTTCCTGCTCTTTAGTACCAAACACCAAACTGCTGCTGAGCTTATTTCCAAACAGAAACAGAAAACTTTAACTGGATGTTGCCCCATGAGTGCATGATGTGTTCAGTGAGTGCATTTCCCACCTTCCTAAACACCGTCTGTATGGCAGGATGCAGGTCCCCCTCCATGCTGAAGACAGGAGGTCTTGTGGATGATTCCTTTACGGGGTCAGGCAAAGCCAAAATCCTGCCGTCGTCACCAAACCACTTCAGCCCCTTTTCAGGATTAAACAGAAAACCTTTAAGCAGCAACGCGTTTGGCTAATCTCCAAATGAAGCGGATCGTACCTCCTCCATTTTTAACAGACGGTTCTCGAGGATGGTCTCATTGGCGAGGGACACAGAGGGCCTTTTCCCCACATAGAGCCCCTCATCCTCAATATAGCGAGGCTTTACTTTCTCAGGAAGTTTCACAGAGGTTGGAGCTGTACCAAAAGGAAGCTGCTTAGATCAGAGGGACAGTAAAGTCCTGGATGACGATCAGATGCTCTGAGGCTGGTTCTCCTACCTTTTCGAAGGCTTGGTGTAAACAGGAGCTTACTATTCAGCTCAGGCTCGCTTTCGGATCCCAACATATTCCGCCTTCGCCGTCTCCAGGAAATCCCGCGGCGATTGATCAACGATGAATAAATCTTCTTCGTGAGGAACGAGCCGAGTTTCTTCGCTCTGCGTCATTAAATCTGTGTTGTCAAACACAAAACAATGGATCCACGCACACAAACTCTCCCTGGCTGAGTGTTACCTGATGTTCATTGTGATCCTGACCATCTTCTTTATCATCTTCCTCCAGTTCCTCCCCTTCATCCTCATCTCTGTGCTCATCAGTCGCTTCTTTCTGTTTACGGTTTTTCCAGCTAAGTTCCTCCGTCTCCTCCGCTGGTTCGGACTCAAAATCAAACGTAAAGAAGTCATAAGCCTCCTGTGCAGTTGGGAGGCCCTGCCCTACCTGGAGACAAACACACAGTTGATGAAACAGTTAGAACAATAAAGGATTTTTTAATACCAAAGCATTAGACTTACTCTTTTTGCAGCCTCTCTGAAATTCACCCTGGTGCTCAGAGATGCAGGAACATCATCTTCTTCTGCTTTGACAGAATCGGTCTGTAAAATATCAGTGGTTAACCTTTACTGTGGGTATGTGTTCAGACATTTCAGGCTAAAGGGGTTGCTCCTCACCTCTCGGTCAAAGCGTGTTAACCTGTCTTTGCCTCTGAGCCTCTGGAGACGGCTGGTTGGATCTGCAGAGGCCTCCTCTTCCTGCTGAAGACTCTCTACCTTAACCTGAAATTGCAACATCCGTACATGTTGCTTCAACAAGACATCCTACAGGTAAACTAGTTCTGGACATAATAAAAAAACCACATTCATTTGCGTTTGTGTTTACCCTCGCTGCCCTGAGTTTCTCCTCCAAGTGTCGTGTCACAAAACTGTCTAACTTTTGAGAGCTGGAGACATGGAGAGGTTTCAAAGAGTGGCCTGAAATAGAAAAGACCATGTAAAACGATGTGTTTTTTACACCTGACGTCCCATCATGCTGCGTTGGCAAGCCTTTCATTAATTCATCCTCTAAGCTGTTAACATCCCATTTGGGGTCAAGGGGCTGCTGGAGCCTATCCCCAGCAGGGCCACAATCACATACACATGCAAACTCACATTCACACCTACGGACAATTTAGAGTAACCAATTAACCTCTGAGGCATGTTTTTGGACGGTGGGAGGAAGCCGGTGTCCTCGGAGAAAACCCACGCATGAACGGGGAGAACATGCAAACTCCATGTTCTCCTTGCTGTGAGGCACCGTGCAGCCACAGATCTTTTATAAAGGATTTGGGAAACAGACATGGTAATGGTTTCCTCCTCCAAAAAGCTTAGAGAAAAGAATGTAGTCTGACATGTGCTCAAATTAAGAAAGAAAATTAGCTTTACAAACTTTACTAAAGATTTCTCTTCATACAAAGTAACAACACAATTTCATAAAAAAGCATATATTTAATATAAGCTATCTTCTCCTTTTCTTTTCGGCTTTTCCCTTCACGGGTCGCCACAGTGAATCAGCTTCCTCCATCTAGCCCTGTTTTCTGCATCCTCTGCTTTAACACCAGCTACCTTCATGGCTTTGTTCACTGCATCCACAAACCTCCTCTTTGGTCTCCTAGACCTCTTGGCTGGCAGCTCTAGACTCAGAAACGGCACCAGTTTCTCAAATGTACTCATATCGATGCAACAGGAATCTTTAGGATTAAAACTAGAAAAAAAACAAGTGTAACTGCAAGCCATGCCCTGCAACAGGACACATTAGGATAAACATGGAGCATCGCAGAAACATGTTGGTTGAAGATTCAAAACCACAAAAGAATAAGAATCTGATTATGCAGTGCACAACGAAATTATTTTCCAGCAGCTTCTATAAAACATAAAATAAAACAAAACAGAGCTTACAGTTGCTTTAACAATTGCTTTGATACGTCTTTGTATGAATGCATAATTGCTGAATGTATTGTTTTGTACATTATTCATGCTTGGATTTGCTTAAAATACACCAAATCAAATAAAAAAACAATAAACATTTTCTTTTGTCAGTTTGGATGGGGACAAAACCAAAAAAAATTGAAATGATCCCACTCTACATCGGCATGGATGCTTCCTGAAAGGGGGGTATTAACCTCATCTGCACCCTGAAATATAATCATAACAAAAACATTCAAGTGACTGTTTATGATTCAGCAAATATGTGCGTAAATCCACTACAACTAATCCAAAGATAAGTGTGCGTGCATGCAACAACATACACATCTTCTGTATTTGGTGCATTAAAGAAGGTGTATCTAAACTGCAGTTGAAATGCAAGCCAAGACGCATTTCAATGTACATATAAACCACTCCGATCCTCCACCAAATGTTATTAAAGAAGTTGCTCGACTTAGAAAAAGCCACAAACCTCTGAGAGAACCAGATGGAGGCCTCGAAACCACTGTCCTCTCAGCTGGTTCCTCGCTTACACTTAGGTGCTGAACAGTAGAAACCTGCTCTGCACCGTCATCATCATGTTGAGACTGCCTGACTGAAGACTCCTCAATCAGCTAATAAAACACACAAACAGAGGAACCAACAAGTTTGCATGAAACAGGAATGACTGATGGTCGACTGAGAAAAGCAACAAAGCCGGATGCACTTTTCTCCTCCGCCTCTGCCTCTGAGCCCTCAGCGCGCGTTTCAGAGTCTCTCCTGAGTCTTCCTCGCTGTCTTCAGCGTCCTGAAGAAACACGAGAAGAAGAGTGAGCCTTCATCCATGCTGCCATTTCACACGGGAGCCGGGCAAAAGTCAGCATTACACAGGATAACAATAAAGTCAGTAACCTTCATCATCGCGGTCTGCTTCTTCTTCACGCTCGACACCAAAGCCTGCAGAGAACAGTTTAGATAAGAAGGGAAGTTCTTGATTGTGTCTTATAAAGAAGCCTGACTCCCCCCACGTCATGTTAGGACTTGTTCACGAGTGCGGGAGACATAGAGTTAAACCGGTTTACTTCCAACCTTGATGTTAATGTTTTTGTGGAAATAATGAATATCTGTACCTGGAGGTCATCTTTTTTGTTTCCTCCCAGCGTTTCCTGCAAATTCCGCCTTTTCTTTCCCAGTTTTTCTCGGAGTTCGCTGAAGAAAACGCGAAACAGGAAAGATGTTTTTATTCTACGAGTACGACACTTAATAACTGCGTATAGTTTAGCTACATCGTGTATTAGCGAAAACAGTCAATTTACCTTGAGGAAGCCAGGGTGGCAATTTATTTATGGACAACTGTTGATAAATTGTAATTGTTTAAATACCACAGATCTCTGCGTAAATCAGTAAAATATAAAAATCGCTAGGCTCCGTTAGCGCTGCCTAGTAACGATATAAACTACCGCTCAACCTACCATGGACGCAACCGAACCAAATGCGGAGTTTTCATTCGTCAATAAAACTGTCAATCACGAGCGACACGGAAATCTTGGACTATGGTGTCCGAGAAGCTACAAAATACCACAGAACACATTTTTTTGTTTGTATTTTTCTGCCAATTTGTTTGGTTCTTTATTTGTCCTTGTTAATGTAATTCCTAACTTAACAAATTAAGACTGGTAACATTTAATAAGTCCACCTTTCACTATCATCAACTCAATCGTTTAACTTTAGATGGCACTGTAATAACCACACCTGCCACACCCAACATCTTCTATATGGGTCCACCATTGTCTTTATATTTGTGAGAACATAAAGACTGGCTGATACAACTGAGCGTAAAATCACAACAGATTTTCTTTTGCCAGTCAATAGGCAGTGACAGCACAACTTCCAATTCATTTTAAAATTTTACAAATTTTGTAAAGACTTTAAAAACATGACAAAATCAACTCTGATTGCTAAAAATAGTTTTAGCTGTGTAGAAAAGGTAATGTTTACTTTTATTTTTTAAAGCTAAACTGTTGCTTTTTTATATTTGTATCAGGATTGTGTTTATAAACTGAAATGGCTCTTAGAATAGGCCTTTAAAATCTGTTGTGCAAGGTTTAGCACACACACACATAAGAGCTGTCACCTTATGGGTCGTATTCGTCATATTCTTATGAAAATTGTTTTCATGAGTGTTCAAACGATTGTGATCCTGACCAGCAGGCAAGCTGGTAGTTATGGCACTGATTCACTGAGGGCACATGGGATCATTTTAGTTTAATGCAAACTTCTTTAGAACTACCTGGAAATGTTCCACCTTGTATTTTTTTCCTTAAATTTATAACATAAATATCTTCCTTTATGCCCCTTTTTTTGCATTCACTTTAAACACAGTGCTCCGATAACTTGGTTATTCGAAGCTTTTCCTCTCAAATGTGGTGAAACAAAGGTGTTCACAGGACTCCTAAAGAGAAGAATTGGATCATTTCAACACGGAAGAAACAGCAGTAATTCAGTTTTTTTTTATTCACGAAAGGTCATTGGTTTTTGCACTTCTTTTACATTTTGAGAAAGCTTTTTTCCCCTTCTCTTTCAGCTCTCTCTGACAGCCTCAACATTTCAGAATATTAACTCTTTCTAAATGACTTTAAAATTGCTGTTAAAACACTTGTATAAAAATATAATTTTACTATATGTGAATTCTTTTAGAAAAATCAGCAGTTTGGGCTTTCCCAGGCTCTACGCATAGTCCTCCGCCAGCGTGTCAAGGTAGATGGTGTCTGCATAGAGCAGGAAGCCAGAGAAAAGGCTGTCCGCCCAGCCAGGGTCTGCAAATAAGCCATTCTGGTCTTGGAAAAAGATCTCCATCCACACCTCGTCCTCAGGGTTCAGGTACATGAGAGTGGATCCCGACGCCACATCATGGTTTCCTGTGTTGGCATCAAAGGTTTTGATGCGATACTGACCATTTTGCACAAGACCAACGGCCAAATGTTTGTTGGCCAGAGTAAGGTCATAGGAGAAGTAGTAGATGCCTGGGTATGCACAGATGAACTTGCCTGTCTGCGTGTTGTAGTGGCCGCCCTCGTTATAGAGGACCTTGTTGAACTTGATGGGGGTTTTCTCAGCAGGGTAGCTGCTGGTGATTCCTACAGAGAAGGCAGATTTGGGTTGCAGGCTGCCACATTTGCAGATTCCTGGAGTCCCGGGTGGTCCTCGTTGGCCATTGTCCCCTTTCTCTCCGTCAGATCCCAGCCGACCAGGCAGACCCACTTCTCCATTTTCACCAGGAGGACCTCGTTTGCCAGCAGGCCCACGTTCACCTTTCTCTCCTCTCTGACCTGTGGGGCCAACCTTACCCTTCAGCCCTGAAACACAAACAACACATTTCAATTTTTTGCTCAAATTACAGTTCATTGTGAACAAACATGAATCCTTTGGAAGGTTCAAACAACGGACACACAACTCAACTCAACACCGAGATGGAAAGCAGCCTTAAAACTTAGAAAGTTGCCTCTATGGAAGAATAATAAAACACAACAATAGTCAAAACATCGTCCTCCAATGTTTTTTCATAATTAACATCTAATACAGAGAATGAAGTTAGTGCACAATCCATTCGGAGGAGGAGTTGGAGGAAGTGGCTGGTGAGCGAAAAGTCATCTTTGATTGGATTGTTACCCCCTTGACCCAGTCATACCAGTGTTACAATGTGACTATGTTTGAACTTCTGCAAAAAGCACAACTGTGTTCACCTTTTAGCATATCCCTTTAGGGGTTGCCACAGAAAATCAGCTTTCAGTGATTCACAGTGGTGGTTTGGCAGAGCTTTTTACGGCGGATGCCCTTTCTGAAACAACCCCGTTTTTTATTGGGGCTGTCTGCAATGAACACAATCTCTGCTCTAAAGTAACACTAAAAACTGTGGTGCCAAACATAGTTTTTCCATGTGTCTTCTTTTCTGAAGCCTGTCTGGAGGCAATGCAGTTTGAATCAAATCTAACAAACTTGGTTCATTTATTGTTAAGCAGTGAATGTCGGTAATCTATGGTGTTTGTGTACTCGAAAGCAGTGCTAACATGCAATTATAATCGTGCACAAAAATAGATAAAAAAGGCAAGAATGAAAAAAAACAAACACTGTTTTTTCGGTCCTTGCAGTCCAAAACGCTGGTCAAGAACATAAACATGGACCTCATTATTGTGGGAAAAGGACTTAATTTTATGTTGTGATTTTGGTTGTTTTTTTAGTAAATACGGGCAGAGATAAAAAGGTAAAAGGAACACAAGAACATAATCGCCTTCAGTTTCAGAATTTTTCTGACCTCATAGCTAATAATCTCCATTGTTATTGTAAACACCCTGAAGAAATACTACTGGGTTTGTTTGGGCATGCTCAGTGCATGTGAAGGTGCGTGCAGGAAATCATGTTCTCGACATAATGGAAAACACAGGTGTGTGATGTTAACTTCTCCTGACAGATATATTGTCTTCCTGACTGGACAATGTAGCTTGGCACAGAACTTCCAAATATTTTATGAACGTTTGCAGCCTTTTTTTCTTCCAGCGAAATCTAAAGAAAACAAATCTGGTAAGAATCAGTGTGTCTTTTCTAGTCTCTGTTGCAGAAAAAGACTTGGTGACAACCGTACTTGGAAAGACAGCTGGGCCTTAAAGGACCTTTAAGGATTAACTCCTGCACAGTAATATGAGCGGGCAGAGACCTCCAACAACACAATTTAAACTATTTAAGAAAATGTTCTCAATAGGAAGAAAGTCATCATTTACTCAGCGTAATTGTAGAGTATCATTTCCAAACAATTTGGAGTTCATCAGTCTGTGGTGGTACAGATTATTCAGAAGAGGAAAACGTTCAGGAGCGCTGCCAACCTTCCCAGGAAATGATGTCAGGCTGTGTTCAGCTCAGGATCAGACTGTTAAACGCTCAGAGAAATTTCATGCACAGAGCTGCTGACCTCTTCCACATCGTTGTATCTATTAAAGGCATCGGCACGGTTTCCGTGGAGCTGAATGGGGTCTGCATTCTACAACGGAGGATTTTATGCAGACTTTTGTTAGTGTTATTGGACTGCGCTGGAGGGACATCAAATTAAAATGTGTTCTTGATTCTTCTTTCACATAGCTGGGGTGAAAATGTTTATCTTTGTTCTTTTAATTTCTTTTTGGAAGTTCTTTCACATATTTTACACTTGCTTGTATAAACTTGCTAGCCAAAATAAAGTTAAAAAACCCCCAGCAGAGCGGCAGTAGTTCATGGCTACAACATTGAGTTGTGGGCAGGACCATTGGTGCAGAGGAACCCCACCTCCACTTCCCTTCCCTGTTGCTGAAAGCCCTCTGTTACACTCTCTCTACCCTCTCCCACTAACTTACAGCCACTCACAACTTCAACGTAACATCATCAGTGCATTAAAAATGGCGAGCAATATCGGGGCTGTCCAGCCATAACCCTTTGATCCGGATGCCAGCTCGGTCGAGGAAAACAAAGACTTACATGGATCTATTTGTCTGCAAGTGGATCCATCAGAATGGAGCTTGTAGCCCACCCAGTGTATTTTCTACATCACAAAAATGATCTATTTCCACTGGAATGCTTTCATCAGTTGCTGATTCACAATGTTTTGAATATAGAAACACTCAAATGCTATTTTATTCTAAATTTCCTTATATATATATATATATATATATATATATATATATATATATATATATATATATATATCCTCCATTATCAGAAAAATGCAACAAGAGCATGTTAAAAACACAGAAAAAACACTATTTTCATATGGGTGGGTCTTCATAGCAAAGGATCCGCGTTAGTGCTGATGATCCATCATGATCATGTTTTTGTGGGAAAATCAAACCAACACATTACTGATGAACTCAACATGGATGTTTTTGTGAGGGGTGTGGGACGAGGAGGGTCTGGAGAACGAGACAAAACATGCAAACTCTAGACAGACAGCCTTTGGCCTGGATTCAAACAGAGATTGCTCATGCTGTAGTGTTCAACCTCATCGTTGAATCTCTTCAGCTTCTCTCTTTAGTTCCAGTTGATACTAGCTGTCAGATAAGATCAAGTTTTATCTTTCAACACAGACAGGGTCATACGTTTCAGCCACTGCTGTGTCTAATTATGGTTTTCATAATACCTGTGTCTCCTTTTTCTCCCTTTTCCCCTTTCCTGCCATCTCTGCCATCTCTTCCTGGAACACCCACATTCCCCTGTGCTCCAGGAGCCCCACTGAGACCAGGTTTGCCCGGTGGGCCAGGTGACCCTGGGATGCTGCAGATCAGTCTTGGTCCTCCTTTGAGCTTGGCGTCCAGCAGCTGCCCAAAGACACAGTGGATTACTCCCATCAGCACCCACATCTTTAAATCTGAAGAAGCAAAGAAAGCTCAGCAAAATGTTCGACTCTCTCCTTAAAACACAGCAGCATGAAAAAAAAATGTCTGCAGAAACAAGGAGGACAGTCATTCAAAATACAGCATGAGGCCAGATGTGATGCTGTAATATGAAGCGATCACTGTTTCACATCCATCATGTTCTCATCCAGTCACACAATCACATGTGAAACCTCAAAACAAATGTTCTTCTCACAAACATTCCACAGTGATGACACAACACCTGAAATGCTTTCCAACCAGGAAGACGCCTCAGAAACCTGAGTATGACATTTCAAAAAGTGAAGCTTTCCTCTTCATTCCGGGGAATCAAACATTCTTCTCTAATGAATCATATGGAACTAGGGAAGACTGCTGTCCTCTGTGAAATGCTCCATGAGCTTAGCTATGGGAATTACAGATGTGATTAAGACACAGGCTTTTTTCTCAGCAGATTCTACAAAGTAGGCGTGAGAACCAGAGTGCTGCATCTGCTGCTTGTCTTTGTGCAGCGTTGGAAAATTAGTGTCAGAGTTGGACGAAAATACTTTTTTTGTTTTCTGTGCAGCCATGTCACACACAAAGTTTCTGCTGGATGTCCTGAATAAGCCTCGCTTGTTAGTTTTTTGACGAGCTGGATGGGGTTTGCAGCAAGGACATCCAAAACATCTCACACAAATCAGGGGAAGTGATTAAACACGACCAAATCTTGAAACTATGATAACAGTTTTTGTTAATAACAGTTTAAGGGAGAAAGGGTTTCTGTCAAATGCAGATATCATGCTTGCAAATAAAATCTGCAACCAAAGGAGAACATTTTGATTCTTTTATTCTGACTTTCATGTACTGCAAACACAGGCCCCATAGACAAAAAGCAAAATTCTTAAAATGTGTACATTTTTCCTTAAATAAACCAAACAAAAAAATTGCCCACAGGGTAAGAAAAATGGTCTTACCAAAGATATCTTATTTTAAGAAAGTAAATTCTAGTCACTAAGACATGTTTTGCTTTTGAAAACGTTCTTCCATTTTTCCTGCAATAAGATATTTTTTCTTGAAACAAGGGTCTTTTTACTTTCTCAGTTCTTGGAGTGTTTCTGAGGTAGAAAGTTAAAAAAAAGAATCCCTTTTAAAAAAATGACAATTATATTCTCCACAGTATAATGCAACACACACACACACCCACACACATATACACACAGGATAAACAAAGGTGTTCAGACAAACGTGTTCATGAACAAATTGTTTTTCTGCAGCTTCCTGCATGACAACAAACAGTGCGGACAGATGTGAGGGTTTGTGTTCTTACCCCACATTTGACAGCTGTTCATTTCCAGCCCTGATGAAGATTGCAGTTGTGTGCGTCTCTGCCGTCCTCTCCGCTCAGACTCCAAGGCGGAAGACAGGCGAGGCCACTCTGAACATGTTCTCCTCTCACATTTGCGTGCAGAGCTCAGCTGTTTGGCTCCTCGCAGCCCTGCAGCACTGACAGTGGCTTCATCCTTCTTTCCTCCGCCCACCCTTTCCCCACTCCCTTCACTCCTAAACGTCCCAAGGTCAGCATACGAGTATCATTAAGGGTGTGCAGAATCTCTTTCAATCATCTTACAGCCTCAGTAAAGAAGTGAGCTGATTGGATTCTCATAGTGTGGATAATTATCTGTGTTTACTCGAAAGGTGTCAGCCTCCTTGCAGCCTTATAGGTGAATATTGACACATTTCTTAGCAAATATTACCAGGTTGAACAAAATAGCTGTTTGATAAATAGCTCAAATTAAGATTCAATGAAGTATTTCAGTTTGGGATTTCACTATGAAAAATACTTAAATGGAAGAAAGGAAAGGTATTAAGAGGGAAGCATTGTTTTTGTGAGTACAATAAAGAAAAATGTTTATAGAAATGTACAAAAATTCACTTTAAAGACTGGTAAAGAGCTGAGAGGGAGTGTCTAATTTAACAATTCTAAATTCTCAATTTAATATTTTCTTTTAACTTTGCTTTCAATGGTTATTCGAATAAGAATGACACCAAACCAAAATATGATCTAGTAAACATACTAAGTTTAAAATAGAGCATAACCCTCTAATTTAACATAGAACATATGAGTCTTGAAGATTTTAAGAAGTATTTTTATACAGTAAAACCATCTTTTGTCTTTTTCTCAGTTTTATTTCTTCTAATTTCTTAAATTTTCTGTTCAGGTAACAGCTTTAATTTATTGGCCTCTCTCTAAAGGCCTAAATATAATGACATTAATTACATTCACTCCTTAAAGCTGTTCATTCCCCTTAGACTGGGATGCCCAGAAATTCATCAAGGTTGAAATGTAGCTTCCCAGACACTTTATGCTGTGATTGTTTTTTTTTTTTAAACAAAGTTATTACAAAAATTTTAATATATTAAAAAATAATTTAAATAACCGTCTTTCATATTTGAAGGCCATGTTAAATGAAAAAAAAAAAACAGCCAAAGAACATTACAAACTGTAAACAAGCCTATGCTTGGATTCATTTTAAAACATACATATTATCCATAAAATTCTGGACTAAGTTTTAAATTCAAATCACATTTACTGTTTAATGATACCTCAGGTGTGCAAATATGAGTAGACATAAGTGTTTATTTTCTGAACCTCTTGAAACCCTAACTCTCATTAGATATGCCTTTTTTATTTCATGGTCACAGTGCCCCATTTAATCTGAACTATGGTGGTAAAAACCCCCACAATGTGATGTATGTGGACGCCCGGTCTTAAGAGATGAAACTAAGTATCAAATATTCAAAGTTCAGCGTGTGTATGATTTTTGATCAGGACAACCTCAGCAGCAAACAAGTTTGGACTCATTTTGTATGGTTATAACTGTATTATTTAAGACGCAGACTGTCCAGCCAGTTTGGAAGTTATTGCAAGAATAATAGGTTGAGTTATCAAACGGCAGTCCTCCATGAGTGTGGTAATTATAGGCTAGTTTTCTCACTGCTTTTTTATAAAAAATTTTATGTCAAACCTTTGTTATTTTAAACCTAATGTGCACAAAGCATAAAAGAGCTATAATGTGTGTTTTCTTCAGAGACCTAATCTGGGACCAGACTTTTGAATCAAATCAGATCACATTTTATTCATAAAAAAAACGCTCATCATACCTTGCACCACTCGAAGCACTTTAACATTTAAAACAAAAACAAAAAATACAAAAATAAATACAAAAATACTTCTAAAAGTAACTTCTGAAATAAATTTGAACTACAATCCTGGTCTTGAACAGTTTTTTTTGTCCTGAAAATGCGGTTAAAGGTGGTCCAAGAGCTTTTTCAATCCAAAAATAAGGAGTATCAAATCACAGTTTTAGCCACATAAACCTTAGTGCCAGAAAAAGTTCAAAACCTTTTAAGAAAAGGTTTTTTTTCATCCAGCACCAGATATTCCCAACCAAGCTTGTTTCAAAGCACAGCAAGAGGTATTCCTGAAAACTAAAGCAGTTGGTGATTTCTCCAATCAGCCTAACGGTCACAAAATACTTTAATTTTTTTATCTTAAATTTTGGCTTAAACAAGTAACCAGTAATAGCAACTAACTTCTAAATGTGCTTATGAGGAAGATAGAAATATAGAGCAAGCAGGAGCTCAGAGAAAGAAAGAAAACTTTTGCAGCCCAGTTGTGTCCAAACAAAATGGGTCTTTATTCAGGAAGTGAAAGAAAGAAAAAGATTGTAATCAACACCCCATTTAAATACAAAACCAACAAAAATAAAAAAAAACATGATGTTCGTATTGCATATCAAAGAACCATTCAGTAATAATTACAATCCAAACACCTCATAACCACTTTAGTGAATCTATACACAAACTCTGATTTAGAAATTAGTCACTTCAACAGTAAAATCACAAATATGCAGCTTTAGAAATAATCAACTCAAAATAGTATCTTAGCAATTAGCATTTTAAATAATATTTTGTGTTTCCACATAAAAATACAAAATAATACCAATGACAATAAAATGTGAAAAATTATTCCAAGAATTTTGCTACTATCAAACAAAATAAAAACACAGGATAAAACAAGATGAAAGGAAATAGAAATATGCATGAAAAAGTCTTTCCTTTTGTTAGCAAAACACTATCCAAAATAACTACAGTCATTTATATCAGTACAAAGATATCTGGATTTAAAAATACTCGCAATGAAAAAACGGGGTTTCTTTTTTTCTGACAGTAAAAAATGACACTGTGGATCAGAAATCTGCAAAATATGCAATGAAAAAAATAAATCTGCATTAAAAAGGTTTACACTGTAGTTCTTACTTTTATACAAACATTAGAAACAGTATTGCACATCACAACACAGATTCGAGGTTAGTCAGCCTTTCAAAATGTGTTATATTCAAGTTTCAGAGCATCTAGGAGGACAGGCAACCGGGGCCTTGATGCCACAGGGGAGAATCTCAAGTGTCTTCCCAGAATAAAGTAAAACCTTCATGTTTCTTTCCTTCTAACGAAGCGTGTCATGTGCATCAAAACAAGAATCAACTGTGAATGACATGACTCTTAGTCTCTGAACAGAACTTTTGGACATAATTAGGGGGAATTAAACAGTAATAATAGTCCTATTTAAATAGAAAAATACAATCAAAATCAAATAGCTTTTTTTGTCTATAAAAATAGTGAAATAAATATGATTTTTTTTACCAAAAAAAAAAAATAAAGAAAAAAAATAAAGGACACACGCAGCAAAACAACAGTGTTTAACATAGAAAATAGAACCTCACAGAAAACAGCACGAGTCAAGTGTTACAGGTGACGATATTAAAACAGCAGGTGACACCAGGGGTTTCGGGGGGGTGGGAGACACAGATAGGGGACCCATGAAGCCATTCTGATTCCAGGTCCTCGCAACGAGCAGATTACATTAGAAATATATTAAAAATATCTGACTCTACTCACACACAACAGATAACTTAAGACCACGGCTTCACGCTACATCTTAAATAATCATGAAAAAATAAAATCTAATTAATCCTCTGTACACTTTAAAATAAGTGGAGCCCACATTTGCACCAGAATCACTAAAGAGGGGTGATAAGGGGGGAGAATAGAAAAGTAGTGCATAATATATATGTATATATATATATATATATATATATATGTCATCCAAACATATTGAAAGGGCAGGTGATGGGTAAGTAGTCGACACAAACAGTTTAAGTTATTCGACCCAGATAAGAAAATAAGCTTTAAGTTTCCGTTCCATTAAGGTTTTGTAACAGTACACATTTGACGCTGTAACACTGATACTGAGGAGCACACACAGCGGCCAGGGGACACCAAAAGCACGACAACACACTTGATCAGTACCGAACAGACGGCCGCGCCGCCATCCTCACAGAAAGATTGTCCCTAAATGTTTTATAGAGTCCCTCAAGGGTCGAGGTGGAAATCAAACAAACATCATATTGAGAACAGAGCTCCTTCTGTCGCACGCCAAGAAACCCTCTTCCTCAGTGTCAAAACAGGGCGAGTGGATGAGGAGGGGCTTCATCGGCCCCCAAAGATGTTCCTTCTTGGATTTGCGGAGTCACAAAGCAAGAAGGTGTGACGCCTCCTTTAAGAATCGAGAGGTCTAGAGGTGTTCCTCAGAGACCCAGCTCGGCCTTTCAAACGGAAACATCCGTCGGCTCTGCTGGAGCCACACGCGTCTGAGAGGGCGAAGGCGTGCTTCCCCACTATGTTGCAACTAAGCTAGTCTACACTCACAGCAGTCGCACAACACACAGACAACATCAACACAAAACCACTGAACACTACTCTGCTTCTCAGCTGTTTTTGTGGGTTTTTTTTTTTTAAGTTATACGAGCCACAAAATGATAGCGTCCACTACGTCTACAGAAGGACCAATATCACTTATTGTATTGATAGTATGTGAACAGACAGAGAAACACCAATGCATGCAAGTATACATATGTTCTTTTTTCTTTTTAAAAACTTCTTCTGACACGCGATAACTTCGACTCTCCGCCTGCAATCGACAATCATGTCTCAATTTTTCATAAAAGACTTCAGTGGTTCAAACCGTTTTTTCTCTGTGTTGACTCTTTTCTCCCAACGATCCTGCATGCTATTTGTGTAAGCCTATTGTCATCTCATGCACTCTGACTAGGGCGAGGTGACCATTAGTGGTTGAGCGCAAACTGCATTTCACTTTACAGGATTTGGGTACAAAAACAGCATTAAATATAATTCCTACAAATCTATTCATATATATACATATATACGGTATGTGTGTATATATGTATATATATATATATATAGCAGCAATGCTTCCTAAAATAGCTTGTAAAGTATAAATGTGGAATTAGCAGAAACCAGATTTAACTTGAGGTATCACTCTACAGGCCAGAAAATAACCCTATTCCATTTATCTTTAATAAACTCTGTAAGAAGAAGAAGAATGAGCCCATGGCAACAATTAAAAAACAGCGTTTGTTTCGCGGCAGACCATGTGTCAAATTTACGGTTCCTATCAATTTTGCTACCTTTGGTAAATGACCTGCGGCAGGTGCCAACGTCAGAGAATCAAGGATTTCCTGGAAACAAGTGTGCACTGATTGCACGCTGTGGTTGCTAGCAGCAGACAGACAGACAGGCAAGCTGCCCCCATGCAAAAAACATTCCCGTTTCTACGTTAAATCTCACATACAAAAATAATAAAAAAAGCTACAAAAATCTATCTTTGTTTTTTTTTTTTTTATATCTCCTCTTAGAAAAGATGAAAGTACCACAAAAGAGTTGTAGAGTTGTCAGAGCCTGAGATGTGAGGGGGGATTTGGTGAAAAACTGAGGCTTGTGGTGTTTGGCTGCTACAAAAGATATAGAGCTATATATAGTATATACTGTTTAGTGTTACGCACTTGGTTATACTGATAGCTTAGGTAAGCAGGAGAGGCAGAATGATGCTCTTTTTCCTGTTTCTTTTCCCTTTTCTTTCGCCGTGTCACCCCAAAGAAGTTGCCGCTCTAGTTCCAGCGGAAGTGAATCTGCCGAGGGCGGTCGGCTCCCTCCTTCACCAGGGGCTTGTGAAACTCTCTTCCGGCGCGGGAGTGGATGTTGGCCCAGCAGAACTCGCAGTAGTACTGAAGACAGGTGACGTTAGCACAGAAAAAAGGAGCAAACTTGCCCCCGCAGCGGGCGCCCTGACACTCATCGCACAGCTGATCGTCCAGGACGTACGGCTTCACCTCCACCTGTGCACACATTCAGGATGAAAAACACACTTTCACTCAGACACAGTTAATGCTGCACGCCTAACCAGGAGCTCCTTAAAATCATTCTCTCTTTCGTTGATATATGTTTTAACTAAAGCCTTAGCGACATACACCCGTATGCCGGTTAACATGTACGGTTGATGTGGGCTTTTTAGTTTCCCAGGCCCGTAGAAGTGCGTGGAGAAGAGTGGCAAGTATGTCTTGCAGTTCCCCTTAGGTTCGTGCGGCCGCCACAAATGGAAACTACCACTGTCGTGCGTGTGGTAAGTGTACCGTGAAGTACTTGCAAGAATAATGGTAGGTCCACAAACTGAAGATGTACAGGTGATGCTGTGGTATAAGGTAGGGCATTGACTCCTTACCAAAAAGTGCGCAAATGCTGCACTCACGAGATGTGCATGTGATACGCAAGTGCCTGTGGGATACACTACACAAACTACGCTCTGATTGTCTGACTTCCAACAGTCAGGCTGCGTGCAAGGAGCACACACCTTTCACTTGAGCAGCACAGACGGGGCTCCCTGCGCAGCCAGCAGAGTTTGGCTAGGCGTTCACTAAAAACCTGTCACCCGCAGCATGTCCGCAGACAAAAATGTGCACGGTCTAGGATCCTAAAATTTTGTGTGGGTCACCTGCGTACAGGTTTACCCATTTTCCCCTGGCAGAGGGCCAGTATCCACATAGGGGCAGTTGTGACTAAGGTATAAGCCCTTCACGCTGTGTGTTGCAGCATACTATTTTATCCAGTTTATTTAGCATTATTATGGAAGGAAAAAACTCTGAAGAAGCATTTTTTTATATAATTGGAAATAAACTCAGGCATGAAGGGGTTAATAAATAGTTTTTAAAATGAATAGAAATTGTAAATGTATATTTCATCCTATGCATATTTCATTTATTTTTTTTTATTTTGATTTATAAAATGCACAAAACGGGGTTCTTTAATGTACAACTGAAGTAGTTAAAGTAGGCATAAATAAAAAGCTATGACTACAAACACATTAATGTGTAACATATATATACATACATATGATGTTTTATATTGTAGAGTTTTGCAAATCTGTATAGAAGAAAATATTAAGCAATCATTTTTTTCTTTGTCGTCAAACTAAATTAATGAAATATAAATAAGAAAGGACAGTCAGCTCTATGCAGTCTGGCTGTGGATCAGTATAAAGTGATGAATTTTGATGTTTCTGTGCAAGTTGCTTTCAGCATCACCGTGACAACAATCTCAGATATTTTGAAGGCTGCTGGAAAATTTGACGGCAGTGTTACAGTAAACTCCTTCCCTGGGGTTTCATTTCAGAAAATCTATTTTAATTCTCCATCGATTCTAGATATGACAGAGTTTTGCTTGTTGCAGAACTTTCTGATTTTTTACGGCTAAGTGAGTGTTTTAGATTTGATGGGGGCTTTTTTTTTGTTCCAGATACATTCAGTCCTGGTTGTAGCACACAAACAAATGTACAAATGTGAGGAAGAGGTCGTACCCGCTTATCAATGTCGCCGTGCTGTAGCTGGACGAATCTGGCGCTAATGGCGGCGATGTAACTCTGTTGATTGGAGAAGGCCACCCGGCCTGCCCCTTTGGGGTACTTGAGCTCTGGATCTGTGTCGATGCCTGCATAGCACACTCCACCATAGAGGCGGTCCATAATCATGGCCAGCTCAACTGATTAAGACAAAGTCAAAGAAAGCGGAACTTTATCATCTATTCTGGTGGAAACTCAGATTGTTCAGATTGTCTGAAGTCACCTAATTCAAAAACGTACTTGCTCTCAGAGGACGAGGGACTCCGCCCACAAAGATGGTCTTGCGAGGATCGAGGGGCTGAGAACCGTCCATCACAAAATCACTGTCACTCAGGTTCCATGGTCTTATTTGCACCTTCAGGGGAAAATAACATTGACTATCGTTCAGGAAAAGACTCAACATCCCCGCTGCTCCTTCGGACTTTGAACTCACGGGTTTGTCTTTGATGGTGGGGCTGGAAACACACAGGTAGAGCTTCCCATCCTCCTCCATGCAGGCCTCAATCAGAGCCTGAACAGAGCTCTCTTCCTGGAAGAGCAGGAACGCGTATCCTACAGCAAACACACCCAAGCTTCAGCGTTTGGAAAGCTTTAAAACATGCAAACAGTCCTCCAATATGCCATCAAAAGGCCTCTTTAACAACCAACTACTTAATAGCTAAGCTGATTTCCAGCCACTCCTCTGCCACCTTTCTGCCAGGACCAGAGGAGGTCAGGGTTGCTGATAATCTGTTCATGCACACTGATCTCACTGCATTTGTCAATACCTTTAGGCGGAAAGTAGGATTTACTCTCCGCTTTGTGCGGCCAATCCACAACCAGGTGACCAAAGCGGCGGAAACTTGATGTTATTTCGTCTGAGGGAACACAAAATGACAGGCAATTGAAGAGAAAGGACGCAAAACAGAAAAGAAATTCGGCAGGACAATACGCTCATCGTTACTTTATTTCCGTCCTCCTCACCTTCATCTATATCAGGAGGCAGGCCTCCAACGAAAACCTTACGCGAGAAGCGCTCAATACGCTCTCCGTTCTGATGAGGGTAACAGTTTGGGGAGCTGAGCACTCCTGGGACACCCTGGCTGCCAGGACCATCGTCAAGGAGATTGTCATCGATAGGAAAGAGGGAAGATCGACCTGATAAAGGATGAGAGCTCACTGTCAATAACAACACAAAAGATCTCAGTCAAATGAAAGTCAGAGTCTCTTCTTTTTGCAGTCATGAAAGAATGTCTATGAATTCTCTTTTGATGCCAAAAAGAGTTTAAAATGAGGATTACCGTGTGTGGAGTTCAGATTATGTAGAAGACAGACATGCAAAGTGGACAAAGCTGAAGACTAAATGTAAGAACCATGTCTTCCCTGATTATTATTTCCTATACACTGTAACTGTATTTCTTTTACTTGTGACTCTCAGGGCATCCACCAGAAAAATCTCGGCCAAACCACCTGTACTACAGCTGATTCGCTGTTAGCTTGTAAGTAGGTTAGACTATCAAACCTTTTTATGTACCGGTAGGTCTAAATCCAGATATTCTTCCGTTTGCATGGCCCTTATAACAGTCATGCACCCACACTGTTTACTTTCACAACAAATGCTTACGTAACTGGCATTTATGTCTTTCTGTCTCACTTTGCTCACTATTTCTTGCTGTTTTATGCCTTTTCACTACTGTCAAAGTCCTAACTGAGCTTTTTAGGGGTGTAAATCCTCTATTTTTTAACATTTCAAGTCATATTTTAAAAAACATTTAGTTTGCCTGTACAAAAGGACCAGGAGAATCTCTCTAGCTCATTTGATCACAAATAATTATAAAAATGTCAAAGTAGGCAAAGAAAAAGTAGAGAGTATATTTTTAACTTGTATGCAACCAAAAATCAGATTTTCAACTCGTCATGTTTGAGGCTCAATTGATTAAGAAAATCAAGATGGATTTAAAGCTAAAAACAGCAGAGCAGCATTAGTTCATCAGAAATTTGCCTCAGAGTTATTGGGAGGACTGATTGTGTAGAGTAAGCCCACCCCCACTTCCTATCACCCATCTGTTTACATAATCTCCCCGCTAGCTAGTGGGTCTTTAATTCAACCACACCTCTAAGTCTGTTTATCACACAACTCTGAAAACAGCAACTATAAAACATTTCTACAAATTATTTTTTCATCAGTCTTAACTTAATAAGGAGGGTTAACGTCAATGTTTAAACAAATCGCTTAAAATAAATAACAGAAAGCCACAGTAAGCAATAAAAGAGGTCATAAAGAAAAAACCCACAAGGAGAAAAAGACTTGCAGGAGAAAGCTGTATTTACCTCGACGCCTCCCGAAGCCCCTGGCTGCAGGTAAAAAGGCAGAAGAGAACAGGCTTAGAATTTTCAACTGTGATCATAAAATGTTCAGATATTGCATTTTCATTAAGTCATAACTGAGTTAAATCAGGCTAAATTTTAGAATGATTAACTTAGGGAGGCTAAATCAAACCTTAAACAAACAAAAAACAAAACTGCAAGAAAAAAAGTTAATTCAACTTTTGCTTTCATGATAATCATGTACCTTTAAATAAATTCTGTTTAAAATCCAACTTTAATTTTCTTAAATCAAACAAAAAAATTCTTTATTTGATAAAAGTTAATGAGGGCAAAAAAGCGGCATCGCTCAAAAGCAGAGAATGTCCTCAGCAAACCCCGTTACACAAAGCAGCATGTGTGGCCTCAAAGAACTGAGAAAACACTGACAAACAAAAACAAACGATGTTCCGAAAACAGCCTTTCAACAGGAAACTGCTAAATTCATGCAGAATTTTAATAAAAGCCAAACGATGCTCCCCGCCGTCAGAGCTCAAAGCTGCTGACACCAGAGTTTATTTCTGACACCAACATGTGCTGAGTCCACGTGGGAGGCAAAAAGACTCTGCAGGGCAACCGCAGGGGCAAGAAATTGAGTAAAGCCATGAAGTGCTGAAGGTGCATTCACTGCCCTCATGACTGAGCCGAACAATGACAGCAGTTTTGTCACGAGTCTCCTTTGAAAGCATCACAAGGAAAGCTCCTCTGTTAAAGTCCACAGAAGAAGGACGTTTTAAAAAAAAACCACCAAACCAAATGACCTCCATTCCAGAATTAACGACGTTAAAACAAACTCTAGTACAACATTGTACAGTAAAGGGTCTTGTAGTAAAGCATCATGGGAGCTGGAGATACACAGACACACACAGAGAGAAGGTGCTGAGAAATAATTACCATTTAGCATGAGAAGGCCGTCAGCCCCGGGGTTAGGGCATCCCACTCGGCCTGACATGAGAAACACACACATCCAGAATGTTACGAACGCACAGACACACACAAACACAAACACAAAAACAAGATGAGACACCCCGAGCAGATGGTGAGGACGGGGCGAGGCTGGCTTTCACGTGGGAAATGAAGTGCTCACATCGTGTAATAAACAACTTGCCATTGTTCTTCAGCAAATCGGTCTTGATTGACATTGAAAGTTAGTTAAGTGTTGCTTTTAAGAAGAAGTTGGGAATAAAGTTATAGTAGAGGATTTTTTTTTAACAAAACACAACAGCAGAAGCACCTCTTCTATATTTTTTTTCCAGATCAGCAGCAACGAACGCTGCACATATTTCATTCACAAATGTTTATGTTCTGTTCTGTGTTCTTACTGTTTTACTGTTTTAACCAGATTGCTTTTAACTTGAGAGCTGCGTCATGTGCATTTCTTCTTGCATTTTCCATAATGAGGGTCTGTTCGTGCCATTCATTCACAAAGCAGGAATTTACATTAAGCTTGCGTCTTCCTCGACACATTTCCCCCTGTCTCACTCTTACCCTTTCTGCTCGAGCGCCCCTAGTGGTCGTTAGAAAAAAATGCATAAAAAAATGCATAAATTAGCCGCATCATTGAATAAACCGCAGGGTGGAAAGCGTATGACAAAAGTAGCGGCTTATAATCCGGAAATTACGGTATCTGAAAAATCAGATTTTTGCCATCCATGGTGTCTGTGTTTTGTTGAGTGCAGCTAAAGTCACTGTAAAAATCCAGAAGGACATTCTGTTAGCTTAGCATTGTCAAGTTGAGATAAAAGTCAACACTGAGATGCTTGTGCATGCTCTAACTAACTTCAGATCATTCACATTGTTGTGCTGCTGTTTTCTTCCCGAGAATAAATGCATTCACACTCCTAATTGCTTCAGAATTGTTGTGTGCTGACAAGGACAAAAAAATCCCTGCTTTGGCTGTCCATGTTTTAGGGTGGATTTTAGATAAGACCTCTTTCATAAAGAGATGCATTTCTAAGAGCTTTACAGGTTTAAAGCTCTTTTTAGAGGTTTCATGGGTCCTTCTCTTTCTTATTTGTCCGATTTGGTTTTTACATTTTGTGAGACTTTCCTTCTGTTTTAAAAAAAGGTTCTAAAAGGTTAATTAAAACCTGCAGAGAGACATTTTTTGATATTATTAACCATTTTAATCTTACAACGATTTGACCAACTTATCTGTTTTTTAATGCAGTGCTTCAGTTTGTTCACATATAAATTTCTTTTAATATTGGTTTGTGAAGGGTTTCTTTACTGATTTGACTCTTTCCAGAGTGTTTGCACTCACGGCCTCTTGCATCAGAGGGGTTGGTGTTTACTGGTACAGGCTCATGCCTTGCTTCATTTTATTTCTTCCCCAGCCTTTTTTGCCTACTTTTATTGAAAATCGGAAGGAGCTGGAGGATTTGAGTGGGAAAACGAGTTGAACATGAACATGTCTTGATTTTATATCAATTTTTGTTTCACATAAAGTTCTTTATGTTTTCTGTTAATATTTAAAAAACCTCGTCAAACACATCAGATGATCACTTTTAGACCCACAGACAGTTAAACAGTGATATAAGTTTATTTATTTTTTATCAATTCAATAACTTAGTTCAGAGCTTCCCTGTCTTACGTTAGTGAGAACGCTGTATTGTGTTACCCATGGCAACGCTATAAATGGCAATTCAAGCCCTTGCACACTGTCTTCGCCTCTCATTTCCCTTCTTGGCTGTCATACGCACTTGTGTGTGATCACATCTAAAATTAGACACGCCCCCTTGTCTTTGCTGTGCACACTGGCTCATGTCATCTCCATCTGTTCCGACAGGAAAAACAAGAATCTCTGTTCTAGTGAGGATAAAGTGCTGATAAATGATGCTGCTTAGTGTCTGCTCGCATTCAGACCAATAAAAGCTGCTGGAACGTCAGATTTTTCCGGAGCATTCTGTCTCTGCTGCGCTGTAAAGTGAGAGTGCGTCTGGCTTGTTGGCTGTAAACGAGCTAGAAGCATCCGTCAGTGGGAGAGGCCGGTAAGCAGTCATTTGACACTGTGGCTCTGAAGAGCAGCTGAGCTCAGGAGGCCAGAACAGTGTCACACTACAGCACATTCTCTGATTGCCAATCCATGAGAAAAAAAAAAAAGAAACCCAGGACTATTTATATCCCTTTAAGTTCAATAATCTAAAGTTAAAATCCACCAGAACTAATTATGTACTTGGGGTGTGACTCCATGTTTCTACTTGTCCTGTTTTCCACTTCTTAGCCAGATCTGTGTGCTGCCCAGGTTAAGCAGCAAAAGGATCAGAGCTTTAAAGTCCTGCAAATGTGCAGCTGGTGGAAGAAGTATTAAGGTCTCAGCAGGGAGAAAATAAGCAGGTTTGGAAAAACAACACAGCTCCAGGGGCAATGAGTCTGTTCCTCCCCGGCAACGAATCACACCGAACGAACATGATCCCCCCCCCAACCCAACAAACAAAGACAGAAAGGGAAAGGAAATCTTACCTTTCATCGGATCCTGCTCAGCTCGCATGATGTCAATCAGGGAGCTCTCCAGGGAGTGCATGTTCAGGCTATCGTACATTCTGGAGCGGTCCTGAAAAACACACACAGGGGGAACTTCCTGTCAGCAAGCGCACAACATGATGCAGATTCACAACCCTCCTGGGTTGAAAGTAATAAGGCCACAGTTATAAAGCTTATCAAAGAGGGGATTTAGAAGAACCTCGTGTTCAGATTAACATTCTTTCTGAATTCATTTAATTTTGAAACATGGAGACATTTTTCCAGGAAGCAATTGATTTCCCTGAATATCTGAGCAGAGGAGATAATAGAAACTCAGAGTGGCAGAACAGTAAGCTCTAATTCATCAACATGCTGCACAGACAGTTCTCAACTTTCCATTGCATTAGATGCTTGAAAAGCCATGGAATGCACACTAGCTGCAATTTGGCAACACACAACATCTTCCCATTCAAAATGAATGAGAAGGGGACTATTGAATGGAAAATTTCAGATGAATAGCACACCAGAGAGCACCTTATCAACACACAGTGTACTGTCAGAGCGGACCCTGGATTCCATTCAAATTACACCTTATCCGAAATGAACCCATAAAGCAAATGACATAAAGAATATGACATAAAGACTGTCATTGTCGTTAGCGACACGCGTTCAAATGATCACTTCAAATGAAGTCTACGTAAACGTGTGCTTTTCGGGGTTCTGTGTTCAAACACTTTTTAATTCTCTACGTACAATTTGCACATCCGTTAAGCGTGCGTTGAAAGTTAAAATTAGGAGGAACTTTGACCAATCAGGAACTCAGATTTGGTGACGACGTATGCATGGCATGTCTTTCAATTCATGGAAGCGCCAACTGTTTGAAAACTGATCATGGAGGAGAAATTAATAATTGCGATTTGTGTCCGGCCGGAATTATATGACACCAAGTCTTTCATATGTTGGAATCAAGCTGTGTAAGAAAAAGCCTGGAGCAAGATAAAAAAGATTTTCACCGCTTCAACATTTTACACCAAGTCTCCTCTAACTGTAAGGGGATGCGTTAGTATCTGGTAGCGACGGTCCAGTGTGAACAATTTTCAATTTTAATTTTATTTGTATAGCCCAAATTCTCAACAACACTCCTCTCAATGGGCTTCGTATCAGTAATTGAAAAAGTAAAACATAAAATCAAAAGGGTCATGAATACATAGAATTCAATAGGAAAATACTAAATTGAACTAACTAAACAGACAACAGTAAACTGGACATCCCTGCCCTTAGACCCTCCTTCGAACACCATAGGCTAAATGTGTCACATGCTCGGTGTGAACGGATAGCTTAAGGAAAACCCCATGTCCAGATGCAGCTGTGATGTGTGTACTCACGGCAGGACCTCACCCAAAGATGGAATTACTGACGTATTTATAAGACCATTTTTAATACTTTAATACATACAAAACTAACATTACAGTAAACAAAAGGGGAAACCCCCAAAAATAGATAACAAAAACATATGGAACTTTATATTTGCTGTGTTATTTTCTTGAAACAATTCTTCACAGCAGTATATTTGATTGCATTAGACAACTTGTTGATTGTTTTCCTTTGAATGGAGCTACATTTGTACGAAACGTGTGTTTGTGTCATGCACCACAGAGCTGGATATGCTCATGTAGACTTTGCCAAATGCTTCCTAATAAATGCTTTTTACTCTGCCATTGATTCTTGTTTTGTTTCTGGTGGATTGGATTAAAAAACATTTGAGTAGTTTAACAGTTTTTTTTAAATTGAACAAACATAATCTTCTGTATTATGTGAGAGAACCATGGGCTGGTACAGCAGCCTGGCCCCTCCTCCTCATGGTCGCACACTGCTGTGGAATCATCTCAGTCTCTAACCAACATTTACCACAAGTCAGCCAACACGGTTGTGTTGGTTGCGGAACAGTACACCAAGGCTAATCCCTCAAGCGTTCGGTGGATTGAGGTCAGAACTGCCGGCAGGTCATTTAACCTTCTCCACTTGGACAACAGTATTCAGACTATGGAGATATGGGGTTTGATGTTGGTCTTATCTCAATTTTTATTCTTTTTGCTTTAATAATTGGCCCCAATACTGACAAGCTTCATTTGACTATTGAAGGAGATGCTGCCCCACACCATTATACTGACTCCACCAAACAAGGTTTCTTGGTGGCATCAGTTAAAAGAGAAATAATAGACTTTCTTACATCTGTCTCTCTGTGGGTTATTTACATCAAATTTTAGACTCCAGACACTGTTTCGCTAAAGCATTGGTCACATGCATCCGTGCTAACTTAACTAAAGTTCCAATTGTAGCAAAGGTACATACTTTAAGGGGTGTCATGAAAACAACATGTACGATTGTTGTTTGTGTGGTTAGTTAATTGTAAAGTATTCATAAGTCTAATGAAAGATGTACACACTTATGACGTACAGGTGATGCTGTCATTTGGTGCCTTAACGCCACATTCTAGTCCTTCGTAAGGTGCGCGCACTGGCTCCTTATCTGTTAGTTTCTCTGTCTAGACATTTCCTAACATTGATATAGGAAAACAAAAAACATATTAGGAGAAGGATCATGTTTAAGGGAGGTAATCAATATCATGATTGTAGAAAAAAAATACGAAGAGGTTAAAAATGTATTTGCATTTCTGCTTCAACTGTGTCGGGAGAAACGCAAAGCAGAAGTAATGTATTTAAGTGACAGTTTACTTATTTCCTATAACACAACAGTCTAGACCCAGAAGTCTACTCTTACTAAGCCTGTAGTAAACTGAAAGCTGACTCATCATACCTTAGACCAGGCCGCCCAACCCTGTTCCTTGAGATCTACCACCCTTCCTGTTTTTCAGCTCTACTCCTTGCTGTAAAATATGTTGACTCAGGTGTGTCCACATTCCAAAAGAACTGAACACACCTGAGTGAGGTGATCAGCAACAAAAAATGTCAACTCTGTGGCCTGTATGACAATTATTCTGCTGTCTAACCGCGTGCTAACGCAGTGCATGATTCCCATACGATGATTGCCAAGGAAAAATGTAGCTACAGTGGTGGACAAAATTATTGGTACCCCTCAGTTAAAGAAAGAAAGCCAACAATGCTCACTGAAATGACTTGAAACTGTCAAAAGTAACAATAAACTAAAATTTATTTGAAATTAAAAAATCAAAATCAGCCATTACTTTTGAGTTGTTGATTAACAGAATTATTTAAAAAAACAAACTAATGAAATAGGGCTGGACAAAAATGATGGTGCCCCGAACTTAATATTTTGTTGCACAACCTTTTGAGGCAATCACTGCAATCAAACGGTTTCTGTATTTGTCAATTCTGCACCTGTCCACAGGCATTCTGGCCCCCTCCTCATGAGCAAACTGCTCCAGTTGTCTCAGGTTTGATGGTGTCTTCTCCAAATGGCATGTTTCAGCTCCTTCCACAGATGTTCAATGGGATTCAGATCTGGGCTCATAGAAGGCCACTTCAGAATAGTCCAACGCTTTTCTCTGAGCCATTCTTGGGGGTTTTTGGCTGTGTGTTTTGGATCATTGTCCTGTTGGAAGACCCATGACCTGCGACTGAGACCAAGCTTTCTGACACTAGGCAGCACATTTCTATCCAGAATGCCTTGATAATCTGGAGATTTCATTTTACCTTGCACAACTTCAAGACACCCTGTGGCAAATGCAGCAAAGCAGCCCCAAAACAGAACTGAGCCTCCTCCATGTTTCACAGTAGGGACAGTGTTCTTTTGGTTGGATGCTTCATTTTTGAGTCTACCAACATAGAGCTGATGTGCCTTACCAAAAAGCTCCAGTTTTGTCTCATCTGTCCAAAGGACATTTTCCCAGAAGCTTTGTGGCTTTTCAACATTTTTGCAAATTCCAGTCTGGCTTTTTTATGATTTCCTTTCAACAGTGGAGTCCTCTTTGGTCGTCTCCCATGAAGTCCACTTTGGCTCAAACAACAACTAATGGTGCGATCTGACACTGATGTACCTTGATCTAGGAGTTCACCTTTAATGTCTTTGGAGGCTGAACTGGGCTCTTTGGATACAGTTCCAACTATCCGTCTCCTCAATTTGTCATCAATTTTCCTCTTCCAGCCACGTCCAGGGTGGTTGGCTACTGTCCTGTGGGTCTTAAACCTCTGAATAATATGTGCCACTGTCGTCACAGGAACTTCAAGCTGCTTAGAGATGGTTTTCTACACTTTACCTTTACGATGTTTGTCTATAATTTTGTTTTTAATGTCCTGGGACAATTCTCTCCTTGGCTTTCTGTTGTCCATGTTCAGTGTGGTTCACACCTTTTCACCAAACAGCAACGTGACTATTTGTCTCCCTTTAAATAGGAAGACTGACTGATTATGGGTTTGAAAACAGCTGTGATGTACCATCATTTTTGTCCAGCCATATTTCATTAGTTTTATTGTTTTATAATTTTGTTAATCAACAACTCAAAAGTAATGGCTGATTTTGATTATATAATTTTCAATAAATTTTAATTTATTGTTACTTTTGAACGTTTCAAGTCATTTCAGTGAGCATTGTGGACTTTCTTTCTTTAACTGAGGGGTACCAACTATTTTGTCCACCACTGTACGTATAAATAGTCATCTAAATTATGGTACACAAATATCTTCTGACATCTTAGGTTCACTGTGTTTTTCACAGCCGTGTATAATAAAATGAAAGAAAAGAACCTAAGATGTCAATTATCAATCCAGACACTATGAACTTTATTGAACAAACATCTTCTAATGAACACCTTGCTTTGTTTACTGTAAAGTAACCAAAGCAACATTTTGCCATTTATTATTCAAAGTTTTCGTTAGAAGTTTCTTACTACTAATCGAGTGTTGTCATCAAATTTGTAACTTCTCAAAACCGGATTTAGGTATTTGTTTATAATTACATTTCTGTGCCTGGGAAAATTTAGTATATTGACTTTTGGTGGTATAGTAATTATATGTATGCATTTCTAACTGTTAATCCATCCAGGATTCAAACAAATCCCAAGACATTAGTGTGGAAACTCTACACTGGGATGGACAGGTTGACCTGGGTCCACTTCGCCCACCTCAACAACAAGTTAAAAATGAGCAAATGGGTGAGAAAAAATGAAGTAAATGTTTGGTTGAGTCCATATTTGTGCCAACCCAGCTGACAACCAAAAAAAACATTGCTACAACAATACACAAATCTGAGCTCTAATAAAACTGAAATATCGGATTAACAACCTTAACAACCCCCCCCCCCCCCCCCTTCTAACAATTGCAATAGATAGAAAATAAAGCAATGACATTATTTTTTAAGACTGGACTAAATTAGTTATTTTGTGTGAAATTTCACTTTAAATGGCCTATATCATGAAAAATTAACTTTTTGAGCTTTTAAGTGTATTATAATGTTTACTCCTCACTACAAACAACCCCAAAGCGGCATTTTGATGAATTCCCGTATTTCTGAGAATTATTCTAAAAACCTGCTCTCTAACCACCAGACCCTCCCAATCCACAAAAACCGGCGGATCCTCACATTGTCTGCGAGTCTGCGCTGCCCCAGGCTAACACACAAACCCACTTTCACTGCCAAACTAGCGATGATCTGCAAAAATGTCTTTATTTACTATGCACTATTGAATATGCACATCCAGCTTTGCAAAAGTTTGGATGTGCTTGGTTTTGGGCGAGACACAGACAGGCTGCTGAGGCCAGCTCTAGGTTGACATCATGAATTGGGTAGCACCCACAAGGAAACCCGAAAGTCTATGTCTCCAAGATCGAGTCGTCTTACTTTCAGATAGCAAAATGAACTGTAAAATTAACTAATATTTGCTAAAGAAAATCCATTCTTTAGTGTGCCAAAGGTAATATGCTATCATATATATGGATATAGTTTACTCTGAAAGGCTTAAATAAAGCATGATATAGGCCCTTTAACACGAGATTCAACGGAAATTGCTTTCCTCTGCAACCTGCCTCCAGTGGTCATTGGAGGAACTGCAATATGTGGTACTTCCTGGTTGGCTTTTCAGTGATGGAAGCTGAGGGCTTGGCTGAACCATAACTTTAGGTACTGCAAATAAAATACTTTTACGTAAGTTTAAGTAAGTTTACTTTTTATGGTTGTTTTGATCAGAATGCTTTAAAGCTAACAGACGAGTGTCTTTACACACTGCAGTATTCAATTACCATATTTTCCAGACTATAAGTTGCCCTTTTTTTCATAGTTTGGCAAGGGGTGCGACTTATACTCCGCAGCAACTTATACTAGAAATAAATTGAAATAAATTGTTAACCCTCCTGTTATGTTCATTTGTGAGGAACAGAGATGATGTTCCTGGGTCAATTTGATGTATGAGGTATGTTAAGTGTTAAGAGTTTGTTAAGTGACTCAGAGAATCAGCAAACGTTTTTTTACAGTAAGATCTTGAAGGCTAATAACATAATATTCTATTTTCCAATGATTTCATAGATTCAGAAATGCAATAAAAATGACAACTGTTTCTACAAATACAGGATGAAAACAGAGTATTAGTTGGCCAATGATGCTTCATGAAAGGAATAAATAAATATGAGAAAGAATTACTGTGAAATTATGAGATAAACAGTCTGCTATGATTGTGTCATATGAGGTTGTGCAAGTTATTAGTTCTTGGTCTCAGATTTTGTCAAATAAATTTCCCGTCAAAATGCGACTGATAGTCCAGTGCGACTTATCTGTGTTTTTTTCTACTTTATAATGCATTTTTGGGCTGGTGCGACTTATACTCCGCAGCGACTTATAGTCCGGAAAATACGGTAATTATATGGGGATTACTCTAAAATGACAACGCCAGGAACTCCATAATGTGTTACCATGTGCCAGTCACTTGTACTACTGACTGAAGCAGACCTATTAAAAAAGAACCTCCAAACCTACTTATATAGAACAGAACAAAATGTGATAAAAAAATCCATTTTAACTCATTAACCATCAGCTAATTTAAACTTTCTTTAAGGTTTGACTGTTGGGGGTGCACAAACTATCATGGCCTGAGGGTGTCCAACTTCTCCCTGAGGAGTTCCCCTCCTGCTCAGAGCTGATTTATCATCGGCAAAAGTCTAAAATCAATTTAACTGAAGGGATTTTTACAGCAAGACAAATGTCCACAGAACTATCAGCAGGTTTCCCAATAGGTCAATGCTTTGCCAGCGATACTTGAGAGCAATAAAGCCACAGTTTGAATAAAATAATTGTTTTGGGACATCAGGCTCTTCACCCACTCAAAAAAAACAGACTCTCTTGTCTCTGATGTTGGAAACATGATGCAGCACAGAAACAGTCTGTCACCGACCGCCAGGCATCACAAGAAAGAAAGGAAGGAAGGAAAAGACTTGGAATCTGAAAAATTTCTGCTCTGACACTGTTTATGGAAATTTACAATCCACTGCATGGAGCCCGTTTCCTGGAATAGGAAGCCCCTCACTTCTTGGCTCTGGTACCTGCAATAATTTGAGCTCATAGCAACAGTCGCACAATTTGGTGACTGTTTTATTCCAATGAAATCATTAGTTACGTTGAGTCACGGCTAGAGCAAAAAATAATTCCTTCCCCTTATTAGTGTGGAGTTTATTCAGGGAATCATTCAGCAAAGAGCGAAATTCACCAGTTGGAGGATCTTTACAAAATATTGATTATGTGATCAGTTTCTGAACAGATGTGATTAATTATATATGGTAGTATAACGCCCTTCTTTCTGAAGGTAGCTTCGGAACAAGGTAAAAAAATATATTTGGGATCTGTAAAATGTGCATCTGTGCGTGCAATTCAGAAATGTATGGACAGATATCAAATAATGGCTTTTGAACAAGATGTTCTGGCACGACTGAATGGCTATTGGTGGAAAACAGCAAAGAAAGGTAAAAGGAGAAAGCAAAGATATGAAATCGTAACAAATTTGTAATATAAAATGCTCAAATTAAATTTTAATCAGTTGGTCCCTCACATAAGCCGTTATTATAACACAGTACGGCTAATTAAACTTCAATAGTATGATCTGAAACAAAGTGAAGTATTTGGATATAACTTGATCACATCCATCATATTAGACTTTTTTCTGGCTTGGTTTGATGTTTCTTGCGAATATAAGGCACAACTTCACTACTGACTTGATGCTTCATAAATAAACTGAAATAAGGTCTAGCAATGGATCAATTATAAATGAATCATTGTATATTGATGTTTAGATCACTGGGGGAGATTGGAGGAGGAAACTGGAGCGCTGTCATTCCAAGCTGATGATCTTTTTATATTTAATCAAAATGTTTGTTCTTTTGTGCAGCAATTGCCATTCTCCAAAAGTCACTGCACCAATAATTTCTTCTTAAGCAGGAATAATTCAAACAAATGGGACTTCATTGCAGAAAGGGAAATCTCACATGCAGAGAAACTAACAGTGCAAACAGCTATTTTTAGCTTAGTAAAAACATTTGATTTAATCCGAATCCTCCTTCCATTTTCTGGACGGTTTGTCAACCATTGCAAGACAACATGGACAAAGACAACCACACACACACACTCTCACACCAAAGAGACAGTTTAGAATCATCAATGATCCTTTGAAGCATGTAATGAAAAGAAGTCAGAGTGCTCAGAGAAAACCCACACATGCATGAGGAGAAGAAGCAAAGATGGTCCTCTATAGGATTTAAACCTTGTTGGGAGTACAGACCATCACACCCACATTGGAGCCTCATTTATTCAATAATATTAAAAATCAGTTTTAAGTTATTGAAACTAAACTTTCCTAAAAGTCTGGGGAATGTTGTGCACTCATTTTAAGATTTAACTAATTTGATGCAATTGCATCTGACAAAAAAAAAATCTGTCAGGTCCAATTACTTCTAGTGAGAGTGAATCTAGAATTTGGTTTCTCTGCCCGAGCTCCTCTTGTTAAGTAGTCAAGTTTGGGGATATATGGATGCAGCTGTTCCCGAGATCCACTCATGGGAAAACAAAAACTCACAATTTGAGGAGATTTTTGATATTCAAATTGAAAGCAAACAAGTAAAAGGAGGTTTTAGGAAGACGATGATGATGCCATCTTTAAAGGTCCACTCTGTTGAAATGAGTATTTCTGGTGTTTTTCACGTTCTTGTGGCATTTTTTTCTGCGGATGGAGGACATATATGGCTGTGGATCCTGCCTCCGGCTCGACTCGCGCCCCTGACCGTCCCCCCAATTCATCTGGATGAAGCTCGTCTGCTGGACTTTAAATATGTAGTTGTAGAGTTAGATAAGTTAATTCCTCTCTATGAGGTCTGGTAAATCGCTTGTCCGTCCTGGGGGAGGATCCCTCCTTCATGTGGACACCCCTGAGGTTTCTTCGTTTTTTTAGAAGCTTTTCCTTACCACGAAGGAGGGTCTAAGGGCAGGGATGCCAGTTTAGTCTAGTCAGTTTGTTAGTTTATTTTAGTATTTTCCTATTGAATTCTATGTATTCACGACCCTTTTGATTTTATGTTTTACTTTTTCAATTACCGATACGAAGCTCATCGAGGCGACTGTTGTTGTGAATTTTATTGAAATTGTTGTGAATTAGGAGCAGATGAGAATGCCATTTAAAAAAAGCTTGTAGGTGTGATGTAGATGCAACAATCAGCAGACAACAAGCTCCCTACTCCATTCTGATGGCTCACTCTGCGCCAATGATCCCATCCACATCTCAAAAGCAAACTTCTAATGAAATACTGCTGCTCTGCAGAAACTATATCTTAGAAAACAACACTGTTTTTTTTACTTTGAATAAAAATGACAGTCATAATTACGATGATCAGAGTGGGACTTAAAAGCAAATTGTAGATGAAAATGTCTGTGATCCACCCAAAAACTGTCATTGAAACCTCCAAACCTCAATCTCCAATACTTCACAAAGCTGGCAGTTTGTTCCAACTTCTACTTGCCAAATTAAAAGTCAAGAACACACACGACCTTGACAGGCTTTCACTGACCCAGTTCTCCAATACGTCTCTGTTGACAGTTTCTGTCCCACTTTTTATGCATCGCTCATTTAAATCCTTGTGTTACTCAGGCATGTACGCACGCACACGCCAAACCAGTTATCCTCTGAACCACCAACACCAGCTGACGCAACCACAACGCTAAACACCTACCTGCAGGGGCAACAGGGTGTTGCTGTTGCTGTCTGTGCGAAACATGTTCTCCTCTATCCAGGACTTAGGCCCCAGTGATCCTGCAGAGCGTGGGAACTTGGGAGGAGCAATGACATTGCTGGAGAAAGGCTTCTTCATGGGCGAGACGTGACTGATCGAGCCGGGCACGCCCATGCCGCTCCCTCTGCGGTGGTCCCGGCCCCAGGACATCCCGCCGGAGCCCCAGCCGTTCCCATGATGACTCCCCCATGGAGATGGCTTCACCATGGGCTAAAAGAGAAGAGCACAGATGTGGTTAGAGAAACGTAGCATCTTATTTTTATATACATACACTTCAAATGTATTTTCATGCTGTCCTATGCTGTAGTTTAGGTCTTTTATTCTTTAAAACAGCCTCTGCTGAACTTGATCTGCTCTCGCAGCGGGTGGGTCGATAAGAAGATTTAGAGCTTTAAGACTAACACTAAGTATCCTGTGCCCTGCAACACCACCACTGAAACTTACACACTCTCCCTCCACCTGTGTGTCCACTTCACTTTAATAATTCTCATCATCATGTCAGGTGGAAATATGAGAAGCCAGAGTGTCCTCAGCCTCCTCCACACTACCTTTGTGAGTAAAGTCTATTTTAAAGCTGCTGCCTAACAGATATATATATATATATGCACATGCTCTGTTTGACCATTTCATGCAAAATTATTTACATTTCACTGCAGATGCAGTCCTGGCACACCCAGTCCTGTGCACAGTGTGCAAATCACATTGCAATATTAACAATTCCCAGTGCAATATAATGCAATTCAAAGAGTTATGTAGCTTTGTACATATGTATATTTTCAGTCAAACACAAATTTATTGTTTATTATTGTTTATTGTTCTTTAAAAGATTATCTATTTTTATTGTTTAAGCAGCTGGAGAGCACCGGTAATCTCGTTGTCACAAGTTTCTTGTGTAACAATGACAATAAAGGCTTTCTGATTCTGATTCTGATTCTGATAAGAAACCTGAACCTCGCATGTGCAACTGCACACCAGCAACACTCCAGAGAGCTTCTGCTGTAGGCCCCCATGGCTCCCTAACTGTCCACCATCACGCCACCAACGTATACTATAGTGGATGTTTTCATTTTAAACAGATAAGCATTCATTTAGGACACAGAACCCTGTAAGCCTTTGTATTCCAACTGAGTGAGCCACATGGCAGGGATGATCTGGTGCCATGTGACTGCATCCCAAGGCCAGCTTCCAGGAGAGAACAACAGCTAGATTCAGAGATGCTGCCTTGTTCTTGTCTTCTCCTCGCCTTTTGCCTGCAGAGTATGGCGACTTGAGGCCTTGCATAATGCATCATGTCTCTTTTTTTGCAGATCCATTACCAAAGGAACTGCTTTTCTTTTCAGACTGTGCTGCAAATTACACATATGCACAACTTTAGATCTGCAGAGTGACAAGCTGCTGACTAAATAAGGGCATCCAAATGGTGGCCTTTACTAACACGTACTGCCCCCTCAAGGTGATGACTGATAGGCTGCACTGGACAGAGGCAGTCTTGGTCCATGAACTATTTTCAGGTTCACCGCTTCGGTGCAGTTTTACTTTTACTAAAGAACAGCATGAGAGATGTGATTTGCTCACCTGGTGCTGGTTGTAATTGTTCCTCTGCTGCAGGAAAGCGCCCTGCTGCGGGTGCATCTGCGGACTGACCGGGGACCTGCGACTTTGCGGCTGCTGGGGGACATTTATCTGAGGCGAGAAAGGACCGCTGTAGCCCTGCACATTAATCCCGGCGCACGGATTAGCTGACACCGGCGAAAAACTCTGGAAGAAGGCCGGGTTGATGGAGGAAGGGATACCTGGGTAGAAGCTGTTCTCCGAATCCGTGGTGGGCATCTGGTTAATAGCGTTGGCGTGGATGGGGTTGATGGAATTGGGGGCGGGTGGGGGAGAGGAGTTGGTCTGGACGGACCAAGGGGTACCGAACCCAGGGAGGGAGGGCGAAGACGAGCCCCCACTGGCGCTTTGCATCTCCTGGGTGGGGAGGTTCGGGAAAGCGGCACCGAGACCTCCGGACAACACACTGCCAGTGCTGCTGCTGTCATTGCCGTTGTTTAGGTGGTGGGCGATGGGGGAGTCCATTTGAATGTTGGTCAGATTAACGGAAGTGGACGATGGAGACGCAGCATCGGCTTCAGCCTCTCCCACAGCAGGAGAGTCGCGGGGCTCAGCAGCGCACAGCTCGGCTCTGGAGACGCCGGGCAGGTGGCTGAAATGTCCCAGCGGCGGAGGCGTGATCAGCTCTATGTGCTGGTGCGTGTTTCGGCTGTGCTGAAGGTCACAGATGGACTGCGTCGCGCAGAAATCGGGGAAAGCTCTCTTCTGACTGAGGCGGCTGTAATCCGAGCGCAGTTGCTTGTTGGCGCGGCTCGGCTGCTCTGCGGATCTGCTGCTGCGCTCCTCTTCCTCGGCTGACAGGGGTAACTGCGCGCTTGTCACCCCCACAGGCTCATCCTGCATGATGTGCTGATGCGCAGCAGCTGACGGGGGAAAGCGCGTTTCTGAAGGGCGAATAAACCGGCTGGACGAGGCGCACTCCCCGCAGGCCGACTACTCCCGCAACAACGAACCAAACAGGAAAGGATATTCAACCGCCGTGTCTGCGGGGGCTTGTTTTAGCTGAGAATATTAGAGAATAGCCACAGCGAGGAGGGGGTCTGGCCTGCGCGCAAACTCGCCGTTCTCTTGTCTTCCTTGCAGCCGACGCCGTAAGGTTTTACCATCTATCTAAAGACCGAGCTATTTCGGCCTTGTGTGCCGGCCTAGCGAGAGCGGTCCATTCCTGTCCGACCCAGACACCCCCTCCTCCGGTAACCGGCTGTGCTGCTGCGGCAGAGGATTAAAGATCTCCGACTGAAACTACGTCACGGCCGCATCACGCCTCCGTGCGCCCGCCTCGCCTGGAGCCTAGAGCCGCAAAGAGGACCGCATTGTTTACGTCACTTTTTCATTATTCATAAAGTGCAGTAGGCCTCCACCCTAACTACAGCACCAGTAAAGTGGGTGAGACACATTATAGCTCCATTACAGGCTGACTTTGCATGCACCTGCGCGCTTTTCTCCATTTTGCGTTTCGGTTTGTGCCAAATGGAAATGCTGCTCTTTTTTTCCTGTATAGGCTGCTCCCCTCAGCGAATCATTCTGCATGTAATCTGATGAAAGTGCAGCCTTTATGGTCTGCTGTCCATCAGTATTCAGCTCACAACCATTATGTGTGCGCCTGCGCGTCACTTAACGCACGGACGCCAAGTTCTAAATATAGTTGTCCATGTCAGCGTGTGTCAGTAGAGATGAATCTGTTTCTCCTGTTCTCTGCTCAAACCTGTCACGCAAGCTTCTGCCACGAGAGCTGCCTCTTACGGTGCGTCTCCCAACAGCATGGCTACTGGCTCATTTCAGTGGATGCTGGTGAATATTGTGTCAGCGCAAAAGCAGAGGTTTCAAGCTCAGTCTGGCCTGAACAGATTTGCCGCACATCCACCTGAAGAGCAGCTGCATTCATTTGCTTGTTGTTCTGACCTTATGCAGGAGCTTATTTGTGTCAAATGATGCTCTTTCTAAGATTCAATCCCCAGTTTCTGAATGTGGTCTTCTTTAAAAAATAAAAGATCTTGACCACAGGGGCAGGAGGAGTCTCGTGTATGAACCACACCCATGGAATCTGAAAACAGATGGATGCAGTCTGCTATGGGTTGACCTGAATGCCCCATTGATACCCTCTTTGGTTTGTTTTTTTTGGTTTTACCCATATTGAGCACAACAGTGCAGCTTCTGATGTCTTCTTTCCCCCGTCCTTACTTGCTATATGTTGAGCTGTGTGGTGAGAAGAAACCCCCACCAAGAGGTCCCAGATGGGGTGGTCCCACCAGTGAGAGAGGAGGAAGGGGGGGTCAGGTGTGGTGGTTGTGGTTGGTTGGGAGTACCAGTGATTAGCCGAGCCTGTAAGTGCTGGAGGGAGTTCAACGGGTGCAGGCTGGTGTCTGATGAGCTGGGGATGGGTGTGTGTGTGTGTGTCAGAGGCCTATAAGGAGGACTTCTGCTAAATGGGATGGGGGTGTGTGGGGTGGGTGGGGGTTCAATCTCTGACTCCCAGCTGCCATGCAGACCCAGAATGTGACAAATAAATGAACTTTTATAGAGTGGTGCATATCTCACACCTTTATGGGACATGGTCATTTGTGTGGGGGGCCATGCAAGCGTGCAGAAGTGTACACACACGACCGTCACGCTTGGGGAGGCACTGTGCTGAGTGACCTGATTCGTTTTAATCAGGTTACGATGCTGCTCATGGTTATCGGGAAACACCTGGCCCCCTAAATGATCTCAAATTTCAGCATGTTTGCAGATCTATTTAGGTCTCTGTCAGAACATGGCTGTTAGATTACAGCTGCAGTCGTCATAGCAACAGGTAATCTGCCTTTCCTTTTGTATGCTTGATTACTCTCTCTGACTCAAGGCTCTGTCTGGGTCTGTGTGTCTTAAAAGGGTGGGGCTGATGGTATTGATCGGCATTTCGACAGGCCACTCCATCAGGGCTGATGACTCAGTTTTGGGGTGGACAGGGTGTGGCCCTTTTCTTTCAATCAAAAAAAAAATCAGGACAGAGCCTCTTCAGTGAAAGATTTAGATAGTTTCACCCTCCTTAAAAGCAGCTTCACCTTCATTAAAAATCAAAAATCGAAATCAAACTCTAGAGAATTCATTAATCACATCCACGTGAACCAAACACTGGGTGAGTTTAAAAAACCATCATCATAACTGAGACAAATCAGATTACTGTAATAATCTGATGTAATTTGTTTTTGTTATTGTCTGTAAACTGATATAAATAAAGACGGTTGACAGCCTTCCATAATCCAGAACTTGTTTTCATGTGCAAAAGGACTTGGACTATACTTGAAGACATTGTTTCATCTTGTTGAATTTAGCCTAACTTCTTGTGATTAAATTGTCTGACAGAGTTTCCATCCTTCATATTAAAAACACACTTTAATTCATTCAAAAGAAATTCCCAGTTTAGAAAACACCATTTGCTTTTCACTTTCACTAAAACAAGATTTGTTTTACACATTATCAAATGAAAAGAGACACAAAAACCTAATAATAAATAAATAAACAGTTTTTGGAGTTTAAATTGTTTCATTGTTGATGCTTTCACATTGACCTGAATAATCCCACTGGGCAGAAACATCTATTAGATATGCATTATGCATCCAATACATTGGACATCACCGTTTAGATCTCCAGCAGACGACTTCCCTACAGCTAATGCCATTGCAGTCCCATCCTGCGTTGTAAACAAGCCGACATTTTTCTCCAGGAGAATTAATGTTAGCAAAATAAGGCAATTAATTAACATAAATAATATTTTAGAAGATGCATTGCTTGTGGTTTTTGATGGTTCAAAGTCAATCTTTCACGTTTTTGATGATGCAACAGAGGTCAGTAGACTTTTTGAAATGTCTCCAGTTGGGTTTTGATTGTTAAAATTGTTGAGAAATGAAGATGCGCTGTTCTGCATAAATATTCTGTTCACACATGAAGTTGGATATAAATGTTGGATTGTTGCTTTGATGCAAGTTTCTGAGACATTTTAACCCCAAGTAGATATTAGTAGAAACGTTTTCTGCCATCACTTGAGTTGCTAAATGGGAAACATCATCAACCAGTTCAGGACTTTCCCTAAAGGGTTTTCTTTACCACCTAGAGCAGGGGGGTCAAACTCATTTTCACTGAGGGCCACATCAGCGTAGTGGCTGTCCTCAAAGGGCCAGATATGACTTATACATGTAACTAAATGTAATGAAAAATAAACGTAACTATTCCTTAATGTTAAATAACTGATTTATTTACTATAACTTTTTAAAGTGACAATAGCAGTTGCATAGAAAACATTTGTTTGCTTGTTAATGTGGCATAAATCCTTTAAAATTTGATTCTGACAGGTTAGGTTATTTTGACAGTGTTTAAGTCCTAATCTATAGTTACCCAATCTGATATTTCAAGTCAGATTCCCCCTTGATACGAATAAATACACACCAAATTTATTTTTTATTCTCAGAAATTTAAAACTTTTATGCTCTCGCGGGCCACATAAAATGCCACATTTGGCCCGCGGGCCATGAGTTGGACACATGTGACCTAGAGGAAATGTGGTGAACTAGTCCTTCATCTTTTGACCCTTCACCAAAGCTAATGATTAGCAGCTCTGGCTCTCCTCTGCCTGTCACTATGGCCTGCAGCATTTTAGAGCAGGCTGGTGTTTTGCAGGCTTTTGTTCCTGTTTGCACCAAGCGTGGCCTGCAGCACGGAGGTGTCTTTGTTGCTCTAAATTGTCCCTTTGTTGCATCTCTCTGGGCGCTGAATTGCTCTTTGTGTTTGCTGACTGATAAAGCTTGCAAACAGTCACCACAGTCACACACACGTGTGCAAACACAGATACACAGCCAGAGGTGTGGATAACGACGTTACGTCCACTTATACCCAACTCACAACCCTCCTGGAATACAGTAGAGCCAGAATGGTTCTATCTCATGTCCCATCTGATCCTCAGGAGGTCGTGCTCGATTGGGAACTCTTAGGGAGCATGGACTGCCTCGTATTTGCATTTTTATGGCCTGATGTAGAGAGCTTGTGAGGTTGATTAAGTTGTTGGTTTCTGCACAGCAGGAGCACCTCTTCATACTTAGCACACACACATGCTCACTGGATTATTCGATTAATGTAGTGAAGTTACAAACTCAAACCCATTGCTCCGTTCATCAACCACCTCTTGGTTTCTTTGCGCTTTCTTGACCTCTCGGCTTCTTGTCTCTAATCCTATCCCCGGTATTCCCCAGAGTGCACTCTGGTTATTTTGTCCGCACACCACATCTGCCCGCTCTCCTGCTTTCAGCTTGTGTGTCTTTTTTTTTTTCTTTTTATTGGGGAGGGGAGCTGGGGTTCTCCTAATGTCAGAGTAAATGGTTGTTGGGCAAAAGCAGCAGCCTCTGTTGCAAAAGCAAACACTCACGTGGACAGATAACAACCACAAGCCTTCTATTTTCTGCAGGCAGTTTATTTGCACACAAATACATAGACGGCACGCCCACGGGCGCTAATGTCAGACATAAACAGAAGCCGGAAACATATGTGCATGAAGGAGAAACAAAGAGGCTCCACTGAATGGGTGTTTCCTGATCACACAGAAGACGCACCTGTTCATCACAGCAGGTAAGGACATGAGGAGTGGATATCTGAGTGCGTACAGGCAGTTTGTGTGTGTGCGCTGACATCACTGGAAAGCAGAGCTGCAGCTGGGGTCAGGGGTCAACAGTGACAGGTGTGTGTGGCCTCCAGACGCGGTGTGGAAAGCTGGCAGGTGTGGAGGATGTCGCTGAAAACACAGTGATGACGAATGCTTCCTGTGAGCTGCTGAAAGAAAAGCAGATGATGATGTTCAGCTCTTGTTTGTTCCGTGGGAGAAACACAACAAACTAAATACATTAAAAAGCACAATCTACCATTCTGAACAAAATTAATATATCTCTGGTTTCTGTCACTGAGAACAGCAGATATTCCTATAAAGAAAACCACGTGAATGAGAATGTCTCAGCGAACTATGTTTCCTGGTGTTACACTTGCAGTAAAAAGAATAAAGTTAAACCTTATTCTCTTTTTTAAACTTTATTTAAAATACAGGGTTGGGTCAAAAAGGGCGTCTAACAAATAACTCTCTGCCAAACCAGTGCAAATCAGTGAAAGGAGGATTCACCGTGGCGTCCTCGGATGGGATGTGCTGTAAGGTGAGACATTTTTTTGTTTTTGTGTAATAATAAAACAAAAACAAAAAACGATTATAAGCCCTGACAATGAAATAAACAGCCTAATTATTTTACCGTTTTAGGGAAAGGTAAGATAAGACTTTTATGACGCCCTCAGTAGGGAAATTTCCACGTTATGGCATCACAGTTTTCAATAGGAGCAAAAATAAAGTATGTATAATAATAAGTACAAATATATAATGCATCAAATATTACACCACGAGGCAGAAACAGAAGTATACCACGTTCTCAAAGCTTAAATCAAAAATATTGGAGCAATGCAAAACTGTCTAATAAGTTCATAATAAATCGAAGTTCATAATAAATTTGTGATTGTTCAGAAATGCAGAATGGAGAACTCCATTTGTTTGCCTTGAGGATAAAGTTTTTAAAATTTCAGAAAGACTGAAATACATGAGTTCTTAATCATAGGAAAAAAGTGTATTTTTCATCTTCCATCTGCTCCTTTTTGTTCATGCTTTGCTCTTTGTGGAATTCAAATGCAGTTTTTTATTTTATTTTCCACCTTTATGAATTGAACTACCTTCCCCTCATGACTGAAAGGCATGTTGACCCCCCCAAATATATTTCTTTGAATAATTGATTGTGTCACTCATTTCTGGTGGATGTTTGAGTGGTGGAGCTTTTGAATCTTGCCTAGTTATGTTCAATGTTTTGGAAAATGGCTTCTCCAAAGCTCTCCTTTATCCCTCCTCGTGCATTTATGCCGTGCTAAAGTTTACTGAGGCTTTTTTCTTCCAAAACAAGGTCCTTTTAATTTCTTTAGACGGTAGATTTGCTGCAAAAAAAAAAAAAGGCCCAAATCACCATCCCTCCACCTCTGTGTTTTAAATGGGTCAGGTGTTTCTGCTGAAACTCTGAGCACATTTTCGTAAAACATCTCTACTTGGGTCTCATCATCTCTTTTCTTTATTGGCAGCTTTGGGACCCTCTGCTGTGCTTCATGTTCTCTTTATCCAGGACAAGTGTTCCCCTTTCTGAAACCCGCCTGAACAAACCGTGCTTTTTCTGTCTTTTCTAGACTTTGGAGTTTGAGATGTGGTTTCTGGATCATTTTAATTACTTTTAGAAACATCTATTCCCAGAAATGTTGCAAATTTTTGTTGGGAAATGATTTCCATCTGTGAGGCAAAATCAATGGCTGGATCCTTTAGCACAACAATGTCCCCAAACCCATCGCACGGGCAATGAAGGAGTGGCCGCATTAAAAGCATTTCAAGGTTCGGGAGTGGCCAAGCCAGTCAACAGACCTCAATCCCATCTGGGGCGAGACTCAAAGCCAGGGTCGCCTGGTAAAAGCCCCACTTTTGGCCCGCTGTGCATGCCGAAAAGAACCTTTTAGCATGGGTCTCATTAGTCTCTTTATCTCTATTTCTCTCTCTTTATACCAAGTGTTACTAATAAAGGTTACTCTTCAAAAATTTATAAATATGGCAGCAAATGACAAAAAGGTCAAGACACCTTGTATCATTTTACCTTAGATAAACAGTGAAATTATAAAATAACAATGTTTTAACTAAAGAAGGAAGGTGAAACTAAATATCTTATCCATCAAGAAAGATGTTTGATTAGTGTGCAAATGTCAGGATCATCTCTGCTAAGATTATAAGCAAAGGCAGTTTAAAAGTCATTTCAAAGTGATTGATCTGGATATTCAAACTGATAGTTCTGCCAGCCTTGAATTAAGAGTAATTGGAAATGATACGTCTTCATCAAGATGTATCATAGTTTCCAACTTGACAAGAGCGAGTGACAACCAGTTATGGTGGAGAGAATCCAGTAGTTTTCCAAAATAAAACATATTCCGAATCTGATTATAAACAAAACAGGCACAATGTTAGATATGTTTACTTTCAGTTGGGACCGGTACCAAGTAACCCACAGACCGTTGCCGGTCCACTGCCCAGGGTTGGTAATCGCTTGTTTAGATGATATTGTTCTAAACTTCTCCTCCTCAAATATGTCTCTTGAAATAAATGTTTGTATTATATAAATTATTACAGAAAAAGTGGTAATTTTAAATGTTGTATCTTTTCTTTTGTTGCAGCAAAGACATAATAAAAGTACATAATAACATCTGACATGCTGTTTAATAAGAGAAAAGTCACAGAAATAGCAGGACCTTAATTATTTTATTTTCTGCCTCCCAGACAAGGTGTATTTATCAACTACGACAAAAGACAGTAGAGCTTTAAAAAGATTTGATACCCAAGTAAATGGAGGCTCACAAGAGCTTGTGGTACTCTGATGAGTAAATGTAGTTAAACATCGTGTCAGTCTGAACTGAGGTCTACTGAGGCCAAAATGAGGATGAAGAGGGCAGTGTTTCATCACTGACAGCTACATCATTTTCTGAGACTGATTCAGAACAGGCGAGGGATGTGCAGTTTGGGCTGATTGGGCCTCTAGGTGGGGCTGCCGATGCAGGCATCCATAAAGGAAAAATAATAACGATAAAAAATACAAAGAAAACCGATTTATTTATTCATAAATTAAAAAAACAAAACCAAATATCATACAGATGTGTTTAGAATTTGGTAAAAAAAAAAAACGTCCATAATATATGAATTACGGTTTGTATGTGTTTTACAGATTTACTAGTGTTTACTTCAAGTCTTTTGCAAAATACTTTTAGATCTTGAAATGTTTGCTGGCTTGTTATTCACAAAGTTCTACAGCAATAATAGAGCTGTTTACTGTAAGATAATTCTTTCTTTTTAGTTTACTGAAAGGGCCTAAATCATGCTATTTCCACAAAAGAACCACTTTTCTTATAAAATATGAGTTACGCAGCTAACTTTCCTATATGGAAGTAAGGCCACCCAGTCTCTGAGGCAACGCCTTCACTCCTTTTGGGTGTCGCCCATTTCATGACGTAGACCTGGAGCCGGCCTCGGCAGAGTGTCTGTGTTTTGCCCACAAAAAACAAATAACATCCGAACTTTTGCAAAGATGGATGTGCATATTTTGGAGCCTCACAGGAACATTGTGCAGGGGGTATTCCAGAAAGCACGTTTAAACTACCCTGACTTTAACCCTGAACTCTGGCTGAAATCCGCCTGAACTTGCTTACTCTGGGTATGTCGGTTCCAAAAGACCGGATATGAGTTAGCGTAATTACACTCGACTTGGTAACCCTGGGTTATACCATGGTCCGGGTGGATACTTGATTCTGATTGGCTGCTGAGTGTGCGTTAAAACCTGATAAAAAAAAAAAGAAGTTCCGGTCAGCTAGCTTAAATGTTTTGTATCACTGCGCCGGCTTCTTTAAAACAACCTTTTGCTTCATCAATTGGACAAAAACAAGCGGTGAGAGGTGAACTTTCTCTCTGAACTGATGCTTTATTCAACCCATCGGGACGATCAGCATATGTATATCACCGAATCTTGACTGCAGCGGTGGTGCAGCACGGACGTGACAAATAGTCCGCTTTTCTCACAAAAAGGGATCCAAATCGGAAAAAAACAAGAATTAAGGACTAAAAACTGGTTAAAATGTCTTGTTCTTGTAAGTGACCATGGTATAAGCGGGTTAATGGCCTTCGAAGTGTGCGTTATTACTTTTTAACGAAGCCTTTTTAGCGAAGCCTTCCACGGCGTGCGTTAAAAAGTAATAACGCACACTTTGTCGGCCATTAACCCTTACTTAATGCACGCGCACGGCAAGTACATAAAGACATTCTCAATGGATCGCTGATTTCCGGAGTCACCATGGAAACGCGTGGAGAAAAAAAGAGAGGGCTATACTTCAGTGAGACGGAGTCTGAGATTTTAATGACGGCGTATGAAGATTATAAGACCATCAAAAAAGTAACACGGCTGCATCATCAGCAAAAGAAAGAGTTTCTGCTTGGAGAAAAAGAACAAAGTAAACACACGAGTTTCAATCAAAATGCTGCGTTGGGATTGTTTTTTGTGAGGAATTAACATCATAAAACACTTAAAAGCTCAAAAAAAAAAGGGACTTTGCATGATAAAGGCACTTTAAAACTTTTTTTGTGTTTGTTCAGAACTAAATGTGTTGACATTTCAAGAGTGTGGGAAGAGTTTGTTACAATTTATTTCTAGTTCACATGCAGAAAGTGTTTCTGTAATCTGTAAATCAGAACTTTGTCTCCCCCTCTGGTGACCATCGGGAACCATGTCCAGAGTTTTAACCACACTTCCTGGATGCTGCACACCTGACTCTCATTCACTCAATCAACCACAGCATACTGAGCTGAGCTCAATGCAAAGTATCCTTTGTGCCACTCTGCCTTCCACAATTAGTGTTATAGCTGGACCTTCGGACCCTGTTTGCCTGCCCTGAGCCTCACCTGGATTTTGCCATCCTGTCTCTCCTCGGATGGATTTATTGCCTGTTGTTAAATCCTGCCCACCTAACCCTGATTTAGCTTTGTGGACTTTTAGCTGAGCTAAAAACCTGCTGCATTTGGATCCAGCTGGCTGCCTGGTCTTGTGATAGCAGCCCGTCTTAAAGATGTCAGGAAAAGTTCAAGAGAAGCCAAACAGGCTAAAGATCAGCAAAGATATGTGTACAGGAAAATACTGTAACACAAGTGTATTTTGATGTTTGTTTTTTTTTAAATGATTTCAATCCTCTCGGGCAGGAAATGTTATAGAAATTCCGGTATTTCCCTTTCCAATGGGAAACTGTCAAACATCCCTCACTCACAGTTTTTATTTTTTCATAGCATAAATATTCATTTTTTTAGGGGTCCTAAATAGATTCAAGTAACACACAAACCTCAATAATGAACCTTAGTTTGAAGATCTCAGGGACATAAATTGTTTATTACATGCACATTATGACCAGAATGAGCTTTGTAAAAGGATTCCAAATATTCATTATTATGAATATAAAATGTCAGCAGGCGGTTTGTGATGACTCTCCAGCTCGCTGATGGTGGATGAGACACCTGTGTGGGAAGGCGTGGTTGCACTCAGACCAGGGGGGGTCGTTAATCTATATTGGAAACCAGTGTGTGAGGAGATGGCCGTACCCCCCAGGAAGAGTGAGTACCACATATACTGCCGTTTGGAGATGCAGAAGGGTGAACTGGCTTCACCACTAACAAAGTTAAGTGTGCCAGCTACACCCCAAGATTTATTTTAGTTGCCAGAAGTTTTATAGAAATAGACTTTTATCCTTTTTACTTTTATTTGATTTTTAGTTGCATGAACTCTGGTGGTATTAAGTGCAGGACTGCATGTTAATTTGAAGGACCGTCTGCTGGAACAAGAAGCAAAAAGGACTTGGACCATGAGCGCCAAATGGACAATCATCATCCATTAACTTTCCCTTTTTTTTAATTAATGGGTTGTTGTTTTTTAAACATTTTGTTTTATGTCATCACTTTCTTTTTAGATTATTTTATTAAACATGTTAAAAGTGAAGGCTTCTGCTGTCTCTAAAGTGACCTGGTAAACTTGCCCAGCGGATCCCTACATTTTTGTAGTTCTGGGGCCTCAAACCCTCCGGCGAATGGATGCTTTCAGCATTCATTTCTAACTGGACTACTGCAGCAGAATAAGTACCATTTGCGAATCTGAGGTTAGCCCCTTCTCACAGAGCCTTGTCATGAGAAGACCTTAAGACAGGCAAACACTGTTTCATTTGTATACTTAAAACTGAGGACATTTTTGATTTAAAAAGTACAGCAAAGAAGCTGGCCCACGTCCACAACCCTTCTCACTACCACCTCTGCCAAGACCGAAGGCCGGCTGAAGTGCCAGCACCGATCATCCTCCGCAGATATGTGAGATGGTTAAGCCCCAAAGCTTTAGAAAAAGAGAGCACCACAGCAACCAGTGGGTCTTAAATGCAACTGGAATATTCTTCCTCTTTTTTTATACGCTCCATCATTTAAGAAAGCTCTAATTCATTGAAAAAACACTTGCCATTGTTTTTTTTTTTTCTTTGTTTTTTTGTGTGACTATTTGGTGTTTCTAATGTTTTGCTTTTTTACATTTATATATCATTGTATCATTACTACCCCCCCCCCCCCCCATGCTAACTTTAATTCGATGTATTGCATTAACCTTTGAATCAGACTTTGTGCGATGTCATTCAAGGGAGTGATGAATACGTCTGTGGGTGCGTGTGAGTTTGTGCACACTGTGAGCTAGATTCCATTCCACTATTTATTTTTTTTTTGCTTATTTCTTGTGTTATCGCTCATCTGCTTACTTTTTTTTAAAGCCTGATACAGATGACCTTCTTGGCTAGTCTTGAACAGTACCCCAACTCGTCCTAGCTGCCCCCCCCCCCCCCCCCCCGCCAACCAAAGGACTATCGCTGTCACTTACAGGCCCCACCATCCCAGTCCACCTGCACATCCACTTCACTCCACTGTATATAGTCTGTTGACAACTTCATTTTAATTTATCCTTCATTGCACTATTCAAATACAATGTCATGTTGTATACTTTGTTGTACTGTTATGCTGTTTGCACTTTTTTTCTTATCTGAGATGCACCGCCTGCCAACACAAAGTCAAATTCCTCGTACCATACTACAGAACCTGGCAATAAAGCTTTTTCTGATTTCATGTTAAAATGTTTGAATAGAATGTGCAGTGTTCACCTGTGGCCACAAGGAGGCAGTGTTTCCTTTCCTCTGACTTCAGTTTCCTACGTCTGCTGTCATTAGGCTCAGTGAAACATCTGTTGATGCCTTCGATTCCTGTGTTTGAATCATGGTTTTTCATGTTCCTGACTCTTTAGGCTTTCAGCGGCAGTGCGTGTGTGCACAAAGTGCACGTGTGCCCGGAGGATTCATTCATTCTAGCAATTCATACCAGAGCAATAAAGCGGGCTTGCTCCAGTAGACTGTGATATTGTTTTTGGAATGTTCTCTGAGAGGATTTTTATGTTTTTGTTTTTTTCTCCCCAGTTACGTCTCCTCTGGGACTGAAAACCTTCCTAAATAGGCAGTCGGGACATTCAGTCCCCCCCCCCCACTGACAACCACAGAACAAATCTAATAAAGCCTGGACCCTTCGCTGGGCCTTCTCATGTCTCTGACACCTGAAGTATTTCTCCCTGCATGGCAGAAATAAAAAATGTAGACAGTTCTGCATTAAAAAAAAGTGATCTTAATCAGCTTGGAGTGTCTTGAAAGTGTTGGTAACTGAGGGGATTCACACGTCCCTCACTCGTGAAAAAGTTACATGCAGCTACAATACGCAGTCTGAGAATATCAGAACTAAAGATCAGAAACTGCAGAACATTTAATCATGAAAACTTTCAGCATATTTACATGTAAATCTATGGAAAGAAGTGACTTCATAAATGCTGAGTGTACATCTTGATGCAAGAACTTTGTGCCTTGAACAGGTAATCCATTTGACATTTGATGCATAATTTTATTTTTTCTTTCCTAAGGTGCGTCCTGTGCAAACATGAGGTGGGCCTGCTGTGCACGGCATGAATCTTGACACGGTCAGAGTTTAGCCTGCTCTTTGCTGAAATTAAGATCACGAATGTGTTAATATTTACAGTTTTGATACAGGTTCTCTCTGAAACGTTGACATTTACATTCAGGGCACTTCAAGGTTCTGTAGTTAAACAAATATTATAAAAGGTGAAATGAAGGTACAAGCCCTTTAAAAACAAACGTCTCCAAAACACACTTCAGACTGAACGTTGCTGTGGTGAATCTGAACCTACAGAGAAATCTTTGTTTTAAGTCACTGCAATGTGATCTTTGGTTCAAATTTAGGCCAAAATAAAACCATAAAAATCTGAATACTTTTACTTTGGAACGTTGAAGAATGAAAACTAGCTTTTGTTTTTAAAATTGGTCAACTGTTAATCGGGAACAATCCAGAATTGCTTTATTCACTAAAAGTTTGAAAGGACTCTCTCATCAAAAATCTCTTCCCACAAGTCACCTGCAGGCCAGCCGAACTTCTGCTGTGGACCCAAAAAGGTTAGAAGCTTTAACTTTTACTTTTCAGTAGACCAAAAGTCTTAACGCGCCCATCCAAAGAAAATAATGTTTTTTGAGTTTTTGACATATACTTGTATTTATTTTACAAATGACTACAAATGTAATTCAAACATTTCTGAGTATTTTTTCTTTTAAACTGCTGTCAAACTGTTGCAAAGACGCTCTGTGTGAATTGATGAACATCCAGGAGTCCGTGCCCATTTCACAAGCTCCTTGATCTGCCCAGTCCAGCGTGCACAAGCTCAGGTGTGAGAGAAGAGAAGAGGGCACATTGCTGCATTCCCCGCACCCATTTTAAGTGCGTCCATGCAAGAATAAATCGGGGACTTTTTTTTTTGTTATTGTCTGGCTGAAAATTAGACAAATATAAAGTTCAGGAGGACCAAGCAGGCTGGTTCCCCATCCTGCAGAGGACGAGAAATTAGAAATGGCAGTTTGTGCCCGCGGCCACAATTAAATGACAAGTCTTTTATATACTGGAATAGAGCTGTGAAAGAAAAAGCCTGGACCAAGATTTACACCACGTCTGCATTTCTCACCAAGCCTCTTCCAACTTAAGGTGGCGGACACAAACTAGTAAACAGTAGAAAAAGAGAAAGAAGCCACTCCCTGCCCCTCCCTGGTTGTCTGGAGCTGGTCCGGTGTGAACACTACGGGCTGAATGTGCGTTCATGAAACTGCGTTCTTCAACGTGCAGCAGACGCCTGGTGTGAACGTAGAACACCAGGCATTAAGCTGCCTTGACACCAGCCTCGGCAACCGGCGTTGAAGGGGCCACTCCCAATGAAAAGTCTAGTTCCAATGAAAAGTTTCTGGGTTCAAAACTCTTGTGTTCACAAGTTTTTTTAAGTCTGTTTTTGGGCTCTATGTACAAAATGCACAGCCATTGAACGTGCATTAAAAGTTACATCTGTTGTACTTTGACCACTTGGTGACTTGGATTTGATAGTGACTTGTGGGTAGTGTCCTTTTCAAAACACAAGTGCCAGCTGTTTGGAAATTGGTCACAGAGGAGAAATTAATGATTGCAGTTTGTTCCTGGCTGGAATTCTACGACACCAAGTCTTTCATGTATCAGAATGGAGCTGTGGAAGAAAAAGCCTGGAGCAAGAGTCACAAGATTTGCACCACTTCGACGTTTCATACCTAGCCTCCTCCAACTAGTCCATGCGCTGGTATCGGGTAGCGACTGTCCAGTGTGAACGCCGTGCGTTCAAGAACCTGTGTTCAGAGCATTCTTGAATGTGCATCAGGTATTCAGTAAAAGGAGACAATTCAAACTTGTTCATGTCTCTGCATCTCTGTGTCAGTTCTGCTGATGAGTTGTGAAATCAGAAGAATTTCAGGGGTTAGTTTCTCTCTGTAACCAGAAATAACCGTGTGCAGCTGCCATGTTTCCTTTAAGTGGATGAGAAATGGTGTTTTCTGCCCATAACAGCTTAGACAGTTTCCCCACTGCAACCCTTCCAAACCCTTCTCAGAAAACAAACAGGGTTTGATCTTCACAACACATATTTGTGGAAGGCTGTAATGGGCTGAACTCTGCATGTTTTGAGCCCAAACATAAATCTTGCTTCAAAGAAACCTTCCCAAGGAATTTTGGTTCAGAATTTTACAACCAATTCCTTTAAATCTCTGTGAAATTGATCTTTGCTGTCCAGGAAACCCCATCCTTCTCAGTTATGTCTTTCTTCAGGATGCATGATGAACGTGCATGTGACAGCTCCATCCCTTCCCAGGCAGCACAAAACGCCACAGCTTTGATGCAGACGGCTGCTGGTAAATCTGGCAGTGTTGTCCGTCGTGTTGGGTACCTCATGCAGCATTCTTCTCTGCAAAAATATTCCCCCTTAAAAAAATTCTGGAAGAGCATTTTTGTAACTGAGAAGAATAAAAAAAAACCTAACAGACCTAACAGAACGGAGAATATTTGATTCACAACAGAAAAAAAATCATACATGCTTTGGGGCACATAAAGGGAATATCCATATTAAATTATAAAGTGTTACACTTTTATCTTATGAATAGTAATATATCCTGGTCACTAAAGGAACCAATTGTGACCAAAAAGCCAAAAAGCTATGCCTGGGATCAGTTGCCATCCTTCCACAAAACTAGACAAAGTGAGCGAGGAGCCAAGTTCTTGGATTTTACCTGTTTAAACCAAGACACTCTTTCCCCCTCTACAGTCAATTTTGTGCTACAATCTCTTCCTCTTTTCTGGAAGTTCTCCTCCTCACCAGCTTCTCACCCTGATCTGCAGAAGCACGATGGTCTCCTAGAAAATTCTAGTGTATCCAGGTGACATTAAAAAAATGATTCTTTTTTCATCTCTCAGTGTCGTTCTTATTTATTCATCTTGTTAAAAACACAAATTTTAAATGTAAAAAAAGCGTCTTAAACACCCAACTTTTGGGATTTTGGAACCCAACAGATAATTAAACATCTATAGTCTGCTGTAAACTAGCAGACTATGGGGGGCAGCAGTGGTGCAGAAGTAAGAGGAGTCAACTCTTGATCAGAAAGTCATAGGTTCCCACTCTGCCTGTCTGTGTCAAAGCACCCTTGGGGGAGACACCAAACCCCTCATTGCCTTTGGTGGCCAACCATCTGTGTGAATGTGTGTGATTGGAACTGTGACTGTGTTTAGCACCTCAGGCCTTCACAGCGGTTTATTAGTATAGACCATTCCTTTGTGAAGGCACACTGCATTTATAATGGTACCAGAGCAGCAAAGATCGTCGGGAAATACGAGGAGCTTTTAACAAGAGTTTTTGGAGGGAAAAAGCTTCAGGAAAAAGTTTAACGTCTGCTATTGTATTTTAAATAACCAGCCTCGTCTGTCAGTGATATAAAAATTAAAAAAGGGTTGGAAAACAGTATCATTACTCAATGGCTGTTTACAACGACTGGCGATGAAAGAAATAATAAATAAGATTCAGATGTAACAATATTCAGCAACTACCTAAATAATTTAGCATCAGATCTGTAACTTGAATAGTTTTTAAGGGACATCTCATGGAGGCTGATGTAAAGATGAGCACAGATTTTCTAGAAACTATGAAAGTGGTGGAATAAATAAAAAGACGATCCACGTGTGCTAATCACAGACAGAAGATACTGAAAAGAAGACCTTCCAGCATGTTCTATGTGTTCAGTTCAAAACCAGCTCTAAACTATTTTTTTTGGAGGGGGGGGGGGCAGTGCTGCACAGTGTGTAAACAGCTTGCCTAATGCTTAAAGGTCTAAAAAGATTTTAGAGCAACATCTGCTTCCCTTCAGACAGAGTCTGTTGCAGAGAGGGCCTCAGCAGGAGCACGCACAACCAGACTGCAGCTACACAACAGCATGTCTTCATCCCAGAGGAGCAGCTGCTCTGCCGGCCCCGTGGTAGAGTGGCTGCCCCGAGGCTGGAAGAGAATGGTGGAAGCTCTACACTCCTAAAACTGGCCAAACTGTCCTTGAGTGCGATGGTGACTGCCCCATCAGGGTGGAGATCAGATGTGGAGAACAATTTTTGCACTGGTGTGCGACAACTATATTGGGACTTGAACTTTTTATTCATTAGCACAGAATTCCAGCAAAACGAAATTATTAATTTGTCCTCCATGATCAGTTTTCAAATGGTTCCCTGTGCAATAAAGGAGGTGCCATCCATACATAAATGGCATAAAATGGATGCGTGTTTTGCACGTAGAACACGAACAGTCGTAAAAATGGCCGTAGCTACGCTTGAATGAGAGAGTTTTGAACGCGGAAGCCTGAAACACACTTAACCCACTTTTATATAGACTTGTTATTGAATGCTGTCGCTTGAACTTGGCAGCGTGAACGTAGCTCCATAAACTCCTAACTTCTACAAAAGGGAACATTTTCTCAGTTAAAACACTCTATCTCTGTCTTCTGCTCGTAAGACAAGATTGGCTGGCGTGACATAAAGAATAAGTTTAAAGTCTTATAACCACATTTCTCATATTTGACACAGACATTTTTGAGCCCCCTGCTGCATGAGCATGATCCAAACATTCCTTCATAACCCCATTGTATATAACTTTGTTAGTTTGTCTTTTGGTGGGAAAATTGAATATCGGTTTTTATTCATTTTTTTAAAACAACTACTTGTTGTATTAAAAGAATATAAAATTTGTTGATAATTCATCCTTTATGATACAGTTACGCCATGTTAAAAATTTGACATTGTTGTAAGAAAAAACTTTGCAAATCCCCCAATGTATCATAATTAGAGGTATGACAATTAATCGATTGATTTCTGTTCCTACGATCCAACCAGATCAATCTATCTGAAGCAGAATCCAACTGAATCGACCAATACCATTAAAAAAAATTGTTTCAAAATTAGATCAATTGATTATCGAATCTTGGAAAAAAACGTTTGGATTGAGGTTTATAACGTTAAAAATTACTAAAAAATCATTAAAGTAAAATAAATCATTTATATCCATATTGGAAAATACCATTTGGATTGAGGCATGGTAGGTTTATTCTACTAAAACATAAAAACGATCAAGTGCATCACAGAAGACAACACACTTATGATGTCAGTAAAAACTGATCAGTCCATCATTCCAGTCCAATGTGTGGAAACACTTTGAATTTAGCAAAGACATGTGACCAAACAGTGGGCTAAAATGTTCTAATCATGTTCCCTTTGGATTTTTTGGATGCCATTAAATATTGTTTACTTGTTTGTTTGGACACATATTTAATTTACACTTGTTTATCTTGCAAGACATACAAGAAATGTGAAAAACTTCACCTGCACCATTCAGTATAGGTGTTTATCTCTGAGTCATGTCCTGAATCCATTTTAGGTCAGTGAATCGGATCGTTTGAAATGAACAACTATTGAAAGTGAATCGAATCATCAATCACAAATATCGAATCAAATCATTGTTAAAAAATCATATAGAGATAAAATAAAATAAGACAACATAATCCTTTTCTCGTCCTGCAATGGGGAAATTCCAATGCTGCGGCATAAAAGATGAAAACAGAGCAGGACAAGTATGTGCAAATAAAAAAAGAGGAAATGGGTCACATATTTACCAAAGCTTACAGTAAGAGAAAAATAAAAAGGAATTGCACCGACGGTCATAATAATGTAGGTAAAAACTTGCTCCTGGTGGTTGTAGGTTGACGCCTTGTGTTCGGCAGCGAAGCCGCCATCAGTGTGTGACTGTAGGAAGTGGACTGTGACTGTAAAGCGCTTTGGGTCTTCCAAGGAGGAAGTAAAGCAAGATAAAAGTATGTGCCATTTATCATCTATATCTCATACAAAATTATATTGGATTTTTTTGTGTGGATTTCATTAAACATCCCAATTCCCCTAAAAATATTGGAATTTCGGTCAATTCTTTGATATAGAGAGCTTTGTAGGGTTACCTTAAGCCAAATAAACTGCCATAGAGGATGTTGGTTCACTGCTGCTTAGTAATACAGTTACTCTAATCAAGTGAAAGGTGAGTGCATGAAGCTGAACTCCTGCAGGTCTGTCCTCCTTCCTCCTGCAGATGTGAAGCAGATCAGGGAGAGCAGAACCTCCTCCACTTGTTCCTGCCTCCTCACGCCTGTGTTTACAGTTGGCATACCACGCCTGGAGCGGCAGCACTCTAGAGTTTCACTAAAAAGACTCGGGACAGACCTGTCTGTGTGCCCGGGTGCTCGTGGTGCAAAACGTTCCTCCTCTGTTTATCTGTGAACGTCCCCCGAGCATTTCAGGCTCCTCTGCCGGGTAACAGGATGAAGCTGAAACAGTCGCCTCTCTTATTGGATAATGAGAGGAAGTCAGACACTGATGCCACATGCGCTCTTCACTTGTGTCCTCTTTCATCTGCTTTCAGTTGTGGCTTTTGGGGTTTTAATAGACCTTCTAAGGAAAGCAAATCAGGATGAATGATTTGGAGGGTGCCCTGAGGACTGATTTGAAAAAAATGGAACCATTTATGAAAGCTGAATTTCCAGTGACTTAATCAGTTTACATCTCTGGAACGTCGTTCTCTTTGCAGAACTCCACAAAGAAAACAAAACCTTCACTTCCTTCGGGTCTGCCTCATCTCCTTTCTTTTGAAGGCCAGGTAGGCACACCGCAGCGGCTTCCCATCAACGTCCATCCCTCCCTCATTCTTTCCCTTGAACTGTAACCTCTTCACTCCTCCAATGTTTTTCTGTTCTCATCAGGGATGATGCCTACAGTATCACTCTGCGTGAAGGACTGCTTAACTGAACTGGTGCATCTATTAGAGGAGATGTCGAGATGTGTTCCATCATCAGCAGGGTCAGAGTCCAGACACTGTTTGTCCTCCTTTAAAGGAGCAAAGAGGGGAGAAATGATGGAGAAAGGTGTTTACAGAGAGGGTGTTTGTCTGGAGGAGATTCAGCTCTGTGGAGTTAATGATGAACTCAGCCTGCTGTGGAAGGACGGCTGAAAGCCATGCAACGCCCTGGTTTTCTGCCTGACTTGCACATTTGACAGATGGTTAGACTTTCCAGTCTCAGTGTCCTGTGAACACATTTCAGGTTAAAAAAATGTCCAAACATTTCCTCACTGCATAAATAAATGATCTGAGCCTGTGGAAGTGCAAGAGGGTAAATTGTAGGAAGAAAAAAACACTCGAAGACCCACTACGATGCAAATTGTGTTTTTGGTGTTTTAACATTTTTCTTATGGTAAAGTTGCATTCAGTTCATTGAAAAAGATCATACAGCACATTTCAATTTTTATGCAAATGATATTTTTCAAAATACTCTATGGTGTAATCTGCATAATTATTAAGTCACTAACCATTAAAGTGCATATTACATGTTAGTGAACAAACCTCCCTGAAGATAACAGAATTTTTTTATGGAAACAAAAACTTTCAAAGTCACTGTTCCACATTATTATGCACAACAGGGTTCCACAACATTTGATAGATTTAAAAAAACTCAAACTAGTCTCTGTTGAATTTGCTGCAGTAGATCATACTGAAATTAAAAAAAACAAAAAAAAAAACATTTGACTAGTGTCTGGTTTTATTGAAAGTTTCCTCCTGTTTAAATGCACAATTTTCATCCAACTGTTCATTGGTTTCTTCCCAAATAAAAAAAACACAGCTGAGTCTTCCTCCACATGGGACTGGATGAGATGGCATGTATTCGATCAACTGCTGTTTAGGTGTTTGTTGTGTTTGTGGCTCCTAAAAAAACCCTCTATACTCAGAGGAGAGAGACAGCAAACACGGTTTCTGTTTAATCAGCACATAATGCGACTCCTGAAAATCAGCTCCAATGAAAACAGGCTGGATGTGGTGTAGCGTTCACAGCTGTGAAGGTGTGAAAGAGTGTGCCTGGAACATGGACTCACTGTGAAACAGCAAGAAATGTTCTGTTTATGCGCGCGGGGGGGGGGGGGGGGGGGGGTGTCATTTTAGATCATATGCATGTTTCTGTCACTTTCAGTTTATTTCATATAGTTATTGTTGACAGAAGTATGTAAACCATCCCTTAAAATCAATATACTTATGAAAAGGAGGATGTAAACAAATTGTTCACATTTAAAAGGAACAAGAATCCACAACGTTTTCATTGATGTAACGCGAGGGGGCGCTGTTGTATTGAACCTTTGAAACATCCCTTACTTTGTGGTGAACAATCAATGCATTTGTGGTGTTGCTTTAAAGAAAAATCAAAACTATGAAAATATTTTTGTTTGCTTACTTTTATTGTTTTGTTTCCTTACTATTAAAATAATCTTCGCTGCTTGTTGTTACTGTCTGAAGACGCTCTTTTCGGTGCCTGTACTCCTGCGTGGACCTGAATGCAGCCAGCTGCTGCTCACGCGTGAAACCCTGCGGATGCAACGACAGTCTTTTCTTCCAGGAAACAGCAGCATCCTCCAGACCTGCTCCCCAAACGCCCTCGGGAACAGGCACTTTGTGGCAATTCAGTTCCTAGACAGTCAACCACTCGTCTTATCTCGGATAAATAGTCCATTTGCATGTTTCAGTACAGGAGCAGCCAGCAATTCGTCCCAGGGAATTTCCACAGCTGATCAAAAAAGAAAGTTTGCTTCAGTTCAGACTCAGAGACTCAGAGCATCGCCTGCTGTAATCGTCTTTTGCGCGCACACCCAAACACCGGGGCCCCTGATATAACTTGCCTGCGCGCCGTAGCCCCAGGGCTTGCGTGACTCTGGCAGGGTGCTGTAGCTCCAACTAATAATTTTCAAGGAGTATCAGGGTAAACATTGACGATATAAAAAGTTTGCGGGGGAATCCCGCTCTGTAAAGAGCACGAGTCTTCATTTATCTCCCGCGCGCCGGCACACATTCATCCAATGTTTCCATGCTTTAGATAGTCGTGTATTTTTTAATGCTCTATTCTCCACTGTTCGTGGGGTCCCTTGGGGTCTGTCTGCTCTTCGAGCAGTGGGCTGGTTTTGTGACTTGAGGGTTTGGAGTGCAAGAAGAAGAAGAAGAAGAAGTTCGCACCAGTTTGCCTCCAATCCAGTGGAGGTTTCATTGCCAGCGGAGCGGCAGGGGAGGGACGCACTCTTTGCACTCGGGATACCAGCTCATACACTCCACGCACTCTCTCACACACACTCTCCTGCCCACTAGAGACTTGTTAAATCCGCAAGAAAACTGCAAACATCAGAGCAGTCGCTTAATCCGATTGATCGGCTCCAGCAAGAGCAACACGCGTGAAAACCGGGGGAACTACTGCGCACAGTGGAGAGGACAGCCAGGAGTTTCATGTCTTTTTAGACGAACTGATCGAGTTTTACGGTCATTTGAAGAGGACTTTTGAGAACTAGAGCCACCATCCGCCAGAGAACTTCCATATTCCGGGAGGTAAGAATGTCCGTCTTCTGAGAGGATTGCATGCGCGCTGCACAGAGAAACGCGTCTAATTTTGGGTGGATTTTTTTTTAAACTTGCAACTTTAGAAAACATTTAAATGTATTCAATGATTACTCAAAGAAAACAATTTTCCGATCAAATGACAGAGAACTTTTTTGCATTTTAAAAGCTTGGCTTTTGAGAAACGGAGAGACGGTTTGGCCGTTTATAACTAGTTTGGGAAGTTAAAAACTTTCAAAACATTTTGATCAAACCTAAGCTTGCATGCCGTCTCCAGTTCTTGCTGAGCCGATGACAAGATCAACTTTAGAAAGCTCTGTTTCTCTGCCTCCCGATCCGACGGACTATTCCCACGCACCCAGGAGCGCGACACGCACCCAGCGAAGGCGATTCATCTGCCTTCGTGTTTTGCTGTTTTCCCGGGAGGTTTAAACTTTATCTGCAAAGTGAAAGTTTTGCCCAGTCCCTGCTCTTTTTATTGACAGCCACCTTCTTGTCTGTTTTTTTTTTAACGCTTTTTACGCACCTGCGTAAACCTGGTCTGACCGGCGTGGAGCGCGTCACGCGGATCTACCTTTAAATTAAAGCTGAAATATATTTTACGATTGTTTTGAAAATCGGATGCATTTTTTCTTACCATCTATTAGAATCTGAGGGCCTCTCAATAATTAGAAATTAGCAGCAATAAGCACACAGTCTCCCCTCTGTTTTCTCGGGAGAATGAATCATGAACAACAACAACAACAACAACAGGAAAAAAAAGTCTTAAGAGAAAAAGGTCTGCGTTGCATAGCGTAACTAAACCGTCATTTGCATATGAAAACTCTCAGGCTGAAAGAATTCCCTGTGTTTCTGCAGAGGCTTGCGTCCGGAGATGTGGCAGGCAGTCCGATACGCGCAGCCTGCGCCTTTTTTGTCCTAAAGTCAGAGGTGGGAGATTACTGCCGCAAGGTTCATTTATTCATCATAACCCCTCGCTCCTGTAAGCCGCCCCCCCAAACAGCTCACTTTATCGAGTTCTGATTATGCCCCCCTCGGAGGAGGAGGCCAAGCCTGGGCTCTCTGCTGTTCCTCTCTGGAGAACAACATCCCGGACCATGATGCTCTCATTTCCCACGACGCAGGCGGGAACCCGCGCGCGTGCGCTCCTAGATAATGGGCAGTGGGTGGATGGCTTTCCCATGGGGTGGTATTTTCTCTTGTAATCTATAATCACCCCCCACCTCCACCCACCCACCTCACAATGCGCGCACATCCGTCAGAGCACCCCTCCACCCACCCAACTCCATTCCATTTGAATGGCTTTTTTAGGCAGAGCGCGACCCCGAGACCTCCTCAGAGGAGCATTCCAGGATATAAGCAGGGTTCGGGGATGCGCAAGTGAGAAGCGGGAGGAGGGAGCGGGCCAGGGTGTGTGCGTGTGTGTGTAGGAAACTGGGCTCTCTCCTCCGCGGTCCGCTCTGCCAGCCGCTGCGGTTCCGATGATGTGGATCAGCGCGCAGACTCCATCTGTGAGCCTTGTTGTAGATGGCGAGGAGACAGGTTCTGAGTGAAGTTTGAGACCCACTAACAGGGTGAAAGTCAGGAATGCGATGGTTTGGACGCGCGCGCATGTGGACATGCACCAGATGAAAATCACCATTCTTGGATGCGGGCCCTCGCCACAGCCTCTACCAATTCATTAACGAGCGGTTCAGCTGTCCAAAAGATGCAGGCCTGATGTGAACTGGCGTCCCGCAGGTCCAGATCCTGTGTGGTTAGAGCTCTAACTCCCAGTCTGCCTCTTCTGCAATCCCCACTTTGGCGCTGAAGTGACACCGCTGATGGAGCTCTGCAGAGGGCCCACCATAAATCTGCTCCCAGACCTCCTTTAAGAAAACACTTGGGTCCCGTGAGAGCATGTCAGGCCTCTTGTTGGGTGGAATCAGAAAAAAAAGTCTCTTTATTTGTTCTGAAATTAATCTGTCTTGTATTCCTTCTGGCTCTGTTAATGCCCTCCATGTGGCAGCACTGGGAGGAGGCTGAAACGTCATGACAAAGGGCATGACGGGACAAAGGAGACAGAAGCCACTCTAACAGAGTGAGGGGTGAATGGAGCTATATGCATGACAGTGCTGGGGATGATGGATCTGGTTTGCCTCACGCTTAGGAGCAAATAGGGACTCTAATAATAACAACAACAACAACAATAATAATAATAATTATTATTATTAACTTGATTTAAAAGTGCTTAAAAAAGCTTTGAGGACTCTGTACACCAATGCAAAAGCTGACGAAATAACAAAAATATACATTAAAAGCAGAATAAACAGCAGCTGTCAAACGAACAATGAAATCAAAGTGAAAATGCAGATTCAATCAGATGAGTTTGAGTTTTGATTTGAAGGTTTGGAGAGAGTCTATGTTACGGAGGTCAGGAGGGATAGATCTCAACTTCCCATGGTAACGAGCTGGGCAGGGGGAGCAGAGAGCTGGATGGATGAAGAGGACGGGAGAGAAAGATCAGGAGGAGCAAGGTTATGGAGGAGTTTGAATTTGATTCTGGAGTGGGAAGCCAGGTCGGCTGCTGTAGAACGGGGGATGATTTGACCAAAGGATGGGGCTCTAGAGATGATGCGGGAAGACTAGTTGGACTTTTTTTTTAGGGAGACCAAAGATGAGAGAATTACATTAATCTAGATGTGAAATGACCAGACTGTGAACAAGAATAGAAGCAGAGTGGACGGTGAGGGAGGGGGACAGGCGATTTATGTTACATGAATGAAAAATGGGCAGACCAACCAATGAAATGTGAAATTGAAAAGATTATGAAGTGTTCAGGATGACACCCGGACTCTAACCTATGTGGAGGGGGAAACTAAGGATGAGTCAGTGGAAAAAGTAAACCATGTCACTTTGGAGAGGGTAGATTTGGAAATGACAAGAAGTAGTTCAGTTTTAGCACTACTGAGTTTCAGTAGGTTCAAGGTGAACTAGTTTTTGATTTTAGACAGACAGGAGGAGCAAGAGGAAGGTGGAAGGGAGGTTTACTAAATAAATATAGCTGGGTGTCATCTGCAAAACAAGGAAAATTGATATTGAATTTACATAAAATATTGCCGAGGGGTAGGATGTAAGAGATGAAAAGAAGAGGACAGAGGACAGAACGTTGGGGTACACCAGAAGAGAGAGATGAGGGCTTATAGATTTAAAGGATTTAAGTTGGGTGAATTGGTTGTGGCTGAGAAGTAGTGTTGAAACCAACGGAGGGGGTGGAGGTGTGCCAAGGTGAGCCTATGAGGGAGGATGGAGGGAGATACAATAACAAAGGCTGCACTCGGACTCTAATGATCGCTCCTGCCTCTGATGATCTGGTGAAAACTGTTACAGAGCTGCTGAATGGGAATGATGAGTGGTAACTTGTTCTGTTTTTGGCTTCCTACATGATTTTGCCGTCATGACCCCAACCTAGAGGCAGTGGTGTTGTGGAACTGGGGTCAAAGCTCTGGATGCTGTTTGGTTTTCATTTTTGCTTTAAACCATTGGAGTCCATTTTCAACAACAATCATGGGAAAGAACAGTGAGGCGAACATAAATGCTGCAATTGTCCTTAATACAGCTCTTTGGACTTCATGCAGTTTTTTGAACAGGGAGGATGTTTTCCACCCAAAACTTCTCAACAAAATCCCACAAAAAGCAAAACAAAAGCCTATAAACATAGCAATAATAACATCAAAAACACCAGGAAAACAAGTGGACATGATTGTGGTCCACTTTCCCTTAAAATGAGTCTTTTTCGAATTTCTAACATACTTCCTATCTTCAACTAATTAAAAATTGGACTTTTACTTGTTCCAGATGTTTTTTTATGTACTTTTCTGGTGGTGGAGTTGTGTGAGTGTGGTGCATTTAAGCAGTGGAGGGATGATGCTGAGATGCTTCGTGGAGTGTCAGCGGTCCAGCTCAGCTGCTCTGATGTTTCTGTAGTTTCTGAAGAGGAAATTATCTCCTTGGTGTTTGCTGGAGCCAGTCCCAAATGGAAAGAGCAATGATTATGAATGTTATTAGCCTCATGGTGGCATGGGGTTCCCTGTTTGTGCGGTGTTACAATGAGAGACAGATCCGAGCAGGTTCGTACATACCACTTCAACAGTGTCTTCAGTAAAAATAGACTCGCCTTTGTTCCAACTGACATGTTTTTGAAGTGGAATGAGACAAGATGAGGCGATAAGGATCTCAAATCTCTGTGTGAGTCAAACCTCAAAGTACCACTTAGGCGGCTTCTCCTTTGCTCTCTGATGTCTGGCGGTGCGGCGGGACGGCCTGGATCGGACAGCGGCAGGGATGGAGACCCTGACGGGAGCTGTCAGGGAACTCCCCCCCCCCTCACTTGTGTTTCTAGGAGACAAAAACTATCCCATGTTTGATGCGTGAAGCCCAGGATTTTCATTAATCTGTCCAGGAAGAGAAGATGGACAGGAAGATGTGGACGAAAGTGTGAAAGACATGCAGAAAAACTGATCAGCAGAAAAGCACAAAGGAGGGTCGGCAGCAAAAGGGAGAGGGAGAAGGGTCATTAAAAGGACACTGTTGCAGTAAATGGCAGTAAAGTATCTGGCTAATCTGCCATCATTACGCTGATTAAATCACAGGGGATTTAGCTTTCCCATCAACTGCAATCAATGGGGCAAAATCAATTGACAGGCGATACGGCGGAGGCTTTGAGCCGCAGCCAGCTGCACCTCATCCTGACTGCAGCTGTGACTGCGCACCAACAACCACGTTCACATCAGCTTCGCTAGAGCTTCCAACCACAAGGAACGAAGGATTTGGGGTTAAGAGTTTGTTGAAATGCTGTAGTGTGGTCCCTGTGGCACCAAGCACTGTCCTTTCCTTCACACATTCCTGCTGAAATTTAATCCCTCTGTGCTTTCTGTGGCGATGGGCACTAATTCAGGCTCTTTATATAATGTCTCATCCAGTCTGATAAAAGGATGTTTTCAAGCCCCTGATCGGATCTTAAGTGGGATAAAACTAAAGAAAATCAAACTCTGATAGGCATTTAGAAAAAAAAGTTTTCATGCTGCTGCTCGTGTTTTTGGTGTTTTGAACATGTTCATAAGCAGATGCGTGTGGGAGGAGCCAAATGTTTTTGGCCTGATCGCTATGGAACAGTATCTGTGAATATCTCAATGCATGGAAGACACAAATTATTTAGAGATGACACTTATTTGTTAAAAAAGCCCTAGATAAACATCGGTAATCCCGTCTCCACGTCTGGGTTCGTAAGATCATTCAGTCGTTCCCAGGACGTGGAGCTTCTCTCCTGCTGTGTCGGAATGACGGCCGCTTTCCACCGCTACTTTGTTTGAAAAGTTGCTGTCCCGCCTTAGTCCGAGAAGAGAAAAATGAAAATAAAATTAGACGACCTTTTTAAAAAAAAGTTCTTGTCTCGATTAAAAAAAAAAAGAAAAAGGTTCAGGAGGCCAGGAGGCCAGAGCTAGTTGCCTCCCCACGCTACAACTGCTGCTGTCCCACGGCGGTGTGGGGGGGGGGCTACACTATCCTTAAAAGGATTGTTAAAAAGACATACAATTTTTTTATTACGCTTGGTGATTTTCCATTTTTGTACAGTTTGGGAAAGATATATTAACAGCAATAAATGTTGGTTCAAGAAGTTAAAAGAAAAAGTTATTATTCATTCCACGTCATGAAATGATTGCAGTGATTATTGAAATTGTCTTTATTTCTGATTCTGTTGCTAACCAGGGAATGTCTTCAGTGAACGTATTGAATAGAATGGGCTTTTCTATGTTTGAAAAGTGTAGGTTTATGAATGAAAAACTGTTTGATTTGCAGTGTGGAAGGAAGGGGGGCTAAAAAGAATCTCTTCTCCAAAAGAAGAAATGTTGCAGAAAATGATTGGCAACCACTGTGCTAACCTCAGTGGTATTGAGTCCACCTCTGTGTTTGGAAATGTAAGAATGAATTAGCAGCTCCTTATTTTCGCTTAGCAATCTCTGCCCCACTGCAGAGAGAAAAATCCTGTTTCTCAGTAATGTTTGGTTGGGGGTGTGAGGGGCTGGAAGCTAGAGCATGTAAACAGATGGATGATGGGAAGGGAGGTGGACTCACCTTGAACCAACAGTCCTGCCTACAACCCAGAGGTGAATGTTTTATGAACTACTGCCTTTTTGCAGAAATAAACGACACACGTTTTATGATTTTAATGTGGGACAGCAACTCTTCTAAGAGTTTCATAATCATGATTAAAAGACCACTGGTAACGCTTTGAAAATAGATCAAAAGATGATCAATGTGGAACGTAAAACGAAGACAAATAAGTGCAAAATTTAATGATATTTCTGTATCCCAAACCTGGTCAATTATAATATACAATATAAAAAGAAATTTAAAGAGGACTCAAACAAACAAGGAAACAGAGCAGACTCGACAAAACCATAAATAATTAAATGAAGAAAGTCCAACTCGAATAAAAAATGCACATCGAATTCAAGATGTGATGAAACAACAGGCCTGGACAATTGTGAAACAAAATGAGTTATAAGGCAAGACAATCTGGCCAAGAGAAATTTAAAGTCTGGACTTAGTTTGCTGGGCCTGACCACCTGAAACAGAAACATCTGGATATAACAAAACTCAAACCTGTTGTGCTTATGGCATACGATGAGCGCGGGAACCGAAAATAAACGAAAACGTGAGTAAAACCAAACCAAGAAAATGGAACCACAGGGTACAGGTTTTCACTGGATCCACTTTCAATTCAGCAGTCAACAAAAATAAGATACATTTTTTTTATAATAAAAATGTAGAAACTTTTATAAATGTTCTTTAGATTAAAGAAAAACTACAACCAGCCATCAAACGGCTCAATGGGATTTAAATAAAATAGAAAGTGAGGATTCACTGTTATTTCTAGCTTCTGTTTATATTTACAATTTATTTTAAATCTTTAATAGTGTGTGTTGTCAAATAATCTTTGTTTTATTTCACTGAGCTCAGCCTGTTGAGCTACTGGCTAAAGACAAGTAGAGTTTCCTAGTAGAAGACAGTAAAATTACTTGAAAGTAACTGTGCTCTAGTATAAATAAAAATTTTCACCCAGGAAATTATTCCTTCCACACACATTAATACAGGAATTGTGGCTAGTTACCACTGACCAGGGCACAGAGAACACGTTGGTGTTTTTTTTGTATTAAGGACTCTCCCAGTGCTGAGAGGGAATTGAACCTGCTTTCTTATGATTCACACTCCACCACTCCCATCTACTTCAACTAGACAAAAAAGAGACTTGTCACTTTTTGAAACAATGTTCATTTTTTTATGGTGACAAACAACAAAACAATAGCCTTGATGTGAATAAAAGGTCAAATCAGTGATGTTTCTCTATCCCAAAGTAGCTGAATATGAGCACTGGTTCTCAAACAGGTAAAGGCAAAAAGGATGCAGGTGCAGTTAAACTAGGCGTACATCTCTTCAAAAAGTCACTACAGCAAATGTAAACTACCCATTTGAGTGTTTACTCAGTCAATTACTGCCCACCATTGGTTTGGTTTGATTTGGTTTGAAATGGTTTGTTTCAAGCAATCAAATAAGAATAATACACAAAAACATTACAATCCTCAGTTATACATTCATACAATGACGTATCAAACTTAGGATAATTAGACATAAAATTAAATATTGTTTAAAAGGGAGTGAAAGGAAGCGAACTTATATAATCCCACCCATGTTCTACCATAGCCATTTTATTACATGATTTATCAATATCTGGTTCATAACTTTTATTAGACAGAATTAACAATCCTTAGATATCAATAAAACACATGACAAAGATGAAATAATTAATTATCATGTAAAAAAATAGACATAACTATTTTAAAAATCAATGTGGCAAATGCAGATCAGTTGTCTAAAATATATGCAGATTATGTTAATTAGAAAAATCATATATATCACATGTGTCAAACTCAAGGCCCAGGGGCCAAATGTGGCCCGCCATGTCATTTTATCTGGCCCGCGAGAGCATAAAAGTTTTTAATTTCTAAAAAATTTTTTTGTAGTTGATTACATATTACTTTTGTGTAGCTGCTGTTGTAATTATTCAATGTTTGCAGGTCTTATGTGTGTATGTAGACAAATTGTTGTCATCAAACAATCAGTTGGATGTGTGCAGCCTTTTTTTGTAAAATGCTACACGTGTGGACAACTTGATCCTTCATTAATGGTATCAAAAGTTAAAAATATGTGCAAATTATGTTTCAATAGGAAAAATTATGAATCACTTTTTCAATTTTTGGAGCAAGTGCAGTAATATAATTAGAAATTAATCATTTTAACCATCTTCAATAATTGATGAAGCATTTTATTTTTCATTTCATTTGTTCATTGCAAGCATTTGCGAAGATATCAGGAATCATTAACTGACGCTTACAATTTCTTTATGTTTGTGAAATCTACAATGTGTTAGAAAAAATTTAACCAAAAATCTTTTTCTCAGAGTAGTCATTGTGGACGTCTCGAACTACTGTCCACTATGAGACAGAAAAAGAGAAATAAGAGAAAACCTAGTTGGTGATCTGTTAAACTAGACCGGGATGGGCAAACATGTGACTCGTGGGCCACAAAGTGTTCTAAAATTGGACAGAAGGACTGGACCAGGAGCAAACGCATGGAGTGTTTTGGTCATCCCCTCCATAAAAGAAAGAAATACCATGCAATCTGCATGAAAACATGCTTGATTTTTATTTAAAAGTACTATATATATATCTTAAAGCAGAAAACTAGAGTTTTTATCTCACAATATGCAGGTTTTCTTCCATCTTAACTCCAATGGCAATAATAGGTTGATGTCCCTCATTAACTTGGAGAAATGCTGCGTTCATGTGGCATTAATAACTCTCTGCACACAAGCAAAGATCAATTTATTTGTAGAGCACCTGAATTACAAAAAAAAAAAGAAAGAAAAATAAACTTTAATAAGAAATATTAATAGAACTTATTCCAGTTTGGCGGGCCAAACTCTTAACCCCAGAATCAAGGTAATTTTGGAGCTTAAGGGGTTGGATGCATATTTGTATCATTAGGCATCAACAGGTTAAAATGTCCATTTATTTCAGCTGCGATTTTGCCAGGAATTCATGTGCTTAACACAAATTTAGTGTTGTTACAAGGAAATTTTGAATTTTTGTTTTATTGTTTTTATATTATTTTGTGTCTCAAAGTAAAATTCAACTTGGACTGACACCAGTAGGCGGTCTTCTTCTGTGGGTAAAACAGGTCTTCTACTTCCAATGACTATAACTATAATGATGTTTAAGGAGTTGAAAAAAAGAAAAGAAAAGTAAAAAATGTGTGTTATTTAAGTTTTAATTATGGAAGTGTTACTCCTCTGAACCCATGTCAGCTCCTTCTTTTGGATGGATTGCTTTGTACATCCACATTACCTAGAGTTGTGTCTTCTCTGTTCAGGCACTGATATTCTCAGTTTTTTTTTCTCTTTTTCCGTGCTGAACATTTACAATCTTGATAAAGTGAATTCTCTTTGTGTTCCAGGATGAGGCAGGGCAGAGGTTGGAGCTCAGCTCTGCTGCTGCTGCTGGGGCTGGGCTGTTTGGCCCAGAAGCTGCCTACAAGAGATGAAGGGCTCTTTCAAATGCAGATCAGAGACAAGTCTCTGTTCCACGACTCCTCAGTCGTACCAGACGGAGCTGAGATCAGTGGTTACATTTTCAGGGACACACCCAAAAGGTAAAAACTGCAGACAGTAAATGACCGGCTGAATGCTGTATGAGTGGCATAATCCTGCTGATTAATTACCACCTTTCACCATGACTGGAAAAATAAAGCCCACATCCACCTTGTGCTGCTGACTAACTCAAAATAAACACTGAGGAACATGCTGAAGTGGCTGCCGGCCTCTTTTTGTAGCTCCGCAGAAAGATCAGATGTTCCTCTGTAACTGGATGCGTTAACGCTGACACAAGAACTAAATAATAGATGAGAAAGTCTGTCAGCTCTGGACAAGGTCAACGGTTTTTGCAATGTCCCTGCTCTGCTAATGCACCTTTGAGTATCACTACACTGAATAAATGCAAGTTTTCATATTATGCTTTCTTTGGTTTACAGGTACTATTTTGTGGTAGAAGAAGACAACACCCCCCTGTCTGTGACAGTCACACCCTGCGATGCCCCTCTGGAGTGGAAACTCACCCTGCAGGAGCTGCCTGAAGAGTCCAGTGGAGAGGCATCAGGTATAACTGACAGCAGGCAGGACTGAAAGAGGTTAATGACAAGTTCTGTGGAAATATCACCTTCTTCCACTCACAATTAACCCACACAGTGGTGTTTTGGCTCTGTGTTTCGGTTGGTTTTAATTAAGTCACACAGCCGTAGTGTCTCGTCTGACCACTAATGAGGCCTGAGTCGGTCCAAGCTAACATCTGTAATTTCAGAAAAGGGCTGCATTGAATCAAAGCTTATGCATCCCTTTACTTAAGCTCTAAGACTTCTTAAGGTAAACACCGCTGTTCTCAGTCTGTCTCTTTTCCTTCCTCTTTAGTCTTTTTTTATGTGCCTCACATCAAAACTCCTCCATCTGGAGGCTGTCCTTTCAGCGCAGGAGATTCTGCCAGATGAATAAAACAGCAGCTTAAAGGCTGTATCTGTGATGTGAGCATACATTTGAATGTCAATACACAAGCACCTGTGTGTGTGCTCTTGTCCGAGGGGATGATTTATTGGGGTAGTTACACTGCAGAGCCTTGCCTCAAGAGAAAAGAATTCATCCTGAACTCAGAGTGAAGCGAAAAAATTTGAACTCATCGCAAGAAGTGCCAACAGTTCATTCGAGTTCCTTCTGTCCGGTGGGAGTAGATCTTTGCACATTAATTTTTAGTACACCACTGAGCACACTCTTTGGTTGACAAACATAATATTATGGTTTCTTCCTCAAGCTGGGGCGCGAGCTCAGACTGTCTCTCTCACATGGAAGCTACAAGGCGCCTTTATGTGTAGCAGCTTCCCCGGGATGGCCGGGTCAATGCTGGCCTGTGATCTTTGGGAATGTTTGGAGTGAAAACACGGCTGAGATTTAAGCCCGGGTAATCTTCCGTGAGGCTTGCAGGAGCTTCTTTATGATCTCATGGCATTGGACGCCCTCTGTTTGTGTGTGTTTTATCAAAGACAAAGCCAGGACTCCAGATTTCTGTCAAAATTAGTCCTATCACTTTGGAATAAATTAAAGAAAGAAGCTCATGATTGGTGTTTTTCCTTTCCTCTCCAGGGGAGCCTGAACCCTTGGACCAACAGAAGCAGCAGGTGACTGTAGACGAGGGCGCAGATCTCTTCAGCTACAAGGGCAACGATGTGGAGTCCTACGTGTCAACCAGCACGCCGTCTGGTCTCTACCAGCTGGAGCTGCTGTCCACGGAGAAGGACAGCAATTTCAAGCTGTACGCCACCACAACGCCTGAGTCTGATCAGCCTTACCCACAGCTGCCCTACGACCCCCGTGTGGATGTTACAGCGCTGGGACGCACCACAGTCACGTTGGCCTGGAAGCCGACACCAACAGGGTCTCTCATGGGCCAGCCTGTTCAATACTGTGTGGTGATCAACAAGGAGCACAATTTCAAGAGCATGTGTGCTGCCGAGGCTAAAATGAGCAGCGATGATGCATTCATGTTGGCTCCAAAGCCTGGCAGGGACTTTAGCCCGTTTGACTTTGAGCGCTTTGGCTTTGTTCCCTCCTACAATGGTTTTGGCAAGGACAGAGGCCTCACAAGTAACAAGATCTCACGGGTGTACCCCCCCAAGCCCAAAGTATCAGACATTCAGAAGGTGTGCATTGGCAATAAAAACATTTTCACTGTGTCAAACCTTAAACCAGACACACAGTACTACTTTGATGTGTTTGCTGTGAATTCTGCAACCAACACCAGCACTGCGTATGTGGGAACTTTTGCACGCACCAAAGAGGAGGCTCGCCAGAAGACCTTTGAGCTGAAGGATGGCAAAGTGGCCAATGTTTTCATCAAGAGAAAAGGAAGCAAGTTTCTGCGCTTTGCTCCTGTGTCCTCCCACCAAAGGGTCACCTTATTTGTCCATTCATGTCTGGACACAGTGCAGGTGCAGGTGAGGCGTGATGGCAAGCTGGTGCTCTCCCAGAATGCAGAGGGGGTCAGACAGTTCCAGCTTCGAGGAAAACCAAAAGCCAAATACCTGATCCGCTTGCGAGGAAGCCGCAAGGGGGCCTCCACTTTGAAGGTGCTCGCCACCACGCGACCAAGCAGCAAGCATCCCTTCCCCTCTCTCCCAGAGGACACCCGCATCAAGGCCTTTGACAAGCTGCGCACATGCACCTCTGTCACAGTGGCCTGGCTAGGCACACAGGACCGCAACAAATACTGCATCTACCGTAAGGAAGTGGCGGACAATTACGGCGAGGAGCAGCGACGCAGGGAACAAAATCAGTGTGCCGGGCCGGAGAGCCGCAGGAAGTCAGAAAAGGTCCTATGCAAGTACTTCCACAGCCTGAACCTGCAGAAAGCTGTAACTACAGAGACCATCAAAGGTCTGGAACCTGGCAAGACCTACCTACTGGACGTTTATGTGGTGGGACACAGTGGACACTCAGTGAAATACCAGAGCAAACTGGTGAAAACACGGAAATACTGCTAAAAGACTTTACAAATATATATATAAAGTTTATTTAACACTAAGTGATATTCTACTATACAGAAAGACTACTCACGCAGCTGATGGGCCCGTGGCAGTGACTGAACTGTTTGCAGAGAAAGATATCAACCTGTATATTTATGTTTACATTTCACTGTGGCGCGTCTGAGAGCGGCCCATAGCGTGAGTTGCTTCGTACCGGGCATGTCGTTTTGACTCCATCTTGCCACTGGGCAAGCAGAACTTCAAAGAAGGTCATATTTCATCTTGCGTGTTTCCTTTGTTGCTGCATGACATTTGCTTTCGTCTGTCAAACGTGTCTCATTCTTCAGATCCAACCCACACCGGCTGGAGGAGATCCAGTCACTTGCCCGCTCTGTACAGACCTCTCACTGCATATTTACAACACGTTTTAGAAGGAATTTAAATTATTTTGTACTTCTCATCTGTTTTAATTGAAGGCAGAAGGAGCTGTAGGAAGTGAACTGCAGTTTCATGGGGACTTAGTTCAGACATTCCTATGTGTATCTCAGCCAGTGTTGGCTCTAGAGCCCATCTTGTAAATGTGTTCTGTGCTAGAGATTCCTGTTATTATCACTGTATCGCTGTGTGTTTGTGCGTCACGTGTACAGAACTGTCCTGCCAATATTCATGCACATAAAGACTAAATATAGAACAAGTAAGCCCTGTGTCACCCTGGGTGTCATATTCTTGTGCGAAGCAGTTAACGTGGCTGCTGGAGCTCTGGGGATTGTGGAGGGGGGTTGATTTGGGTACCTTATATGTATGGACAAGGTAAAAAGAGTGCGCTGGCATATTAAAAGTCCTTCTGTTTCTAGAGCTTTTTAGAATTTTAAAAATGTCATTTTACACAGAGAAAATATAGTCTTTAGTTTTGACTCGAATAATTGGAGAGTTTCATTAAAATGTAGAAAAAGTAACACAAGATAAAAAAAATCCATGAATTCAGACAAAATAAAATAAGCTGACAGAATTTTCATTAATGACACAATAATATGTCAATGCAATAATATAAATGAGATGTTGATCTACTAAATTGTTTTTTTTCAATAAAACAAACATTTTTTGCAGTTAAAACCTTCACTTTACTCTTTGAAATAGCTTTTATTTGACCATATTTTGACACAACAGTCACAACTTTCTTCTATACTTTCTTCTGTACCCAAATACGTGTACTGCTTTCTTCACCTCCTGTATAGGTGATAGGTCTAAGACCGACCTGCCCTGCCTCTGAACTGTGTGCAGAACTTGCTTTGCAGCGTTAAATTTCATACTCAGACATTACTGTAAAATTTAGGATTTTGACAAAAAAATGCTGCTAAGAAGGTTAACTTTTTTTCTTTTTTTTTTGGATGCCGGCACCAAACCACACTTGCATGTCTGGTTTTTAGCCGAGACAAAACATCAGACTGATGTGTGCTTATGAAAATGTTGCTCCACAGAAGACGGCTTCTACTGTGCATGAACTGAATCACGTGATTCCAGGTTTGAATAACTGGACACACCTGAGCCAGGTGCAAACTCATGTCTTTTTGGGTTGTTTCTCAAACACAACCATCGGACTTCCATCTGCACAGTTTTTGTACTAATGATTTCAACTTTGACTTACTTACCTACTTACATTAATGAAACGTCTTCCATTCTGTCCTACAACAAAGTAGCATGTGAATAAAATACAAAACACAACTATGTTATTCAGTTTGACTGGAAAGAGCTTTGGAGAATGAATTCCGTTTTTTTTTTTTTTGTCGCCATGCTCTTTGAGAGTAAGGTGGACACGCTTTCTTTCACATTACACACTGGCATTAAGAAAGGCAACAGCAGGGTTAGATTTTAATTCTTTACCTGTTTGATCTTAAAACACATGACCCTTTTTAACTACTAGCATACATCCTTCAAGCCCAGCTTTAGTCAGATGACACACTAGCCCACCACAGATTTGGCAACCTTGACCCAAGTTAAGTATGATAGCCTAGCATGCATTTGTTTCATTTCATGCACTGATCAGTCTAAATCTGATCTCATAACAAATAAAAGAACCACAGGAAACCAGAGTCAGCTCTTTCATGAAGTCCTGTGATTGCTGTGAGTATGCCACGGCTCGATTTGTCTGTCTCCACTTCTTGCCCTGCTCCAGCTGCACACATATACAAAGCTCCAACACCAAAGGCCTGCAGTCATTATGAGGCAGAAGGTAAACACGGCAAACGCTGCAGACAGTTAGCTCTCAGATAGAGGTTCGTTCTGTGTGTTCAGGTTTGCACCAGCGTTTATGAGAGGTACTCCTGGAAAAAAGGAAGTGTCTGTCTGCTTTTTCCACAGACTGGAACTGAGCGGAGAGCTGGATGTGCTCTAAAAGCTCCACGTGTGTGGTTCAGCATATGTGGAGGGCTGACCTGCTTTATTTGTGGCAGTTTACAAGGAGACCTATGTCACTCCTGCAGCTCTTTGGGAGCATCTCCAGGGCAGAGTCAGGTTAATGGATACCAGGTGAAGCCCACTGACTTCTCTGCAAGCATGAGAGCTCGACTGGCGGCAAGTTTGGTGGTAAATCAGTCTAGCTCCACCAAATCTGGACACGTTGTGAAAAGCCGCTGCTTTTCTTGGCTTCAATAGACAGGGCATGTCCATTCACTTGAGAACAGCCAGTGTGCATGAATATGCACATATATTTGTCCAACTTTTCCTCAGTCTATGCAAAGTCTAATGGTTATACGTTTCTAATGCAAGTGAAAAACCCTACATTTTGAAGAGTTGAGGTAAAAAGAGCTTTGTTTGTTGAGCATCACATTTTCTTTTCTGTGACTTTTGTCCCAATTTCAAATGCACACAGAGGATCAATTTGACATCCAGTTTACATGCAGTTCCTTAGAAATGGTACACATTTTTATTATATGTCAGGTTGTAAAGTGAACTTTGAAAATAGTTTCCAAAACAGTTATACATATATCTTAAATTGTTTTCCTATAAAGTTGTGTAAAGTTGTGTTTAATTATAGTTTTGATGTACACTTAACAAACCCCAAATGATCAAATGAGCCCCTGAACTCCAAGGCTGGCAAAAACAAAGCATTTCATATACTTACAAATGTACAAAATAATTTTGAATATAGACATGCAGCATGTGTGATAATTAAAAAGAAGCTCAGCTGTGTGTCTGTAAAAAACATTTCCACTTAAACAAAACACAACATATAACAGACATTGTAGTTTTGAAAAAAAAAAAAAGAGAATGAGTCATGTTCTGGAGAAGTTCATTCAGCAATAAGCTGTGGAGCTTCAATAACACAAGCCTTTTGCAGATGATAATTAGATTGTACATATTTTGTTTTCACCAGGCTGTATTAGAAATAGAGTTGTGTATTGGCAAGAGTCTGGCGATACAGTACATATCATGATATGTATGTTTAAATACAACATATCCCAAGACAGTAAAAAAAAATGTTGAAAACATTTTAAGGCATATATTAAAAAAATTACGTTTAAATGTGTCTCAACCAATATGATTAAAATATGGTGTGATTCATTTCCATTACTGCTTAAATGTACTTTATGGAGTAGCCAATGGCAAATGGATTTAATGACCAAAAGAAACAATGAACAAATCTGCTTTATGGCAAACTGTCTATTAAGATAAAACTGAGTTGTATTTGTGCCACTGAGGTGTATAACAAACACCACAAGACTGCTAAGTGAACATCTACCATGGGATGGTTCTCTTGAGAGCTTGTTGTTTTGGTGAAAGAACCTCAAGGAGGTAGCTACCTTCCTTCCTTCTTCCCAGGCTGAGTTTGAATTTTTTATCAGGTAAAACCAATTCTAAGGGTTTATTCAGACTAGACAAGTTTAGTTTAGTTAAAGCGAACCAGGAAGTACCCGCTGGTTTCAAGGAGCCAAGATGTCGGCTGGGTAGCTCGGTTGGTAAGGTGAAAGGCTACCATCCAGGAATCCAGGGCTTGATATTTGGAGGGGAATGAACAATGGTAACAATGGTAATGGGTCAATTACCATATCAATGGCGAGCAATTAACATCACCCAGTGAGGGCCCTTGGGCAAGACCCTTAACGCAACTGCCTACCAGCATGAATGTGCATGAATGATCCCGGTGACGGTCAGAGGGGCCGTAGGCGCGAACTGGCAGCCATGCCTCTGTCAGTCTGCCCCAGGGCAGCTGTGGCTACAACAGTAGCTTACCGTCACCAAGTATGAATGACGAGTGAAAGAATATTTCACACTGTAAGCGCTTTGAGCGTCTGGAAAACGCAGAAAAATCCAATGCATTATTATAATATTATTGTCCCATAGACAGTCATTACTCAGTCATTTTATTTGTCAGAATAACCATTCTTGCTCTGATAACTTCTTTTTAACATCTTCTTTATAATCCAAATTTTTTTAAAGATATTTTTTCTTTATTGCAAGTTTTTCAAGTTATTAATTGGCCAATCCGATGCTTCAGTGAAAGCATGAGGGTCTGACTTTGAACGTCTGAGGTGTTTGATTGACCGATTTTGGGTAGCCAGTGGCAGAAGACTTCATCCATGCCGTCTGTGAAGGCCTTTTCCTGAACTTGATCTGGACCAACTGACTTTTCTAGTGTGAATACACCCTAATAATAATACAAATCATTTCGAAGCTCATTTGCTGTGGTGACCTCTAACGGGATATGCTGAAAAGTGAACAACAACAGTATTTGTTCAAAGCACAAATATATATATATATTATACATATATATATGTATAAGATATCAATCCTGAAACAAGTTCATGTTTTATTAAAAGGTTTCAAATTCAGACTTTAATGGGTTGATGTGTATTACTGGTGTGGTTTTTACGCTCAAAGAACTCAAATGAATACAAGGACAAAATCTTCAAACAAAGCAAGAGTTATGGTGTGTTACCAGGTTGAAATCCTACTGACACCGATGGTTACAGTCAAGCACTCTGCTTCCTATTAGAAGAGTAATTTTTGTTACAGAAAATAATCCTAAAGGAATTGGTTTCCAATTTTTTAGGTACTTAAACTTAAAGGGTTTTACTCTGACCTCTGTCTTTATCCAGAGTGTTTCAGCAGTGTGTTTTGTGTACATGTGTGCATGAATGCACTTGCTGCTGACCTGAAAAACTGAGTGACAGTTTTGGATGGAAACAGTGAAAGGAGAGTCGCAGTTTGAGCGGAATCCAAACAGAAGCAGACAGCAAACAGATCCTCATGCTGGGAGGGCTTTTGAGCAAAAACCATGCAGAGGAGAAAAGAAGGGAAACAACATTGTGTGTAAAACCCTTTGCACTGAACAAAAGGCTGCTGCCATCTATTCTCACGGCACAAAGCTAAAGGGCGGGTAAATTGAACCCTTCAGCCATACACTGTGGGCAAAACTTTGAGAGTAAACAGTGTGAGAAAGTCACAAAACCTGAAATTTTTTACATTTACACACATACAGCGCAAGCTGGAGTGTGAAGACATCAAGATTTATGTCACTCCAACATCACTCCTTACTGGAGCTAAGAATAAACCAGTAAAAAAAAAAGGATTTACTAGTGGGCATGAAGTCTGGGGCTTCCTTCCAAATTCATCTGCCCATTCCCAGAAAGGGTGGAGAGGTCCCAGTCGCCCCTTGGTTTTGCTGGTGCTGATCTCCATTAGGATAACCCCAAGAGTTAAAAAACAACCCACACAGGATAATGTGTGTAACTTTAATTTGATTTCTCTGTATATTTGAGAATGCACTATGATGTTATCAGGCCTTCCAACCTTTACATGTGACATACAGTTGAGCAAAGCCCTTGTTGTGCTGTTGTTACATCCTTGTGTGTAGGTCATCACATTGTGCACATGCAGAGTGGTGTGCGTTTGTGTGTCTGAGCTGCCTCGGGGTGGTCCCCCTGCTCACTTGTGCTCATGAAATCTCATGTAAGGGCCTGTAATTTCCCACGCTTCATCAGTGCAGTAATTTCAAAAGACTTCCCTCTCAAGACCCTTCTTACAGTTGCGACCCGAGGTTGTCGGATAAAAACTATTCTAGTGGCCTCTGAGCTTCAGGAAATGATTTGCTGGCTATTCCGCGACAGCCTTGAAATAGGGAGCTGTGGTGAAACATGAAACAAAGGTTGGTCTGGTCCTTCAATCTGCAGTATCAGGTTTGGATATTTATGAAAAATGCACACATCTATTTGAGAAGTCTTTTATAAATTTGTACATTTGCCAGAGCAAGGTTTTTAGTCGGAGAAAATGCTTAGAGAAAAGAAAAATATGAGAGTGTTTATGTCAATACATTCCTTGGTGTCTCAATGTCCTAAATGTGGTTTTTGAAGCTTTATGAGGCTCAGTGGCTCACTTCCAAGGCTGGGCCAAAGTCTTGGTCCTGAGGATGATTCTCTAAACATCCCTGCTCTTATCCTCAAACTAGTGAGTCACATCATATAGGGCTTTCCCTTTACACACAGTCTGTAGTGACTGTTTGAATCTGAGTTTTTTAACTTGCCTTACACATTTCCCTCATTTGAAATCCTTAGAGTCTGTTTACCGCGTCTCTGTGACTTCACTTTAGTGCTTCTCTGCCCCATCATTTGTCTAGTACTATTGTAAACAACCTCTCCACTTCCTGTTTACACATTCCTGCTCTTTCCTCAGATCTTATTTTGTAGATTGTCTGAAAAATCAATTAAAAATGATGCATCTAGAACATACACAAAAAAATAATTTTTCCACCATTTGTTTTTAGGACATTGACAGAATCATGACAGTACTGAAATACAGGTGATATATGCAGTCGACGCTATAATTTACTCTACTGAGCTGTCTTATGTATTTTCTATGATAGGATGTTAATGGACCCTAATCTGCTTGGAATGACTCTGCAACTTCGACTAATCAATAATTGATTGGTTCTTGTTTATAGTAGCATAGTGTATGATCATTTCTAGAATTTGTGTGACCAACATTAACCATTAACATTAAGCATGGGCAACCACGGTGCAGAGGTAGAGTGGTTGATCTCTGATTGGAAGTTTGCAGGTTTGGTTCCCGCCCTCCCCACCCATGTAATGAAATGTCCCTGGGCAAGACACCGAACCCCACATTGCTCCTGGTGGTTATAGGTTGGTGCCATGTGGAGCCACCATCAGTGCGTGAATGTGTGTGGGCATGAGCGATGCCCTCGGCAATGCACGTTCAAGCGGCCACTTTCAATAAAAAGTCCATGAAAACGCTCATAAACGTGTGTTTTGGGCTTCTGTTTTCAAAACTCTCTTGTTCACACGTCACTATGCAAGTTTCTACTACAGTTTTTGGACGTGTTGGAAGTTAAACCAGGTTGAACTTTGTGCAGTCAGGGACTTGGGTTGGGTCGCGACAAATGGATGGCGTCCCTTTAATTCACAGAAGTGTTGGCTGTTTGAAAATTGATCTTGGAGCAGAAATTAATAGTTGCAGATTGTGTCCAAGTCTTTCATATATCAGAATAGAGCTGTGAAAGAAAAACCCTGGAATAAGATAAGAGATTTGCAATGCTATGAAATTTCACACCAAACATCTTCCAAATAGGTGGCAAACATGAGCTAGTAAATAACAGATTGAGAAGAAGATGAAACCCCTCTCTGCTTGTCCAGTGTGAATACCATGAGTTATATGCACAGTTAAGAACCAGCGTTTAGCGTGTTCTTGAACATGCCTAGTGTGTCCGTAGTTTCCAGCACCATGGGCCTTTAGGGAAGGCAGCAACGCACTATATAAGTATTCATCATTTACCATTACCATAAAAAGACTAGAATTTTTTTCAGTATCCGACTAAATAACAAACTCATTTGTGAAATGCGAGTCCCACCTGCTCTGCCAGGATTTAAAGAAAATATAAGTTACCCAAAATATGGTAATTGATGTATTTCATTACGTCATTGCAACTGAACATTATTAGTTTCAGGAAATCTAGAGAAAATCTTCCGCCACTTTGGCTTGACTCCTTTGTATAGAGTAAAGAAACATAATATTTTTTGTTTTTTCACATCATATTCTGGATCAGCTGATCCTAGCAGTGCACTGATTGTGTGACAGTGTAAGGCTGCTGATTGGCTGATTTGTTGAGAAGTGAAAGAAATGTAACTTGGCTTTCGTCAAAGTAGATTAATGCGTGTGCTCGTATGCGCTTGATGATTCACACTGGGACAAAACATTTTTACGAACAGACACTTTATTCTACAGCTATAAAACAGTTTTAAAGACACAAAACTCTTCACAGGTACAAAATGGACATACAATTTTTTTCTACAAGTACCAGTAAAAAAAAAAAAACTATTACTTGCAGAAAAATTGCTTGTATTCACATGTGTGTCTGTTACGACAGAGTTTTAGGGCCACCAAAAAAAAAAACCAAACGTAAAATGACGAGATTTTATCTCGTAAATTTAGGAGATAAAAACTCATAAATTTACAAGTTTATATCTCATAAATTTACGCCTTAAAATCTTGTAAATTTATGAGAAAAAAGTCATAAACTAAAAAGGATAAAACACCAAAGTTTTCATTTATACAAATACACCTTTATAAATGAAAAAGGTAAATTGTTTAATGGTGGACATTTGCTGCACCTAATTTCTTTGTAGCAAATATTAATGTTGTTGCATCTATTAAACCACATGGACAGATCTCTCTTGAAAAGCATGTTTGAACTTAATGACAAGACTGCTCAGGAAAAGCTTCAAGACTGTCTGCTTGCAATGTTTTATCTGTATGTATACAACACTAAGTCGGTGGAACGTTTCTGACACTGCAATCCAAACAAGACTACAGGAAGAACTAAGACATATTTGTTTTATCAGTTTCAGTCTCATCCTGGTAATCTTACCATTGGTACAAGAGAGAGGGAAAGAACTGTAGTTATGCATTCTTAAAATTACTGTAATGCTGAATATTTTCATTTCAAACCACAAAACCTCTATGGAGTTTCTCAGTCATCCAAGCCAAACTATTACAGGGTTCTGCTCTTCAGAGCAACTGTACTTTAAAAGATTATCTAGGAAATGTTTCACTTCTTATCAGAAAAATGCATTTAGTTCCAGCTTCTGATGGTAAGATTCTGGTTATTTTAGTGCTGACTATTTCAGAGATGTGGCAACAATTTCAATAAGTAGATGTGAGCAAATGCAAATTTTAACAATTCCGTGACGTTTAAAGGGTTAATGTTCTGGGGGTGGGGGTCTTGGTGTGGTTTGTGGTTTATAACTTGGGTGTGACGAGTGTGAATGGGACCTTAGTCTGCTTGAGGAAGATGTCAAAACAGGAAATGTCTCTGACCTCCACCTCTGGAGAAAAGGTCTCTCCATTTGGACAGAGACACTTCCTTTAAGGTTGCATGGTGGGGACAGTGGTTAGCACTCACGCCTCATGGCAAAGAGGCCCTAGTTCGAATCCCGGCTGGGACCCTTCTGTTTGCATGTTCTCTCCGTGCATGCGTGGGTTTTCTCCAGGCACCCTGCCTTCCTCCCACAGTCCAAAAAGATGCTTTGGTTAATTGGTTACTCTAAGGCAGGGGTGGCCAACCCTGGTCGTCAAGAGCCTCAATCCTGCCTGTTTTCCAGCTCTTCCTCACCAGCGTGCTGTTGATTAGCTGACATAAGTGATTTCACATCCTGATTGACTGAACACACCTGATTTAGGTTATCAGCATCACGCAGTCCAGGGAGAGCTGGAAAACAGACAGGATTGAGGCTCTTGAGAACCAGGGTTGGCCACCCCTGCTCTAAAGGGTCCCTGGGTCTGAGAGTGTGTAGGGGTGATTGTGTGGCCCTCCAACAGACTGGGGACCTGTCCAGGGTGTACCCCACCTTTGCCCCACAGCAGCCAGGACATGCTCCAGTGACCCCATGACCCCGAAAGGGATACAGCAGGTTAAGAAAATGGATGGATAGATGACACTTCCTTGACTCATCTTTCAACCCATCTGTCCTCTCTGTCCACAAAGCACCACTGTCTTTCAGTGTTGGTGAACTGCTGAACCTGATGTGCATGTCGACAGCATTGATGCAGTAAGTGAATTCTTCCACTTCCTTGGTTTTGGTTTTAATCCATGCCATCCATGTATTTGAACCAATGTTTAGTTGCAGTTCCATGCAGGTAGGGCTCTGTTTTCCACTCCTCCCATTAACAGATTGCCCACTGTGGGGGAGACAGGGATCCCATGGCACAACCTGCAGCATTTTCCTTCTCGTTTTTACTAGAAACTCAGTAAAATAAAAAAATTCAAAATTAACTAAAAGCCTAATGGCATAGTTTCCAAATCACATTTAATGGTTTTGGAAATCAATAATAAAACGGTTTTTTAAGCAAACAATGTTGGGCCTTATTCAGTTTATGGAATTTCACATGTTAAGAGTCAAGTTACTTCCATGTAGTTCGGCTAAACCAAGATGGAAAATAAGGCAAAATCTCAAAAAAGTAAAGGTGATCTTATTGTTTTGCTGTGGATTCTCTGCTCCCAGGAAGGCCTCGGAGTGTGTTTCAGTGTCTACTTGTGCAGGTGTCAGAGATCAGAGGTGATGTGGATCACCCGGGAGTCTTAGTGAAAGCTGAATGAGAGTTAATAGCTTGAAGAGTCCTCAGAGGGTACGGAGGAAAAAAAGGGGTCATGACATTTAATCTTCCTGCCCTGAGAAGCCAAGCCACTGACGGAGGGGTGAGATGGGGTGTGGGGACGGGAGAAGGACATGGGTGGGAACAAGGGACACAAAGGCCAGCAATCAGGCTTGTCACACAAGTGTTCCATGGCTTCATCTAAAATAGATCATGGCTAAGACTCCGGAAAAACTGGCTAAAGCATCTTACACCATGTCATGCTGTCTGAGAGGAAAAATAATCTTTACTGAAGGAGATGTTTACTTCCATTTTGAAACATAAACCTCTTCAAGTTGGGACAGGGAAGTACATTGGCCCATTGATTCTGATGTAAACATGTAGATCATGATTCACCCTTTGCTGCAATTATCCACCAGTGCTCATTGGCTGGACCAATCACAAAGCCGTTAGGCAAAGAGCCACTGCACAACAGGAAGCCATTGGCATAAACACAAGCTATAAACAAAACCAACAGTACACAGATACATGCTGATTAAAGAGGGGCGAAGTTTGTTGAAGAGGTGTCTGAAAACAGAACACACAATCAGTGAACACAGAGAATCTCTTCCTCCATGGTAAAAGTCAACAAAACATGGTGAAGGGAGACTGAAAGGAAATAATGGAGATCATGTGAGGCTTTTTTGTGGCCTCAGAGTTTCAGTTTGGTCACAAGATGTCGTGAGAAAATCTCATATGTTGCTGCATGTTTACACTCTTTATCATCTTAGGTTAGAAAATCTATTTGTCTTTACATGCTTTTATTTTGACATTTTAGTTTGGACCCCTTAATCTCTGGTCTTTTTACGCAAATATGATGAGAAAAACCTCCTAAAAGACTTATGCATTTAATATAAATGGGTTTTTACCCAAGTCCAAAGGATCAGAATTTTCTGGTACTTTCTTGGTGCTTTGCAATTGAAAACAGTAAAGCAGAGACAATTTTCTCTGTATCCACAAATGAGGTGGATAAACAGACAAAAATGTTCAATTAGGCAGTCATAACTGATGGGAATGATAGTTGTCATTTGAAGTTGGTGGCACAAAAATCACATGAGCCCCCCCCCCCCCCCCCCCACCCCAATCAAACATTAGTCTCAGCGAACACACTGCAAGCATCCTTGATATTAATTGGTTTTGGAACAATTAAAGTCCCACTCCGATTCAATTTTGATATACTGTAAAAGCGTTACCAGTGGTCTTTTAGTTATGATTATTCTGTTTTTAGGCATAACCAAAAAAAATCTGTGTTATTTTCTTGGACATAGTTTTTGCAGAGTGGCAGGAGTTCACCTCTAAGTTGTGGGCAGGACTGTTGGCACAGAGTAAGCCCAACCCTTTCCCACCATCCATCTGTTTACGCTAGCTTACAGCCCCTCACAACCCCAACCTACACTCTAAAGAAAAATACACTGGGCCAACTTAAAAAAATTGAGGTAACAATTTGCATTGATCTTTTTAAGTTATCCCAACTCTAGCCAGTATTGAGTAAATTTCCTTTGACTTTTTGAGTTTGATTAACTAATTTTTATTTAGTCCCACAAACACAAATTATTTTTTATTTTTAAGTAAAAGCTTCTGGTGAATTTAAGTCAGCAAATTATTGAATTTAAGCTACTTCAACTTATTTATTTTCTTTTACTTTTACTCAAAAAAGTCCATGCAAATTGTTACCTTAATTCTTTCAGTATTGTAAACTTAATTCAATCAGTTGAGACAACTCCACCATTATAGTTTTTTGCTTCAATTGTTTATTATGAAAAGAAACAGTATTTTTTAAACATACACCTTTTTTTTTCCAATATTTCACAAAATTAAGAAAAGATAATCCGCCTTTAATACTAATTTCTCATTGCTTCTCAAAAATTAAAGATTTAAAAGAATGTAAAGATTGGTAGTGACTTTAACTATGTAATCTCCTGCATTTTGTACAAAGTAAAAGAAATACTTCAGTGACAAATAAAGCCGTCAAAAGTCAAACATAAAACATTTTTGTTAGGCTTACTATTGAAACTAGCTCTTACATGCACATCAGCAACAAAAATTTAGCAGCACAATAACAGATTTTAAACCACAGGTGTAAATATTCCAGGCAAAAGGGCTGATGCCCTGCTGGTTTTCCAGGTTTCCTTGTTGTACTTCCTTTTGATCACTTGGTCACGTGTGTTCAGCCAATCAGAGGCAGAAAAGAGGACGTTGGTGGAAACAAAGAAACTGAGGCTCTCGCTTCCTCTAAATGTCCTCTTTTTTTCTCATTCTTGATGGACACACTAGACTAGGTGAACATGATGAAGAAAGATCTGGAAAACCAGCAGGACGTCAGCCCTCCACGCATGAAGTTTGACACCACTGTTTTAGAACACTTACTGCCAAGTAGTTCTTCACCCTTTCAGGGCATCAAGCTCAAAGAAAACTTTCTGAAATACCTGAAAGGTGTTCTTTAGACTTTATAGACTTTATATAATCAGTCCCATAAACAAGGCACAGGCTCTGGGTACTTCCAGGTCTCCAAGGACTTCTGTTTCCTCGATCACCACTCCTGCATGAACTGGTGTAGTCCCTCTTGCGATGGCAATTTTCAAGACTTCCCTGGTGATGTCAGCATCTTCATCCTAAAAATAATTTTAAAATAATAACAATGTTTGAAGTCCAAAGAAAAAGGGATCAAGTGTTTTATAAGTCCTCTACCTACCACCAGTTCTTTGAAAAGATCTTCCTTTTCATTTAGGTAGACAACCAAGGAATGAATAGCAGCCTCCCTTTTCCTTTCAATGGAATGATCCTGTAGAGAGAAGAGGAAAACTTAATGTGTATGAACTGATTAAAACTTACAACAAAGTCAAGTGGTAACTAATGTGTTTTTACCTCTTCCACCACTGTCTTAATATGCTGAAAGTCCATTTTTGAGGCTCCTCCTCTTGTGGAAACCAGGGACATTATTTTTGAAGAGTAATGGTCTCCTTTTGACATGGATGTTGCCCCCATAGTGGTGATGCGTTTAAATCCTGTTTAAAAATAAGTAAAACATGAAAAGTTACAATTCACTTCTGTACATTCATCTACACAGTAAATGTTTTAAGTAAACTATTTCCATGAGCAGCACTAAAAAGAGCATGCCATATGTCTTTGACATCACTGACTGGTGGCTCTTATTCTTAAATTAATTTACATAAACATCACTGTTGATAATTGGGATTTACAGGTTAGACCTGAAAACTGTTTAAAAAAAACTGTTTACAAAAATAAAAACAGTTAACATTTTATTCAAACTGGTTTACAAAGGAAACAAAAAACCTTAACATAAAACTTGGAGCAGCTTTTTAAATGCTAAACTATAAGGTAAAAAAGGTATTTCAAACTAAAGCTGGGATGAAGAGTAAAACAGAACAACAATTTTCCAACTGTTCAAGAATGATCCTTCTGGGATTTTATTTTTTTTGTTTTAAAAACTTAAAAGAATATACAACCACCAACTAACTATGGAGTTCAAATTTTAAGTAAACATCCAGGACTGTGCAGAACTATTATCTCTCTTTTATTTTTCCTTTTTTTTTAAAGTGAGTTAAGACCATAAAGACCATAAACTTTCTTGCCAAATGTATTCGTATATGTTTTCAGATAAAATTAGGGTTTGCAGGAAAGGTGCAGATAAGGGAGGAGCTGGACTTTCTTGATAAACGTTTCCCATCTGCTAAAAATGTATAATGTATCACTGATAGCTGCCTAGTTGGAGAACAAATAAACTGTACTCAAATATTAACCTACAGAAAAGCAATGTTGTTCCAGATATGACTCATTATGCAGTTAATCTTAAGAGGAAACTAATAAACACAATGAAGTAAAACATTCAAACTTACAAAAAGTCTCTCTCCTACAGGCAAATAACACCAGAACTGGATAAATAACCCCACCGAGTCGTTCAATTTGCGACACCTGAGGCAGACAAAGCCGTTAGTGTTTCTCCCGCCAGGGATATTCAAACGCTAACGTTGTGTGTTTGCAACTGGAGGAAAAGTTACATTAAAACTCAGTGAGATGAATTCAACATGTAAAACTCTGTGAGGAGGCAGTTTATTCTTGCCGTTTATTCAGTTGAACTTGAGATCAAAATGACACCGAATACTTAGTTTTAGTCTTGTTAAATAACCGTCTCCCCCAGCACACCAATGAATTCAGTTGCTAGCTAAAGTCGACGTTAGCAAGAAAACAACAACATGGCAGCTGTAGTTAGTTATTTTCTTCCTGCACCTCTCGCGACACAATTGAAAGATAATATTTTATTTGATTAGTTTAGTCAAAAACAAATTTTAAAAATGAGAACTTACCAGAGAGGACAGTACGTCATTGAGCTGCTTCGTGCTTGCTCCGTTTCTCCTCGAAGGCGTGGCCTCATATTCTTTCCGGTGTTGTTGCACTACTAGCTTATTTAAGAATGCTCAACATAAAATCAAGTTTCACCAACTTATTATTTTGTCGTTGTTGAGTGAACACAAAATTGATGGTTAAAAATGTGCAATATATTAAGTTCTCACAACTTTAATACTTTTTGAGTTCAACTCACTTCTTTAAATAAGTTAACAACTTACTATTGTAAGTTTATCGAACAAACTTAAATATTTGTGCTTAAAATGTTATCGTTTTTTAAGTTCTACATACTAACCCCATGAATCATTTGTTAGAGTGTAACAACATGGTGCAACAAAAATGGCAAGCAATATTTGGGTTTCGATCCAGCCATACAGTTCTGAACCAGACGAAGAAAACCAAGACATACATGGATCTATGTGTCTGTAAGTGGATGCATCAGAACGGAGCAGAGCTGTAGTTTTTGTCATTGCTAGAAGTGTTTACAGAAGTGTTTTTGTGTGTTCCAGCTTCACAACAATCACAGATAAGTAATACTCAGAAATACAGTTCTAAGCTTAATTGTCTTCATATATGTCCTCCTTTATGAGAAAAATGACACAAGAACATGTTAAAAACACAAAAAACAGGGAGTGGGTCTTTAAAAACTTGTACCATGTGTCCTGTGAGCCAAATAAACTGCCAATCAGATGTTTAGCTTGTTAAGTTTAGCTCATTTCAGTAGAGAAATGTAAAAACTCTTTTAGCTCATAATGAGAATTGTTTTTCTAAAGGGGCCTGGAATGTACTATAGTTTGCATGCATTTTGTCAAACCTTAAAATATCACTGTTGGATTACAGACCAAACAAAACCAAATAACATTTTGATCCTTGAAATAGAGAAAACCATTTGTCAAATCCAAGCACTCATAACCTGTTCCTGAACTTGACGAGATCCCAGAAGTATTAAAGGCTGCATTTCCTAAAATAACCACTAGAAGGTGGTTTCAAGGGGCAGGTTGGATGTTTTGATTTTGCTGGATTTTATTCCAATTGGCTGTTTTTGGAAGTCTTTAGAGGTAATAACTGAACCTTCGTCCTAATAGTTCACCCACTTCAGGCTTCATTTTTTTTATTTTCAGAATCCACTGGGTGATGTCACATAATGCATAATGGGTCAAGAAATGCCATCATCAATTCTCAAACGTTTATAGAAAGCATTGAAAAGACATCTTTTTTGAGCACATTGATGCATAGAGCTGTTTTTCTTCCATTCAGGCAATATTCCTGAGTTATGTAAAGGGTTTTGCACATCTGTTTGCTGTGTGGCATGCTTCAAACCAGTGCCACGAGAAACCATCTTTCCCAGCAGCCTTAGCCTGTTAGTAAATTGTGGTTTCTGGTGTGCTGAGTGCTCTGTTTCCATGGGAAAAGGTTTGTCAGACCTTTGGTCTTAATGTCTCCTAAAAAAGCATACATGTAAGCCAAGACCCAAAGAACGTCACATCATCCTGAGAGACTAGTAGCAAATGCCTTATTTGCTTTTGGTGGTTTTCCGAACTATATGAAATGCATACATTTAACGTATGGTGCCTCATAGCAAGAAGGCCCCCGGTTCAAGTCCCGGCTGGGGAACCTGAAGCAGAACGGGGGACCTTTCTGTGTGGAGTTTGCATGTTCTCCCTGTGCATGCGTGAGTTTTCTCCGGAGACTCGGGCTTCCTTCCACCGTCAAAAACCTGCTTCATAGGTTAATTGGTTAATCTAAATTGTCCCTATAGGTGCGAATATGAGTGTGCATGTGTGTGTATTTGTGGCCCTGGGAACGGACTGGTGACCTGTCCAGGGTGTCCCCTGCCTTCACCCACGGGTAGCAGGGATAGGCTCCAGCAGCCCCGTGACCCCGAAAGAGAAAAAACGGGTTTAGAAAATGAATGAATATAAAGTATTAATAGCCTTAATTCTGCAATAATCATAACATTGAACACACCATTTTCTTCACAGCTTCTTCAACGAACTGCATCTGAGATGCTTCCTGAGTCTAATTTTAAGAAGTAAAACTTCAGTTCAAACAAGTTTGATAACATTATTGTTGCTTTGCAAATACAAATATGTCAAGACATTCGCAACGCCACAAACTTTGATCATTTGTAAAAGTGTTTCCAGTGGTCTTTTAATTGCGACTGCTGTTTTTTGCACACAAAAAAAGGTCAAGATATAGTTTCCACAGTGTGACAGAAGTTCGTTAGAAATTCACCATGGAGCAACCCCGCCCCCCTTACCCTCCCCATTGCTGAGAGCGCAAAGCAGGAGGCTTGTGACCTGTCCAGCCTATTTTCTGTCTGTGAGCTCCTTTTCAAATGACATTTTCTCGCCTGCTCATGATTCACAACAATTTTAATAAAGAAATATTCAGAAATGCAATTTTAAGCTTAATTTTCTTTATATATGTCCACCAACATGAGATAAAAATCCACAAGAACGCTTTCAAAACAGTAAAAGGGAAAATTTTAATTGGAGAAGGTCTTGATCATTCAGCGCAATTTCAAACCTAATTTGTTGCCACTCTATTGACTATTCAATGGTGGACATGAAACTGGAACTCTTACCAAGAGTCAATGGCAAATCCACATGTTAAAAAAGAAATGAACAGGTTTGCAATTACCCAAGAACCCTTGATCTAAAATGAAAGATAAATGATTTTTGCACTTAACATCCATAAATAACTATGAAAGCTTTGTTGCTGTAAAAGAAGAAAAAAGATGATCCTCTGTAACCAGATTACGAAATATTTTTTCAAAAATTGTAAAACTACCAGAATTTATATAATATATTTTCTTTTTTGTATGCTAGCCTGGTTACTAATGATCTGGACCAATTCATTTACCTATAACAATAAAGAATTAGTTTGAAAATAATTGGATTTAACAACTGTGAACAATTTTTTTAACGCCTTGTACAAAACTCAATTGTAAATAGTAGTGTTGAAAAACAGATTTGAATTAAATCCTTTTAAATTTAAATCTGTTCAAACTGTTTCGACTTGAGTCTATCCAACACTGTCTATTTAACCTCATTTATTAGGGGTGTAATGATTAATCAATTTACCATGTCTGAGGCGAGTCACTAATCGAATTGACTAAAACCATTATAAAATCATTTCAAATTGAAATAAATCCATGATATCAATATTGTAAAATATTATTTTGATTGAGGTACAGTAGGTTTATTTTACTGTAACATAAAAAGTGCATCACAGCGGACAACACACATGTAATTCAGCAAAAAAAAACCTGATCAGTCCACCATTCCGGTCCAATGTGTGGAAACACTTTAAAGTTCTAACAATGTTCCCTTTGGATTAGTTTGATGTGGAAAAACAACAGTGGGCTGGACTTTAGGAAAGTCAAATGTGAATGGATTTGACATTCATTCTTGTTTACTTGTTAGTTTGTACACATATTTAATTTACACTTGATGATCTTGAGGAAACAGAAGGAATGTGGAAAACTTCACCTGCTCTGTTCAGAACCAGGTATTTACCTCTGAGTCTCACTGGTTGGATAAAGATGTTCTGGATCAATTTATGTCAGTGAATCAGATTAAATCGGATCGTTCAAAATGAACCAACATCGACTATGAACTGGATCCTCGACCACAAATGATGGTATGAACTGAATGGCTACAATGAATCATTACACCCCTAGCATTTGAGTGAAAAAACAAATCTTGTACTTGGAGTAGTTTTCAGGTAGAACAGGTACCACAGAGTTTGGGCTATTCCATCAATACTTTTAAGCCATCACCTCCATACTGGATCAATATCATCCCAGCAATTAATGTATGGACACTACCATTATTATTAAAAAAATAATAAACAGTTTTAATAAACAGGTCGACTGGTGACCTGTCCAGGGCATCCCCTGCCTTCGCCCAAGTGGCCAGGATAGGCTCCAGCAGCCCCATGACCCCGAAAGGGAATAAACGGTATTGAAATTGAATGAATAAACAGTTATTTGTGGTATCGTCACTGTTCAGCAGAGATGTAATTGACAGCTTTGGTTTTAATAAATAACAGCCTGGATTGAATGTTGGATTAAATCTGACTGCAGCCCAGCTGTTTTTTTTTTTTTTCCTGTACTGTATGCAGCTGCTTGAAGCACGCAGGCGGCAGACGGCTGCAGACAGCAAGGTAGCCTCTGGTTACAAACTTTGGACCAATCAGGACGCAGCTCTTCTTCCTGCTGCAGGAGCAGCTCAAGTCCAACCTGGAAGACAGAAAGATTCCGCTCCTTCCGCCTCCTGCCCTCCGGTACTCCTCTAAATGTGTCTGAGGAACACTTGTCCCGGTGAGGACAATGTTGGGGATGTACGTGCCGGACAGATTCTCTCTGAAATCGTCAAAGGTCCAGGATGGAATCGGTCTTTACACGGCGAGGCGAGTGAAAAAGGTTTGTAGGTTTTGACAAGTTTAGACCGAGTGAACTCGGACTAAAATGTTTTTTTGGGGGGGGGGACTCGACAGTCTTTGAGGGGGTCGGGAACAGCCTCTTTTGGTCGGCTCGGTCCGAAAGCGGGGCTGTCAGAAAGCGGGGCTCGGTGACGTAAAGTGCCACGTAGCTACAGTATCTGCAGCTGGTTTGACGCAAACGGAGGCGCAAACTTGACACAAAGTTGAAACAAAGTTGGAACTTTCCCCCCTCAGCTCCTTCCCGGAAAGGCTGTCTTCCTCCCCCCCGGCTGGCATGCTATGCATTGAAGCCTTTGATAATTCCAGCTGTGGATGAACATGAAGGACAGCGTTTGGCCACGCCCCTTCCCAGAACCAGCGACAGTAGTGATGTTCACGGCTGTACCATAATTCACTACACTGATGCATTGTGGGTAACCCCGTTTAGGTTACTGTGGAGACATTTGGAGTAGTACTCCCAAACTGATTCTGCAGGAAGAGCTGGATTTAGATTCTTTTCACTGTCAAAATTACTGACATTCCATGAGAAGTCAGTTACCACGGAAATGATTGTGAGGCTTAATCACAAAGTTCTCTCAAATCTTCACAATATTTAGAGTTTTAGAAGCAAAAATTACACTCAGCTTTTCAAGCAGTAGTGCTGGATATCACCAATAATTGCCAGAATCGATTTGATTCGATTCACCAGATCCTGGATTGATGTGATTCAGGATTTTTTTTAATTCTTCTCATGCACTCTATTTTGAATTTAAAGTTTACAAATGTAAACACATTTGGATGGAAATACATTATTAACCTTTATGGCTGTGTCTGAATTCCCAACCTTATCCCTAATTACTAAAATACTATAGTGCGGGACGATGTAGTGCCCTGGATTTTAAAAGCAGTTTGGACCACAAGCTCACAATTATTTATTTTTTTTTAAATGGGGAATATGATGTCATTGATTTTACAAAGGGGAAATATAATTGATTTGAGCGTTGTGCAACAATCGTTAATGAATCCACTGTTGTGAAGATGAAAACGTTGATACATTAAAAAAAAAATACATTGAAATATATTTTCTTTTTTCCACAATGCATTGTGTCTATATTTGCCAGAAAAGAGAGCGTTGTTGCACACTGAGACTAAAAGCTGTGGAAAATTTCTAGGGTACTCGATTTTGGAATTGTAGACTCCGACAGCACTACAAAATGGCCAACACAATATATAGTGCACTATGCGGTAGGTAGGGAAGTAATGCGGACACATCGTTTGACGATATTAATATTTAGTCAGCAATATATGGTCGACCGATTGTTAGCATTAGCCTTCCTATGGTAGATTCCATTATAAGTTAGCATCAAGCTAGCAGACTTTGGCTTTACTGCTTTTATGTGTTAGGCCAGAGGAAAATACAAGAAAATACAAGATCGATTCAGATCGATCGATTTTATTAACCCAGCACTATCGAGCGGTGCAGTAAAAGTGGAACAAACTGGATTTTGAAGATTTGATTTCTTGTGGCATTTTTCTAAATATTGGGGACTTCAAAAAAATTAAATTTATAAACTCGACTGCTTCATCTGCACAAATCTAATCTGAGCTTTTAATGATCGGGATTATTAACATAAAAACTATAACTAGCAGGCCACAGTCTCTTTGCTCTCCTCCACTTTTTTTTTTCTCTAAATATTTTTTCTTGTTTTCCAAAAATTTTCAGCAGACATAAACATAACTCAGCACGAACACCGATCCACGGTCCAAAAATTCTCATGGCAATGCTAACCAAAACAAAGTTTTGTTCTCACAAAATTATATGTGACATACCGTTTGGAGAATAAAGCGCTCCATTCTGATGCATCCACTGTCAGACAAATAGATCCTTGTACGTCTTTGTTTTCCTCGTCTGAGTTAGAACCTGGATCTAAACTGTACGGCTTGATAGCTGCAATATTGCTCACCATTTTTGTTGCACTGGTAATGTTAGGTTGGGGTTGTGAGGGGCTGTAAGCTAGTGGGGGTTTATGTAAACAGATGGAAGATGGGAAAGGGCAGAGCTTTCTCTGTGCCTCAGTCCCACTTATAAATAACTCAGAGGTGAACTCCTGCCGCTCTACAGAAACTAGGTCCTAGAATTTAGTAGGTTTATATTTTTATTTTGCCCCAAAAACAGCACAATCATAATTAAAAGACTACTGGGTAGACTTTGAAAATAGATCAGAAGATAATCAGAGTTTGTCCTTAAACAACACACAGTTCAAGTTGAAGAGGGACTGAAAATACAATTGATATGGTAAAAAATGTAAACTGTACAATGAAATATGAAAAGAAAGGGTGTAGAACAGCAAATATTAAACAAAAAGTTTAGTATTTAATCCTTAGTAGATCTTTAAGCAATAGTAATTTCAAATCTTCTATGGCACACTGCTTATTTTTACTTCTGGGGTTTCTTGTGTCCTCTTGTTATTCGTTTATTGATTTTTTTTGTTTTTTTGTTAAAGTGTTGCTTTCTGTTTTGAAGGGAGAAAAGTTTGGTCCGTTCGCTGGTGAGAAGAAGCTGCCCGGAGAGCTGGATGAAAGCTCCGACACCAGACTCATGTGGGAGGTAAATGCACACATCCATCTGAAAGCAGCAACACAATTAACTCAATGACAATCAGATATTTTAAGCTCACTTAAAACAACGGGTGCTGATAATACCAGATATTTGTCAGATGCAGGAATTTAGATTGAATCTGTTCCAGCCATGTGCGATCATTAGGATTGAAATTGAAAAGTCTTATAGAAAAATAAAAACATGTTTTAGGAGAATATTAGTTTTGAAATATATTAATGTTGACTACTACAGTCACTATGCAAACATCAAACCAACAAATAAAAACTTTAAAAAGGTGTATTTATGGTATTCATTATTGTACTGTTTGCACCTCTGCACTGCATTATAATAGGAGCTAAAAAAAGTCATTTAAAACTTTAGATCCATTTTCAATAAAATTGACTAAATTTTTGAAAGAAAATATGTATTTTCTGTAAATATGTTATTCTCTAAACATTTTATTTTTCAAGCACCTTTTTAACATAAACGTGTTTTAAGTAAATATTTTTGGGTTTATTTAATCAGTTTTTTTTTATCATCTTCTGATATCTTTATAGCTAAAGTAAAACAGCTTGCTAGATTATTTTTTGCAACATTTCTTTTCTATAAAACATTTTATGATGCTTATGTCCTATTAGTATTTGTATACATTTGTGGGATAAACACCAGATATACAAATATGAGTTTCTTTCCTTCTCGTTTCCATTAACCATTAGGAATGAATGTACAAGCAGTTAAAACAGCTGAGGGACTATTTCTTGATTTGAGGACTGCAGATTGAAGTTGCGGTCAAATAATTCTAGGTAAGCTTATTCCATGGTGTATAAAAAAGGTAAAATATGTTTATCCGTCTGGAAAACCAAAGACAACCTCCCGCCGAGTTGATGGCAGACCTGCCCGGACAAACACAGGTGCGTTAACTGCTTCTCTGTGATAAAAAGGACTTTGAATTACGTCGCAGATCAATAAACCAGCTGACTTTTATGTTCTGCTGCTGAGAAGGCAGATGGAAGACAGAAGCGTGCGTTATCTGTAGCGGGACAGGCTGCGAGGCGCAGAGATGTGCGTGGGCGTTCACGTGTGATGCTGGGATGCTTTGTTGTACAGAAGGCGGGGCCCTCAAGGTGGCGTTAGACCAGGATGAAGAAACATCGCTCCACTTCTGAATGTTACCGTTAAGTTTTTTTTTTTCTCGTTTTGTTTCAGGTCCGTGGCGGTAAAGGAGATGTTCTGTATATTCTGGATGCGAGTAACCCCCGCCACGCCAACTGGCTGCGGTTTGTCCATCAGGCGCCTTCACAGGAGCAGAAGAACTTGGCAGCCATTCAGGTAGTTTTCCACTCCGCCGCCGACAGATCTGTCATTCTCAGACCCTGAAAGTGGAAATGATAAACACAACAAGCTGTACACATCATTCACGCTAGAAACACGAAAAACTCCTATTTGCCCTGGAAAACCCTCAAAGCCGGATCAAAGCCTTTGTCACGTTTTTCTGTCTAGTTTGGATCAACAAAACAAAGTTTGTTCTTGTAGTTGTTTTCCAGAACCAATCAATGTCTGCTCAGGTTTGAAGGAGACGGAACAGCCCCACAGACTGAGCCATTCTGCTCGGCAGTTCTGATCCTTTTCATCATGGAATAGATTGGATGTGAGAAGCGAAAATCTTTTTTAATTAAATTGAGTGATTCCTCTTGCTTAGTTACTCTGTAAAAAAAAAAAAATCTCGTTTTGGCAGCAGGTTCCTCTCTATCCAGATGTTTAAACCATTATGAGGCATTTGCAATGATTATAAGTTACAATTGGAGAAATTAAGATTTGTATTTGCTTTCAATGCATTTTTTGTATCCTTTAAAGTCTAAACATTTCTCTATTCATTGTACCAACAAATAAAGTTTTAACAACAGAAACAAAACCCCAGATTTTGTGAAAACTAGATCACTTTAAAAATCATTCCTACGGTTATGAATGCAGAGAGCTCACAGTCGGGGAAAGTTCACCTTTTTTTTCTGTGTAAAAAAAAAAAAAGAAAGAAAAATATGTTTTATTTCGGTGGAAGAAAAATAGAAGATGTACAGCTCAGGCCTAATAGCCAAGTTCCTGACATTAGGGGTTGAACACACAAAGTGATTGGCTGTTTAAAGGTCATACATGTGAGTTAAATCTCTGTGTTTCATCAACAATGACATTTATTGTTTAGCTTTCCTCTTCCTAATCATTATTTATGTACATTGAGAATCCCATAACGAAAACAAAACGATGCTTTGATTTTATTAGCCTGACCTTTAAGGGACAGGAAAGTTAATGAAGACATTTCGAAGGCCTTTGATCTTTGGCCTTAATCAGGCTTTAACTGGCTGTTTTCTGAGTGTAATGAGTTCAACCCTCGGCGAGCTTCAGCGGACGCTCAAAGCTCCGTCCGTAAGAGCTGGTAACTGCTTTAGCAGCGGGGGTTTCATCTCTATCAGGCTCCGCCTGCGCTCCATCACACACTGATGTTGAGTGACCGCGCGATGATTGTCCTGATTTGTTTCGCAGGACGGGGAGAACATTTTCTACTTGGCCGTTGACGACATTGAGACGGACACAGAGCTTCTGGTTGGCTACCTGGATAGTGACATGGAAGAGGATGAGGATGAGGAGGAAGATGACATTAAAGATGAAGATGAGAACAGCAAAGAGTCCAGGCATCTGGTGGAAATGGGTACAGTAGGAGTTTTTGGATTTTCTAAATATTGGATAAAGATAACCACATGAAGGGAATGGCTGTTTTTTTTTTTTTTTTTAAATCTCTGCAGAGCTTGTCATAAAGAAGGAAGATCACCCCTGCCTGCTGTGTGAGAGCAGTTTTCCCAGTGAGGAGATCCTGGCTGCTCACCTGCAGAGTCTGCACCAGAGGCCAAGCACTGAGGAAAAAGAGTTCAAATGCAGGAACTGTGGCAAGAAGTTCCCCATCAAACAAGCTCTGCAGCGTCAGTAGGTTCATTCCGCCATCACGGATCACCTGTGCTTAACTTAACCAAAAAGTTTTTCTTGGGAACTCACAAGCCGTGTTGTTCTCATTTGGCTCCTTTGCCTATATTTTGAATCCCTCCTCAGTGTTTTGCATTGCTCCGAGTCGCTGGATCCATCAAGCGACTCTAAAGCTCACCAGTGTTCCTTTTGCCACAACACTTTCAACTCAGAATCTAGGTAATAGACACACCCGTCTCTACCCAAACCATTGACTGTATATGAGAACTGGCCTGAGTGACCTCTCCCCCCTGTGTTCCTAACAGGAAGTTAGGCTCCCACTGGCTCCAAGAGGCCAAAATCCCATAGAATCCTGTAGAGGAACAAACAGCTATCACTCAGTCATTCTATTTTTTCAGCACAACCATTCTTGCTCTTATACCTTTTTTTTTTTACATGTTCTTGATAATCCTCATTTTTCATTTCATGATATATTTTCTGTACACAAGTTATTCAAGTTATAAACTGACCAATCAGATGCCTCAGTAAAAGTTTGTGGTCTCACGTCAAACGTTCCAAGCGTTTGATTGACAGATTTTCCCAAGCCCACTTTCAGTGGTAGGGGTGCGGCCTGCCAACAAGCTTACTCCTGATTGGCCAGGATGGTTGCCATAGAAATTTTGACTAGGACCACCTCGAACCAATCGCTGCTTGCTGATGATATTACTAAAACATTGTGACTAAATTGACTTCATTTTGTTGGAGCTGGAAGTTAGCCATTTTCTATGGGTGACGTCACACTCAGTTGGTCCAGTTCTCAGACACAGTCAATGATTTAAACAAAACATGCAAAATGACACTTTGCTTTTGACTCATCCAAGTAACGTGGCGCCTTTTTTAAACCTCATTTGACTTTTTCCTGCAGTTTTGAGCAGCATAAAGAAGCCTGTAAAGGGGACGCCAGGTTCATATGTAAAGCAGAGAGCTGTGGAAAAAGATTCAAGAGCAAGGACGCCCTCAAGAAACATAAAGGCAACGTTCACACAGGTCTGGATCTACTCTGCTCCACACAAATTATGGGATTTGTCTTTCCCGTGTCATGAATACAGTCGTTCTTCGGGAGCCTTTGCTCTCGCAGAACGTCAGCGCAGCTGCTCAACGTTGATCTGTGAAAATGACTTGATGATTATTCATAATTGCTGACCTATGTGTTCTCGGGTGGCTCATTCCGCTAGATAATTGGCCGCTCAAAGCTATTCATGATGGGATGTAGGGCAATGGGAATCTGCAAGACTTCATGAGTATGTGAGGCGGAGAAAGCTGAGATCTGAACCTCAATTTCTCCCAAATGTGGTCAGGACACAGTGTGTGTGTTTGTGTGTATGTGTGTGTGTGTGCGTGTGTGTGGTTGGGAGGGAAGTGGATCAGACACTTCAGAATCTCCGTAATTAAGATTAGGGATGTCACTGGTTCCATTATGATGAGATAATTGGCACTGTGACTATTACAGCTAGTTTTCTTGACGTGTTTGTTTGTCCTTTTGACTGATAGGAATTTAAAACCCTCTCTTGTTTAGGGAGTGGAAGGCGGAAGCTGACATGCACCATATGCAACAGAAAATGCTCGTCTTCCCTGAATCTTCAGGAACACAGAAAGGTGAGGCTTTCCAAACATCTGCTCTGGAGTTTGATTGGTCCCAACCAGAAAAGTTGCATTGAAAGGATTTATAGTTTTACTTTAACAAGGATGTCTCTTTGGTGCTGTTTTTTGCTGCATGGTGGTGTCCATCCCTCTCCGCTGTTTCTGGAACCCCATCTAACCTCCTCGTCTCAAATTCCCATCTTTTTTCTCAGGCTTCTGAGTTCACTTACTTCCCCTTTATGATCAAATTGTTGCAAATGTATTCTGGGTGACATAGAGCAGAGCGATGGTTTCTTTTTCACTAATTCATCCCGCAAGTCTTGTGAAATTTAAGAGGCTCTATTGGCAGACCATAAGGCTTTAACCTTGGCGTCAGGATTCTCCCTGTTATTGATGGAGTGCAGATTATAACACGGCTGTTCTCAAGCATTTTCATGCTGATAAATATTAGTCTAGTAACTGTGCATATTTCCCTGTCTTTGGGCCGTGCGTTTGCTGTTTTAGTCACTTGTGTTTGTGCAGTCCTTTCCAGGCTGCATTCCTCTAGTGCACAGAGATGTAATTTCGCTATAATTATCTGCTATTAAATAAATCACATTAAATAATTGGTGTTAGTGTAGCTGACATGTGAGTGGTATTGTAAAGGCATGTTACAATTTGCTGCTTGTCTCTCTAGCTCCGATCCCTCTGTAGTGAAAGTGAATAGCTAGATGCATTGGTCTAAATGGTCTAAATTGAAAAACTGTGGAATTGCCGGTGCAAAAAGCAATAGTTCTGTCCTTGAACTTTTAATTGAACCGCCACTAGCATTCACACAGATGAGTGTGCAAAATACGTCCTTGGGGTTGACCAAGTAGTCACGGCCCTCTCTGGAACCGTTAGGTATTTAAGCTGCCAGTGTTACGGAGAAACATATTAGATTCTGTCGACTGTCAGTCAAAATATTGGACTTACCCTCCCGTCTTATGACACAACGGTTTTTATTGGACTTGTCTGAAGCCAGATTAAGAGCCCTGTTTGGTCAGTGGTTTTGGTTGTATGATATTGAACTTTAGATATTGGCATGAAGGTGGAAAATGTCTATTAGAACTAGAGCAGGGCGACAAATCTCCAATTTTTTCATTCCAAATTCGATTTTTATCAACTTTTTCCCTCTGCTTTTACTTTCTTTAACAATATTTTTAAATGATGGAATATATTTAATTAAAACTATGTAATTTAAACATCTCCTTTGGAAATTGGCTCTAACACAAAGTTCAACTAAATACAAGCTGTTTGTAGAACAATGCAGCAGATGTTTAGTGAGCTACCACGGTCATTGAGCATCTCAAATTGAGAAATGAATTATCCTGCTGGAAGTAGCCATAAGAAGATGGCTACTTTTACACTGGCTACAGTGTGGTCATAAAGGGATGAACATGGTCAGTAACAATACACAGCTAGGATGTGCCGTTGGAACGAGGCTTAGTTAGTGCAAAGAGGCCCAAAGTATGCCAAGAAAATATCCCCCACACTATACAACACCACCAGCAGCCTGAACTGTTGATACAAGGTAGGATGGATCCATGCTCGTAAGATTTTGATGCCAAATTCTGACCCTACCATCCGAACGTGGCTGCAGAAGCTGGAACCAGTCTAGTCATTTTTCTCTGACCTCTGGCATCAACAAGACATTTTTGTCTACAGAACTGCTGCTCACTGGATGTTTTCTCTTTTTTGGACCATTATAGTAGCTTCAGCTTTCAAAATACATCCAAGTCAGAGCTGTCTTTTCACTCAATATCAGTGACAATGGATCACAGTTCTATTCAGAGGAGTTCTACAAGTTTCTAGGGTCTAACGGTTTCAAACACATTCGCTCGGCACCTTATCATCCTGCCACTGACGGCTTGGCAGAGCGTTTTGACCAGACATTTAATCATGCATTAAAATCGCTGAGAGGGACGGTTTCTGTTCAGGTTGGACACCTTTCTGCTGACACACTCTCCATGCAACAACTAAGGAGGCTCCAGCAATGCTGAGCTCCCAGCTTTATTTCATTTAGTGAAATCTCTCAAAGTGGGGAGATGTCACATGTTACCACTGTAATTGTACTGGTGACCACAAGGGGGCGCCTGGCTATCAAACTGTTCTGTAAGACAGAAAATGTGCGGTAGAAGAAAAAGATGAACGTTAAAGGAGCCTGAAAGACGCACCAAGCTTCCAAGTCCGCCTGATGTTTGCCCTGTTGCAGTACCAGAGGCCGAAAACACAACTCCATTTACATTTCAACTTTTTTTTTTACTGTCATCACATGCGTGTTATATGCTGTGATGCACTTGGTCGTTTTTGTATTCTTGTAGAATAAACCTACCATGCCTCAATCCAAATGGTATTTTCCAATATGGATAGAAATGATTTATTATACTTTCATGTGACAGACTGGCCACCTGTCCAGGGTCTCCCCTGCCTTCGCCCGTACGTGGCCGGGACAAAACGAAAGAAAATGAATGAATGATTTTTTAATAGTGTGCCGACCTGGGGGTTAGCCCGGCCTTCAGCTCCTAAGACTCATGGGAAGTGGGGAATCTTGGGTGGGAAGTTCCTCACCATGAGTGAGGGGCCTGTGAGCAGAAAAGACCTCCATGCTGTTTGGATGTTTGTGGGTGTGTTAAAAAAAATGGACGGCGAGTTTATGCAATCTGCTCCTCTGTTTACTTCTTCCTCTCTGAGACTGTTCGGAGTCGCGCGGTGTTTGGGGCATGGACAGTTCTCCATTGCTGCCAGTTAATTAGCAGCTCGGCTCTCGCTTTCCCCTCTACAGTGACGTACCAGCTGGGTTGTTACAACAGTAAAGGTCGATTCGATTTAAAATGAATAATAGTGTGCCTCAGACAGATCGATCTGTTTAGATCATAGGAATAGAAATCGGTTAAATGATTATGTTGATTAATCAGTACACCGCTATAAAGACAACAGGCATTTTACATCCTGAGAATGGAATTGGGTGACTAGTCGAGCCTGCCTGACTTTACTCAGAATGGAAAAGCAGGCATGTTGAAAACATGTAAATGTTGCACAGACATGCCCCCGGCTGGGATTTTAACTAGTTTTTGCTGGAGCGTTCGACAGTGCTAACCACCACACCACATAGCATGCCGTTACAATCCTCAACACAAGAGCGACTGTCTCCCAGAGGGACCGTCAGTGCAGAGATAGTATCGCATCAGCGTGAAGAGTCTGTTGACAATTACACCCAAAATGTTACAGTGTTGGAGGGGAAGCAACTCGTCAGACGTCAGTGATACAGAAACCATCTGCACTGTTTCTGCGTCAATAGTTATTCCACACATAAGAGATCTTCATTCAGAGTAATCCAGGTCTACTTATCTCTGTGAAGAACAAGGTCAAAACAAGGTCACTGTGAGCGATCACCTTTATCCTACAAGACGTGTTTATGTCCCGACGGGAGCGCTCTCCTCCTGGATAACAGTGCTTCCATTCATAGGGTGACGGCTCACTAAATGGTTTGATACGTTTCAAAAATACGAAGCAGATGCTCCAGTGGTCACAGTCCCCAGATCTCATCCCACTTAAACACCAGTGGAAGATTTTGGAGCAACTTCTAAGACAGCAGCCCCCAGCAGCAGCATCAGACTCCAAATGTGGAGTTGAAAAAAGTGCAGTTCTTTCCCTCTAGTTGGGCCACAGACGTGACGCTAAACTTGGCTGTAGCTGAAGGTGGCACGTGCTGCTGGCAGCCTGGCCTAGAAGGGTTGATATTAAAATTTACCCTAAATTGTGACCTATCTTTTCCATGCTTTGTATGTGACGGGCAGAAAGCCTGATCAGAAGGAGCATCCGATCTTTAGGAGTATGTGCTCGAGTGTGAGTGGAATTCCAGCTTAATACTTTGGCTTGATGTGGTGGTGTTGGAGAACAGCTTGATCTTCAATGTCTTTCTACAGCCCCTCCGTGCATTGGCACTCTCAGTGTATGGGCTCCCCTAAATGAAGGAGAAAGCCGCCTTTTTTTTTTAAAGTTTGGTGAATTAAAAGCCAAGACAGAAAATCTGTCTCCCTGCTGCCAGCATTTAAAGCTGCTTTTACACATGGTTTAATCTTTTTTTGTCTCTATGCAAAGATTACAATGTATAGATTTATTACAGGAGCGGGTGTGAGCAACAAAGTCGAAAAACTTTCATGAGATCCTGTCAATTTTCTTTGTTTTTTTTTATTCAGCGTTAATCACTTCACATTACTGCTGTGGATTTTTCTGCATGGTGTAATCTCTTTCCTGCTGTTCCCAGATCAGAATAAACACTTCAAATAAAGTAATGTTGAGCATTAGATAAGCGTTTAGGCTTTTCTGACTAATATACTTACCATCTGCCAGTCATTACTATCCTCTCAAATGTTATCTTGTGCCGTTATTTCATCTTAGAGCAATCCAGGTCCTCTCAATCTATGACATACATAAAATATCATTCCAATTTGAAAGTCACCTGCTGCTGCACAGTGAAACTGTTAAAGGGCCTGTACCAAACAAAACCAACCTCACTGAAGTGCCAGACGTTTAAAATAGTGATTACAGAAGAGAAATTCATAATTGTGGTTCATGTCCAACCAGATTTCTATGACACCACCGCTGTGACCGAATTCCTTCACTACTCACTATTTAGTGCACTATTTAGTGCGCTCGCCATTTTGTAGTGCCCTAGAAATTTCCCAGAAATCTCTGTGAAAATCCAATGTGCATCAATGCTGACTAGATTGGTGAATATAGACCACAATGCACTGCATTTAAACATTTTTTGCAAAGAAAATATATTTAAATGTGTTTTTTTTTAATAAACCATGAATGTTTTTATCTACAGAAGACAGTAGATTCATAAATTATCATCGCACAACGCTTGTATCAGTCAGATTTTCACTTTGTAAAATTGATGACGTCATATTTGCCATTGAATAAAACCCAACAAAAAAACGTTGCGAGCATGGTGCCTGAAATCCAGGGTACTACATAGGGTGGGAATTCGGACATAGCCCATTATATCAGGAACAGAGCTGTGAAAGAAAAAGCCTAGAGCAAGATTTGCAAAATTTGAACCGCTTTACATTTCTCACCAAGGCTCTTCCAACTGTAGGTGGCAGACGTGCTAGCAAACAGTCGAAAAGAAAAAGAAGATGCCCTTCCCTGCTCGTCCAGTGTGAACACCATGGGGTATTTGTGTTCATGGTGAACCCATGTTTGGTGCATTCTTTAATGTGCGTCAGGTTCCTGGAGTGAACGTAACTTAAAGCCTTACTGAACGTGTTTCAACTACCACAGACTCACTTGTTCAGGAATTGTTGAGACACGGATGACCACAACGGTGAATAACAGGCTTCAAATAGGTCCAATGCAAACCAGTGGGTCATGTGACCACACCTTATAGCCACTGAGTGGTTGGCTGCAGACGGTGTTTGACTGGTTAACCGACTAAAGAGTAACTCTGGATAAACCACACACTTATTGTTAGCCAATTTCTAATATGAAACAGATACAAAGGAGGATGTTCTTCTGTAATTAAGGTCGCATCATATTTTGACAAATGACTTTCCTTCTAAAGAACACGAAGATGTCCCTAAAGTAAAACATGAAGTGTTATTATAACTATAACACATTTATGATGGAAAAATGTTCCTTTAGATTCAGTCAGTCATTGGAGCGTGATGTACTATACTGGCACAGAAGAAATCAGACTTTGCATGATGACAATTTGCCTCAAAAACATCTTAAAACTTCCATTATCATTATTTAGCTGAACACGCCTGTACAGCGGCAGCTGTGACAGGAGGAGCTGTGTTACATTAGCATATGGTACTGTAGCAGGGGAGCTGTTCAAGTGCAATTATTGGAAGTAAACTCTGAAGCAGAAAATGGACGGAAACCTTTCCTCACTTTGTCTTTTCATGCGTAGACATCAGTCAAATAGATCACATTCAGCTTCAGCTGTCATCTTTGAAGTCCTTCAGACCCTGACTTTCATTTGCCTTTGCGTTCCAGATCCACGAAATCTTTGAATGCCACGCATGCGACAAGAAATTTATCTCCACCAATCAGCTGAAGCGTCACATGATCACGCACTCGGGTGAGAAAAAGCGGCATTTTGAAGGCGTGCTTTGTTTATTGCGCCTGTTTACTTTAGTGTCTTGCTGTTTGACTCGTTAGAGAAGCGGCCGTATACCTGTGAGATCTGCAGTCGATCGTTCAAGCGCCTGGACCAGGTGACGGCTCATAAGATCATCCACAGCGAGGACAAGCCGTACAAGTGTAAGCTGTGTGGAAAAGAGTTTGCCCACCGAAATGTCTACAAGAATCACAAAAAGGTGCGTAAAAGTAGATTTGCAGGGAGGGGGTAACGGCCGGGAATGATTTTCTCTTCTAAGAAAAACCACCAGTGTTTTGTTTTTCACTTCAAAGCGACTCATTAGTCAGGCTGTAATCAATCAGGGTCTCGTTGGTGGATGTTATCTGTGGGGTCTGTGGCCCCTTCCATCCCAACTGTGATTCCCGTGTTTACCTTTGGGATTGAGGTGTCAGTCAGATTAATAAGAGGGGTTCAGAAAAAACAGACGCGTTTTGAACTTAAATCCCTTCTAGCTCCTCGTCTTTATCAAGTTAGCAAACACAAGCGGCCACGGAGCCCCGTGCACGGTCACATCAACGCTCAGATTGTCCTGAGGGTGCTGCTGGAGGCGGCTCGCTTGCAGCGTATAAACACTCTGATCCCACCTAATCTCTCTGCAGACACACTCTGAGGAAAGGCCTTTTCAGTGTGAGGAGTGCAAAGCACTGTTCCGCACCCCCTTCTCTCTACAGCGCCACCTTCTCATCCACAACAGTAAGTGTAAATGCAAAGCTAAAGAAGACAGTTTAGTTTGTTGCTATGTTAGTCCTTAATGCTATCTGTGTTTCTTTTTAGGTTGTTGATATTTTTCTCCTTTTGTGTTCCTTGTTTTTTCCTGAATTTGTTTTTATTTTTTATTTCAGTCTGGTAAATTTTAATCATCCTTCTTGATTTGTTCTGGCGTCATGGAAAGAAAGAAATTCTATTCATCCTTTTTAATTTTCTAAAATGTTTAAAAGTTGCACAAAATTGATGGTAAATGAAGGGTTTGACAGACACCTCTGGCCTAAAACATGAGGTTTAGCAAAACTAATGCCTTTCTTTGTAGTCTATGGGACAAAGGCCAATAGAGTTGCATAGAAGTATGCAAATGTTGTCACAAAATATTGATCCATCCATCTTCCAAACCTGCTTCATCCCTGTCGGGGTCAGGGGGTTGCTGGAGCCTATCCCAGCAACTATTGGGCGAAGGCGGGGTACACTTTGAGATCGTTGCTGCTGTTCCAGGGCCACACAATCATATAGGTTGTGTCAGAATCCCCATCCTAATCCTTAACTACTGAAAAACTATATAGTGCAGGACTATCTAGCACCCTGAATTTTAAAAGCTATTCGGACACCATCCTCACTACTTTTTCCCTTTTTTTAAAAACGGTGAATATGACGTCACAAAGTGAAAATCCAATCGATATGAGAGTTTACGACAACTATTTATGAATCGAATGTGTTCTGATGAGAAAAAACATTGATGGTTTATGCATTTTCTTAACCGTTTTTTCCCTTTCGGGGTCACGGGGCTGCCTGGAGCCTATCCCGGCCACTTGTGAGCGAAGGCAGGGGACACCCTGGACAGGTCGCTAGTCTGTCTCAGGGTAGAATGTCCTCAATCACACAGCCATTCACTCTCACACTCACACCTAGGGACAATTTAGAATTGCCAATTAACCTATGAAGCATGTTTTTGGATGGTGGGAGGAAGCCGGAGACTCCGGAGAAAACCCACGCATGCACGGGGAGAACATGCAAACTCCACACAGAAAGGTCCCCCATTGATGTAGTGTTTTTCACGTCCCCCAGCCGGGGGGAGCCGGGACTTGAACCGGAGGCCTTCTTGCAGTGAGGCAAGAGCGCTAACCACTGCGGTCTATATTTGCCAATATAATAAGCATTTTGGAATTACAGATTTAGACAGTACTATATTAGTCCACCAAGTAGTGAGCAGTAAAAGGAATTTGGACATTTCCATAGGGATAAATTTGAGCAATCAATTAACCCTTTAAGAAGCATTTTTTTAAACTGGAAGAAAGGAAGAACAAGCACATCTCACCTTCTTGCTGTGAGGTGAGAGCACTTGCTTGCCGGTTTCTCCCTCCAGGGGGAATCAGCTTTCACTCTTTTGCACAGGTGGTTTGGCAGAGTTTTTACAACCGATGCCCTTCCTGACACAACCCTGTATTTTCAAGGCACAGACCCAGATAAGTCTTGCCTAAAGACCCACAAAGTCTTGCCTAGGCCAGTGGAGCCTTCATCATTGCATGCTCTGTGAAGCAAACTCAAGTTTCCTGCGTTATAGTCGTACACTCAGCCAACTCAGCTGTCCAGCCAATTTGCAGCCCCTAAATCAAATAATCAATTCAGTCGAACAATTAGTAACCGAAGTGACGTAAGGAAACATCCTCATCAAATGACCAGCATGACATGGTGCTGGGGTTTATGCCAGATTTAAAAAAAATTGGCAAACAATATGTGTGAGATCGTGCCATTTTAAAACCACAATAATAAAATCTTGCACTGGATCCTGAGATAAACAGGAAGCTGGTGGGAACACCGCTTCCTGTAAGAAATGAAACCAGCAGAACCGTGCTCATGTATGGTAGCAGGGACGGGATTTCTGTTGAACACACCTCAAATTAAGAATTAGCCCTTTAAAATTCACTAATTTTTTCCACAAAAAAAAAAAAAAACTAACTGTATGATGTATATGTAAGATGAGTTCAAATTTTATGCATGTTTTGCCTGATAAAAGGTAAATTTAAGCAAACATATTTTAGACAGTCCTTTTTCAGATGCCCTATCACTAGAAAATAGCGTCCGCCACAATGCACCCGTTTTACCACCGGAGGACTTTCAGTGTGCTTCTATGAAGTTATCATGAATGTAATTGACTGTGCGTGTCGTTGTTTTGGGAGAGGAAGACTGTTGTGTTTTCTTTTAGAAGTGAATTTTTGAAGCAGTCCAGTGTGGGAAAAAAATTCTTTTAAAGGCACAGAATATCACAATGGTTCACTTTGTTTTCCTGCTCTTTGATTTATATTGAATCCAGATTTTTTAAAATTTGAAGCTAAAGCAAAGAATGCTTCAAGAAATCCGGTCATCCTGATCATTGTTCACTTCAAAGAGAATTCGATTCTGCTTTTTTACTCTGGAATTTGTCGAGCTGTTTAGTTTTATGGGTGGTGGGGCTTTGGTTTCTCAGGGTCACGAGGTCTGTTTCTCTGTGTGTAGCCGGGCGGTTGGTCAGGAATTGGCAGGATGCAGGACTGGACCGAACCCGATAATAGAGGAGATTGTAAAGCTCAAAGCACTTCTTGCTGCAGTCACAGGCAGCAGGAAAGGACTAGGACTCGGGTAATGGATCAGGTGCTAGAAAATGTGTGAGGTCTGGCATTAGCGTTTGAATTTAGTGTACAGTAGAGATAATTTAATGAAAATGATCCTGCCCTGAAAACCACGTTGTCTCTGGGAGTCAAAGGTGGTCCAGAGTTTCAGCTGTTCCAATCTGAAGCAGTTTTAGGTGACCTTCTAAAGAACCTACTGTTTATTAGGACAATGTAGTTTAATGAATGATTTAACATTGTGGGGTTTCATTTCAGACCAAATGTGCAATTAAAGAGCCTATATCACGCTTTTCTTAAGCCTTTCAGTGTAACCTATATCCATCCATGTATATGATGATATATTACCTTTGGCACAGTACAGAACAATTTTTGAATGAAATATGAGTTATTTTCACAGTTCATTTTGCTACCTGGAAGTACAGGGAGTACAGAATTGAGTATTTTGACCACATCACCTTCTTCATGCATGTTGTCTAACTCCAAGCTGTATAGGCTCGAAAGCCTACTACCAATTAAGCATATTAGGTGGATCTCAGTAATGAGAAGGGGTGTGGTTTAATGACATCAACACCCTATATCAGGTGTGCGTAATTATTAGGCAACTTCCTTTCCTTGGGCAAAATGGGTCAAAAGAAGGACTTGACAGGCTCCAAAAAGTCAAAAATAGTGAGATATCTTGCAGAGGGATGCAGCACTCTTAAAATTGCCAAGCTTCTGAAGCGTGATCATCCAACAACCAAGCGTTTCATTCAAAAAAGTCAACAGGGTCCCAAGAAGCGTATGGAAAAACCAAGGCGCAAAATAACTGCCCGTGAACTGAGAAACGTCAAGCGTACAGCTGCCAAGATGCCACTTGCCACCAGTTTTGCCATATTTCAGAGCTGCAACATCACTGGAGTGCCCAAAACTACAAGGTGTGCAATACTCAGAGACATGGCCAAGGTAAGAAAGGCTGAAAAACAACCACCACCAACAAGACACACAAGCTGAAACGTCAGGACTGGCCAAAGAAATATCTCAAGACTGATATTTCTAAAGTTTTATGGACTGATGAAATGAGAGTGAGTCTTGATGGGCCAGATGGATGGGCCCTTGGCTGGATCGGTAAAGGGCAGAGAGCTCCAGTCCTACTAAGGCGCCAGCAAGGTGGAGGTGGAGTACTGGTTTGGGCTGGTATCATCAAAGATGATCTGTGGGGCCTTTTGGGGTTGAGGATGAAGTCAAGCTCAACTCCCAGTTGACTTACTACTGCCAGTTTCTGGAAGACACCTTCTTCAAGCAGTGATAGAGGAAGAAGTCTGCATCCTTCAAGAAAAACATGATTTTCATGCAGGACAATGCTCCATCACACGCATCCAAGTACTCCACAGCATGGCTGGCAAGAAAGTGAAAGCCAGATACAACTTACTTCCAATAAACTTACAGCAAATGTTCAAAGACAGAGACAGAGACGGGAGTTACAATCTAAGAAAAAAACTGAATTTCAAAAAGCAGTGCATTCGAACAACAAAAAAGAAAATGTGTCTATCTAATTGTGGTGTGGATTTATGGAATGGATTGGATGAAGGTTTAAAACAAACCAAATGTTTACATGCATTCAAAAAAACAATTAATTAACCAAAAAATGTCACTTTAGCACAGTTGCAATGCAAAATTAAATGGCAATTGCGTATTGCTAGTAAATAGCAATACGCGTGTTGAATACGCACATCATCAGGTTTTGTAAAAAGGGGTGGAAGCAGACAAGATTTTCTCTTCAACCCACTCCTTTTCAAGCACACTGTATTATTTTATGTCTTTTAACCACTGTGTGTTGACTTTTTCATTTGTTTTGTGTTTGAAATAAAAAACTAAACTGAAACTGAACTCATCACGATGCCTCTTTGTTCGGATGCTCCCATGTGTTCCTTCCTGCCTGGTTGAGAAATCCTGGAGAACGAGGTTCAGGAGGACTTGAGGACAGAAAAATAAATAACTTCTAAAGTTTTCCCTGCAGTGCTGAAGAGTCAGCAGGATGTTTGTGGAGACGTGTTTAACACTTAAATCTCACCGGATCCATATGAGCTGGTGTCTTCAGTCTGTTTGTAAACTAATGTTACAAGATCCTCAAACACCAAAATGGCCTGCCAGCACAAGAGGATGCAGAATAAATCTACTTGAAAGCAGTAAACGACATGATTCTCCAGCCTTAAAACAAGCCAAGTACCTTCACCGCACATCATCTTCTTCATGATGTCCAGGACAAAACAAAAAGCACATTTACTTTAACTTCTTTTTCTTCTTGCTTCTCTTTTATAACTTTATGTGCATCATTCTGTGTGTTTCCTTTGGCGAAAAAAAGGGAAAATTAGATTCAGGAGCAAAAAGAAAGGGGCTTGCATGACATTAGAAACATTCTGTCTGGAATTGTACACTGACCAAAAATAGAAACGCATCACTTTTGTTATTGCTCCCATTTTTTATGGTATGAACTCAAAGATGTGAAACATTTTCCACGTACACAAAATAACCAGTTATCTGAAATATTGTTCACAAATCTGTCTAAATCTGTGATAGTGAGCACTTCTCCTTTGCCAAGACAATCCATCCCACCTCACAGGTGTGCCATATCAAGATGCTGATTAGACAGCATGATTATTGCACAGGTGTGCCTTAGACTGGCCACAAGAAAAGGCCACTCTGAGATCTTCAGTTTTGTCTTATTGAGGGGGTCAGGGGACTCAGACAACCAGTCAGTATCTGGTGTGACCACCATTTGCCTCATGAAGTGCGACACATCTCCTTCGCATAAAGTTGATCAGGTTGTCTATTGTGGCCTGTGGAATGTTGGTCCACTCTTCTTCAATGGTTTTGCGAAGTTGCTGGATATTGGCAGGAACTGGAACACGCTGTCGTATACGCCGATCCAGAGCATCCCAAACATGCTCAATGGGTGACATGTATGCTGGCCATGCAAGAACTGGGTGTTTTCAGCTTCCAAGAATTGTGTACAGATCCTTGCAACATGGGGCTGTGCATTATCATGCTGCAACATGAGGTGAAGTTGTTGGATGTACGGCACAACAATGGGCCCCAGGATCTCGTCACGGTATCTCTGTGCATTCAAAATGCCATCCATGAAATGCACCTGTGTTCTTCGCCCATAACATATGCCTGCCCATACCATAACCCCACCACCACCATGGGCTACTCGATCCACAACATTGACATCAGAAAACCGCTCACCCACACGTCGCCACACACGCTGTCTGCCATCTGCCCTGAACAGTGTAAACCGGGATTCATCCATGAAGAGAACACCTCTCCAACGTGCCAGACGCCATCGCATGTGAGCATTTGCCCACTCAAGTCGGTTACGACGGCGAACTGGAGTGAGGTTGGGACCTCGGTGAGGTCGACGAGCATGCAGATGAGCTTCCCTGAGACGGTTTCTGACAGTTTGTGCAGAAATTCTGTGGTTATGCAAATCGATTGTTTCAGCAGCTGTTCGAGTGGCTGGTCTCAGACGATCTTGGAGGTGGACATGCTGGATGTGGAGGTCTTGGGCTGGTGTGGTTACACGTGGTCTGCGGTTGTGAGGCCGGTTGGATGTGCTGCCAAATTCTCGGAAACGCCTTTGGAGACGGCTTATGGTGGAGAAATGGACATTCAATTCCCTAGCAACAGCTCTGGTGGACATTCCTGCTATCAGCATGCCAATTGCACGCTCCCTCAAAACTTGCGACATCTGTGGCATTGTGCTGTGTGATACAACTGAAGATTTCAGAGTGGCCTTTTCTTGTGGCCAGTCTAATGCACACCTGTGCAATAATCATGCTGTCTAATCAGCATTTTGATATGGCACACCTGTGAGGTGGGATGGATTGTCTTGGCAAAGGAGAAGTGCTCACTATCACAGATTTAGACAGATTTGTGATCAATATTTCAGAGAACTGGTTGTTTAGTGTCTGTGGAAAATGTTTCACATCTTTGAGTTCATACCATAAAAAATGAGAGCAATAACAATAGTGTTGCGGTTTATATTTTTGGCCAGTGTATTTTAATTTTTACTTCATGGGAAGAAAATATTGAGGCGTACATCATGTAATCCTGTTCTGCTAAAACATATTGCTGTTTGATTGTGGGCTCACTTCACCCAGCTGCGTAGAATGGTTTTTATTAGACAAATATTTTAGGGTTATGACAATTTCTATTAATTGGTTAAATGCTATAAGCATTCACCCAATTGTTTTCCTGTGTCTCTGTATTTCTTTATTATAGTATCTTCTGCCATTTTTTGCCGCTTAACTCCTTTTACACTTTTCCGACTATTTTAACCATTCAACTATTTAAATGTTCAGCTCTTTCAGCTTTTTCCAGCTATGGCTTTTGGCTCTTCAAATCCTTAGACCTTTCAAGATATTGCAGGATTTTTGCCTCCATTGAAATACATTGGGAATCGTTGGTGCAGAAGCTTGCTGGTTTGATACCCGGCTCTGCCATTTTCCACAAAAATATCTTTTTTGTAATTGTGCTTATTTCACTTTTTTATGGCCACTTTGATCATTTCTTTATTACCCTTTAAGTTTCATTTCCATTCGGCTATATAGCTTTCAACACTGCACTTTCTTATGGAAATGCAGCTCCTTCTAGTTTCTGTTATTTTTTTATGTCTCTGTTTGGGATTTCATGAGATTGACAATATTCATATTTAGTGTTTTTATTTCTTTCACGAGAAAGGTCACTTTTTATGTAGAAGCTCTTCTAAAGCAGGTCTGCCCCAGAAATTTTCACACAAGTCATTTAAAATCATCCTTCTTGTATAAAAAAAGCAGTTTTTTTAATCTCAGCTTTTGAGAAAAGTTCTATAACAAAGACCTTTTTGTTGATGACAGATTTAATCTGTAAACCCATCATCAATCACTGTCTTTTTTTGTCAAAACTGCACCACTTGATTCCCAAAAGTGGGAGAGGTGAAGCAGCTCAGTGCTGAATCCCACATGTGGTTCTTGCATGAAGCTCTGCGCATTTGTGTCAGCTGTGTTTTGACCTCCACTGAAGAGTTCGAGACTAACCCTGCGCGCGTGCAAACAGCTAAAACTGTGCGTGTTTGTGCAGGAGGATGCGTGGCACAAGCTCAGACTGCATCCCTGCTCCGTGTATTAATGGAATCTGTCTTTGAGGGTGTCACTGACATTAATTATCATCAGGCGAACGTCTCGGGCTGATTGAAAACACAGTGAACCTCAGCTTCCTCTGGTGTTCTGTCTTTGTGAGCTGACCATCATCAGGCTTGGCAGTCGCAAAGCGAGCATAAGCATGCAAGCTCTCGCTCTGTGGAAATTGAATGATCTCCATATAATGGAAACATGGGCTCTACAACAATAGAGGCTGTTGTATGGAGGCAGAGTGCAGAGGCGTGAAGGAAGCATCAGGCGTCGGTTTGTGAACAGCTGAGGTTGTGGCCCAGTGAAACTGTCTGCGGGCCGTCTGACAGGTGGAATAAAATGGGCCATGCTTTTTACATTTGGTTAAAAACATCAAAACACAGCCAAGCCATTCTAAAGAGCATTGTGTTGGTCTGTATGCTGCAATGAAACACTCTGTTCGCTGTTTCAGCCCACACAATCACCTCTGTGAAATTGGGTGTTTTCTTGCTGTGCGTGATGACTGTGTTTCCAAGCACAAAGGCACAAAAGAAGATGGCTCCCACAACTGAACAGCTCTTGTTCCCGCAGGTGAGAGGACATTCAAGTGTGACCAGTGCGACGCCACCTTCAAGAGAAAAGACACGCTCAACGTCCACATCCAGGTGGTGCACGACGGACACAAGAAGTACAAGTGTGACCTGTGCGAGAAGGCCTTTGTCACTCCGTCTGTCCTCAAGAGCCACAAGAAGGTGAATGACCCAACCGCACACCGCCATTACACGTCTGCAGTCGCTTTGAAATGGAGTTCAAACAAATCTGTGGCTGGGTTTATTTGTAGAAAACTTCTTATGAAAGCCTGCAGAACAACAGCTTGATTTTCTGACCACTTTCAGATAAAAGTTAGCTTAGGAGCGACTTCCTTGTTAAACTTGACAGCGTTTTCTTTTTAGCAGAGCAGGAAATGTCTGCTCCCTTTATTTATGTACCATTAATCTACAAGACATGCTGTCATGCATTAAAAGTCTAAGATTTCTGAACCGGATCCCTTCAAAGGACTAGACTGCAACTGTAGAGTGAATAAAGTACAAATAAAGAATTGAAACGAAAGGAAAGGCAAATGTCTAATGCTGCAAAAATCCTACATTTTACTAAACATATTTATCCAGTTTAAGTATGTTAACTTATTATACTTGCTATAAGGTACAATGACTTTAAAGGTAACATTTTACCAAATATAAATGAATGTTTTTGGTAAAAAAAAAAAATCTCTCATATAAGGAACCAGTACACATGTAACAGCTAAATAAATCCAAAGAATAATGGATAATTTGCTCTTTTTAGGATTTTAAATATAAACAACACATTTTGTATCAGTGAAACCTGTAAAGTGTTTCAAATCAACTGTGCTTGTGTGTGCAAGCAGGTTGGAACAGGTGGAGGACAGTTTCAGGTGAGATGTGTGACAAAAGTGTGTCAGCAACAATGAAAGGAAAGGTGTAGAAGACTACGGTGAGAGCAACTATGAGACTGATGCAGAGACAGGAGGCAGAGCTGGAGGTCGCAGAGATGAAGATGTAGAGGTTCTCTTTGAAAGTGATGAGTATTGATAGAATCAGGAATGAATCCATCAGAGGAGCAGATCATGGTAGATGTTTTGGAGATAAATGCAGGGAAGCAGACTGAGATAGTTTGGACACGTTGAGAGGAGGAGCAGTGATGATGTTGGATAGTGTGAGTGAGGAAGATGCAGAAAAGGGAGTTAGATGGAGGTGGATGATCTGCGTTGAGGACCTCTAAAGAGAATAAGTTGTTTGTTTAGAAATTGCACAAAATTACTCACTAAGACAAAGATTATAGCGTGAAAGAGATTTTGCAAAAAAGTAAAACCAGCTGAGAAAACAAGCTACAAAACAGAAAAGGTCTAGAAAAAATGCTTATAATCAAAGGAAAGAAGTTTTCTATCTTTTGAGCGACGTGTTCAGCTAATCTACTATAACAAGCCAAACACTTGGAAACTGTGGCGCTGTGGGAACCAGTGGCATCTTTATGCACGAGGCGTACATCATTTTCTGTGACATGAACAGCAAAGCAGGATTTACCCTCACCTGCCATTTTATTTGGTACATCTTTGTAGTACGGGGTTGGACCCCCTACAGGACTGCCTTAATCCTTGGTGGCATAGATTCAACAAGGTTCTGGAAACATTCACCAGAGAGTTTAGTCCATATTGACATGATGGCATCACACAGATGCTGCAGATTTGTCGGCTCCACATCCATAAAGGATAATCTCCTGTTCCACCACATCCCAAAGGTGATCTATTGGGTTGAGATCTGGTGACTGTGGAGACCATTTGAGTCCAGAGAACTCATTGTCATCTTCAAGAAACCAGTCTGAGACGATTCCAGCTTTATGACACGGGGGTTTATCCTGCTGGAAGTAGACATCAGAAGATGGTACAGAAAGGGAAGGACATGATCAGCAAAAAATACTCAGGTAGGCTGTGGTGTTGAAACCATGCTCAATTAGTACTAAGGGGCCCAAAGTGTACCAAAAAATATCCCCCCACCATTACACCACCACCCTGAACCTGAACCATTGATACAAGGCAGGATGGATCCATGCTTTCATGTTGTTGATACCAAATTCTGCCACTACCATCGGAATCTGGCAGCAGAAATGGAGACTCATCAGACCAGACAACGTTTTTCCAATCTTCTATTGTCCAGTTTTGGTGATCCTGTGTGAATTGTAGCCTCAGATTCCTGTACTTAGCTGATGGGAGTGGCTCCCGGTGTGGTCTTCTGCTGTAGTCCATCTGCCTTCAGGTTGGACTTGTTGTGCGTTTAAAGATGCTCTTCCGCAGACCTCCATTGTAACCAATGGTTATTTGAGTTACTGTTGTTTTTGTTGTTCTGTCAGCTTAACCTTCCCACACACACCACTTCTGTAATCATCCTCCAGATTTTCTTAACTCCCCTTTTTCCCCTTTCTTCTGTGCCCTTGCCCCCCTATCCCCAACATCCCTCCCTTTTTTCCTTTTTTTTCCTTCCGTCCAACAAAAAAAAAAAAGGATGAAAATATAATCAATATAAATAATGTTTGGCCTCAAATACAAAAGGGTTTTTTACAAATATACACCTTTTGCGTCTGAAGATCCACAACCCCCTGTTGTAACAGTAAAATATGTCCAACACAAGAGGCCTTCAGCTCCTTTCTGTCTGCTCAGCTGACAGAAAAAATGGCATTTACAGCGTTTTACTCCCAAAGCAACTGATGCACCAATTATATGTTTTCTCGGCAAAAAAAACTAGGTGTGGAAAATCCTCTGGTTTCTGAAAGTAACAAAAAAAGAAAAAACAATGACTTCTTTTTAGGGAGCAGTTATCTTGATTGCTGTTTAAATCACTTTTTCCATCATTACTTTTCCAGTGTTTGACATACAGTCTTACTCCTTACCCCAATAAAGCGATGCAGCTAGCTTCCCTAGCATGCAAAATCATCATAGCCCCCAGAGTCATCTATCTTGACCCTTCCTGCTCATAAAATAGATTCCTATATTGATTAGAAATGGCAGTTAGTCCATTAGCTCCACAGGGTTTCCAAGCTCCAAACAGATCTCCCGGCAGATTATGAGCCTTAATCTGACAACGTCCGGCTTGGTTATGGATCAAGATTTAAACCAAGCAGGTTCTTGGCACACAGCAAAAGGAAAGCCTCACAACTGAAGACAGGCATGCTAAACTGTCTCACCACTGACGGTGTCTGGAGGCTGCTGAGAGATCTGGCCTTGATCAAAGACAGGTTGCCGAGGAGATGACAGACACTCCTGGCTGGGAGTGGATGCTTGGAGTTACCCGCCTTTTGGCCAAAATACTGTTGAAATCTGATTTGATGTATACTTTGATACTGTGCAACTGGTTGTCTGCAGAAACTTGCCTTCCCAAATAATCCTAACAAATAGTGCAGACATGTGGAATCAGACACGGAGCATCTGAGGAAAAGCCCAATTAAACCGTGAAGGATCATATTTATGGCAATAATTCAGTGACATGATGATTTATTGGATTTCATTTTAAAAATATTTGTTTTTATTCAATACCTAAATCTTATAAATGGTTTTCATTCCTAATCTGCTTTCCAGAGCTCGACATACTCACATTTTTTATAAATGTATTTATTTTGGGCATTTTCATTGTCTGAGTTGGATCTCTTAGGAGCAATGCTGCAGAAAGCTGTGTTACCACAAGCAATGTGCTCAGTGAGCCTCGACTTAGACAAGAAAAAATGTCACTCCAATAGAACAAACTCTAAAAATACAAATTTTCTGGCATAAATCAAAGACGTAAAAATGTACCTGAGTTTAGGGGGGAGCGTTTGTTTGACCCTGAGGGTTAAGGTTTTTTTTGTGTCGCACACACACAGCACTCATCTGGGTTGGATGTGTGCCTAAAGGGGGTTTGTGTTGCTGTGTGAGAGTTTGAATTTGTGTTTTTTCTTGCGTTTGTGAGAATGTGAGTGGAGGCTTTGTAACGTAACACCCGAGGTGTCAGAGGGACGCAGTGGGGCGATGCAGAGGAGGATGGGGGCCCGGAGAGGAGGTGTTCCTGCATTGTTGTACTGTTGTTGAAACTGTCGCTCTGAGTTTGAGCTTCTCATACTCACGATTATTCTCGGGAATTTACAGCAGGCTGGGTTGCAGGGGGTTGGGTGGGGGTCGCAGTGTACTTTTCAGCAAAAAGAGTGAGGAGATGCGGGGTTTCATGTGCACCCTCACGGGTCCACTAATCTCCACGCTGGTTTGTTTGGAAGTGAACGGAGAGGAGGAAGAGGGAGAAGCGCCACTGGAGGATGAATGCAAACTTGCATTCTTGCTTTACGGCCTCTGAGAGGGTTTCTCCTGGCAGACGTCCACCGCCTGCTTGTCCTCTGTGATCCAGCAGAGCTGATGTCAGCACGTTCATCTTCATTCGCCAACACTGCTGCAAGTTAGTGGTGCATCATGGGAGCTGAAATGCTGTTATTTTGAGCCAGCTGCATGGTTTCAAACAAGGTGGAATGTGGATTCTGGGATCTCTTTTACCGCAGGATAGAAAGAATAAACTTAGACACTGTTTGCACGAGTGGCTGTTTTGAGGATACAGTTTGGAAAGGGAAGAATGCAGGGCTGAACATTTAAATGTTTTTCTTTCTGTAGAAAAAAGGCTTTATTCTTTAAAAAAACTGTATTTTTCCTGGAAGCCAGGGCCTTTTACAGCTTCTGAATGAACTGGAGTGAATAAAAGCAGGGGTCTGCAACCTGAAGCTCTTGAGCCACATGTGGCTCCTTTATCCCCCCATTGTTGCTCTTTGGCTTTCAAACAACATGCTAATCATTTGTATAAATAATGGCTTTTTTGCTTCGATCAAAGTACCACTCCGATCATATTTGATCTATTTTAACAGTTTTCCCCAGTGGTCTTACAATTATGATTATGCAGTTTTTAGCCAAGAAAAGAAAAATCTGTTATTTTCTAGGACACAGTTACGCCGAGCGGCAGGAGTTCATCAAAGGTTTGTTATCTTAGTTGTGGGCTGGACTCTTGGTGTGGAGTAAGCCCACCCCCACTTCCCATCCCATGTTTACACTCTCTCCCGCTGGCTTACAGCCCCTCACAACCCCAACCTAACATAACCGGTGCAAAAAATACTGGAGCCATCCAGCCACACAGTTTAGAGCCAGACGAGGAAAGGAAAGACGCACATGAATCTAGTCTGCAAGTGGAAACTGATTGATCACGATTTAAAAAAAAAGGAATACTCAGAAATGTATTCTCAATTTTCTTTATATATTTCTTCCATCATGAGAAAAATGCTACAAGAACATGTTAAGAGCACCAAAAGCATTAATGGGAGTGCATCTTTAATTAGTTTTAGTTGATACATATTTTAGGTGGTTTATTATTAAATAAGTTTATAGCACATATTCATATAATCTGAAGCACATCAGTGTTTAGTTGTTCTTCAGAGACAAAGTTCCTAAAGTGCATAAAAACATTTATATGCATTGTCATGTTTATATTCAACACCTAAAGGACAAAAAGATCAACCATGCATCAAAGTCATAATGATATAAAATGCCATATTTGGCTTTCTTTCTTTTTGAATTCCAGTAAATCTGCAGCAGCTGGATAATCTTATTTGACAAGGGGTCTATTTTAGTTTGGAAGGAGCTTGAATGTTCTAATGTCAAAAGTAACAGGTCAGATTTGTCATAGATTTAAAATTGGGAATTCTTTATTGTAAATATTCAAAAGCTACACTTTATAAATGAATGGCTTACTGGCCACAAAAGCATAAACAAAGCATATTTTTCTAAACAGTGATGTGAGACTTTGCAGCTCTCTGTGGGCTTTTGGCTTTTTGCTCTTGGTGTTTGTCCAAACCCAGCTTTGTCACTTTGCTGAAAACCCATTTGTTCTGAAATGGCATTCAGTTCATAATGAAAAACCTTTGCATGTACTCCCTCTTTATTGTTCAAACTCAAACCTTCCTGTCTCACGGCCATTTTCAAGTTTTAGACACAATAGTTCTAACGCTTCCTTATTTAGTGGTATTAGTAAAGCTTTACTGCAGTTTTTATTTAATATTTTTTTAGAGAGCCACAACAATGTTTGAAAAAACCCCTTTTTTCTCTGGATAACTTTTCATTAAAGTCAAAAAAAGTGAAATTCTAAAAATTATTTTCAGCTCGTTATGCTCATTTATCTATTCAAGTCCATATTTATTTTGAATGTGAATCATTTAATCTCTTGTTTTACTTTGCAAACGTTATCATTGCTTTCATTTTTTTTATTTTATTTTTGTAAGTTTATCTTTATAATTATCCTTCCTTTTATGCTGGATAATTATTTTGCCTTTCAAGCAGTGAATGACGAAAACGACTACATGACAGAACTCTGCTTTTTATTTGCTAGAAATCAACCGAACACCCATCACTTCCCTCTATAGATTCATGCAGTGTCTATACAGTGCATTCCAAATTATTATGCAAATTTTATTTGAGAAGATACATTGTCTTTGACACTTCTTTGTTTGTGAAGGTTTCTGCCAGACAAATACATCCGATTAAGAGAGCAGCTGATTAAAATACCGTGAAAAAGCAGCAAGCTGCTGGCGCCTCTGGAATCCCACCAACATTAAGGTGTAGGATCCTGCAGAGGCTTGCACTTATATGTAAACCTTCTATTCGGCTCCCACTATAGAACACTCACAAGCAGAAATGACTGCGGTGGGCCCAGACATACATGAAAACTCATTTTCAAACAGTCTTGTTCACTGATGAGGGTGGTGCAACCCTAAATGGTCCAGATGGATGGAGTAGTGTATGGTTGGTGGATGGCCACCATGTCCCAACAAGGCTCCTAAGTCAGTAAGAGGGCGGTGGAGTCATGTTTTTGACCGGAATCATAGGGAGAGAGCTGGTCGGCCCCTTTAGGGTCCCTGAAGGTGTAAAATGATTGACCATTTTTCTCTATAGTACAAAAGGAAAAAACATGCTTTCCGTAAAAAAAAAATAAAAATCTTCATTCATGACAATGCACCATCTCGTGCTGCAAGGAATACCTCTGCATCATTGGCTGCTATAGGCATAAAAGGAGACAAACTGATGGTGTGGCCCCTATCCTCCCCTGATCTCAACCCTATTGAGAACCTTTGGAGCATCCTTAAGCAAAATGAGGGTGGGAGGCAGTTCCCATCCAAACAGCAGCTCTGGGAGGCTATTCTGACATCCTGCAAAGAAATACAAGCAGAAACTCTCCAGAAACTCACAAGTTCAATGGATGCAAGAATTGTGAAGCTGCTACAAAATAAGGGCTGCAATGGTAAAGTGGAACATGACCAATAAAAATGTTGTGGAAAAGCTTTTGATGTCCGTAAACATGATCTCCTGATGCAGCAAATTCAACAAATGACAATTTCAGTTCTTTAGAATTTTTCAAATGTTGTGGAATTCTGTTATGTTTAGTACTGGGAAAAGTGACTTTGAAGGTTTTATTTTGATAAAAATACATTTGTTTTTAGGACGTTGGCTTAATAACATTTAATGTATACTCTAATAGTTAGTGACTTGAAAATTATGCAATGACATTTGGGAATACGCTGTAGGTATCCTTAAGGAGCACTGTCAGAGTCATGACGGCTGACTTTTCTGTTGATGGTGAAACCTTTCGTTTCATTTGTCCAACTTGGTGAGGGATTTTAATGACTCAATTTAAAAAACAAAAAGGAAAAATGAATTGCAGTTATTTATTTATGTAGCTTAAAATTGCCATGTACATTTTCTTCACCGTTCATAAAAACGTTTTTAACTCATGACAAATGATCAGACTGTCTTTAAATCTTTTCATTTATTTGCTAGACTCACACAGGGGAGAAGGAGAAGATCTGTCCATACTGCGGACAAAAGTTCGCCAGCAACGGCACCCTGAGAGTCCACATCCGCAGTCATACAGGTCGGTAGCCCTCTACAGCTGAAATATTTTCATAAAATTATATTTTTGTTTATATAACTGCACTATGAAGCATTAGAGGACAACAATATGAATGGGAGAATGTTGATAACAGCTTAGGTTTAGTTTCTCTGAACAGTGACATTGATGACTTAACAGTGACTGATATTGGAACCACGGTCCACAATGTGTTTCTGCATGTCCTCATCAACACAGCAGCTCTCATTGCTGGATGCACCATTAGTCAGAGTTTTATTTATAGGTTCTTTAGTGGCCCAACCTCAAAAGTCTGAAACGTCCAGTTCAGTCCACTCCTTTTTGAGAAAAATGTGGGTAGAATGTATTAAGCAAGGGCTGCTCAGTGGTGCAGTGGTTAACACTCTTACCTAACAGTGAGAAGGCCTCCATTTGAATCTCATTTGGATCCTTTCTGCGTGGAGTTTGGATGTTCTACTTCTACTCAAAAAACATGCATGATAGGTTGGTTGGTGTCTCTAAATTGTCCCTTGGCGTGTGTGCGTGTGAGTGTGTGTGGCATGCAGTAGACTGGCAACCTGTGCACGGTGTACCCTTCCTTCTCCTAACAATAGCTGGGTTGGCTCCAGCAACCCCGTTACCCTGAAAAGGATCCAGCGGGTTCTGACGATGGTTGGATTTGTTATCCAAAGCTCAAAACTTCTGCTTTTTATTTTCAACTTTTCATCAGGCACTAACTGTGAGGCTCATTTGAAAATCTCAGTCAAGGTGTTTGGCAGTCTATTGATCTTGTTTTGGAAATATATATTACCCATCCCTCTATTTTCTATCTATTTTCCAACGCTCATGCGGGACCAGATTAACCCAGATTCCTGCATCCACATGCGCGTCTCCTCGTACGTTCCCAACTCTTACTTGGCATCCATTGTATCCAGAGCACAACAGTGCACCTCTCCACCTTCACATACTTGAACTATATCAAAAACGCATAAAGAGGCCCACTGACATATGACCATCAATTCATTCCAAAGTACATTTGAGACCAAAGTACTCTGTTTGGTCATGTTGGCAGACATGTTGCAGAGGCGGTCAAGAGCACCCCTCAGTGAAGTCTGGCACACTTCACACCAGATGTGATCAGTAAATGCATTGGAGTGCAGTTCTCCAGCCATTATATATTGGTTACTCATTTTGAGTGTTAACCAATCCCAACAGCTTAGTGTGAATCCTAAGTGTAGATACGATCATGCTCTACAAACAACCACAAATGGAAAATGTGAAAAACAGGTTTATCTCGGTAAGACTTTTCTTTATGTTTCGGAGAGGGCTCCGGATCATTATGGGAGTGCTGACCTGGGATAAGTCAGACTAGAGCAGTTGTGGTCCAGCACGGTTTGGTTGGAATTGCCTGGTGTGAAAAGGCCCTCATGCATATATGGAGCATTTGAGAGTGATAGGAGGGTCCAACGTGCCTTCACACTGCGTGCACCAGCCCTCGCACCAACACAGAAAGGGAGCTTTAGATGCTCATTAAAGCGTTCTAAAGTGGAAAGCTACACATTCCTGCGTGTTTCCTTACCAACAGACGGGTGCAGACCTTTGGCACAGACTCGCTCCTGGCTTCACTCCCTCTTTCCCTTTTGGCTTTGTGTCCCTTTGCCTTTTTTTTTTCCTGAAACATCATCTCCACTTTTGCATGTTTTCTGTGTTCAGCGCTTCTACGATGTGAGGCTACATCGTAGGCTCACCTGCTGTCCGCCTTTCTCCGTGTCATCTGTTGTAAATTCTGCTTAAAGACATCAGTCAGCCTCATTAGAGCTCCATCTCTGCTCACAACAACAACAACAACAACGTTTTCATCTGCAGCTGCTTGTAAGAATATTCTGTCATGAGTGTGTTGATGGCGTTCGGTTAACAAGCCCACCACCACGCTCTGTCAACAACTCCCTTTGTGTCCGTGCACGTTGTGTTTGTGTACATGCGTATGTGTGAAGGACAAACCAACAGAAAGGAGAATGTATAGCAGTGTGGTCTGTGGGCCAGTTGGATTGTATTTATATGGAATAAACAAAAGAGAGGAATGCTGGGGGAGGGGTGGGAGCCGAAGAGACACCTTAAAGAAAGAAAGGCGCAAACAGAGAAAAGACTACTCCAAGAAAGCATCCAGCCAGATGACCTCCGACCCTGGCTGGCTGTAAATCTGTCCTCTCGTTCTATAGAGTTTTTTTTTTTCTTATGCTGTTTATTTGTTGTTTTTTGTGTGTGTGTGGGTGGAATAATAGGCCCAGATGAAACATGTGAGTCATTTTGCTGATGAAAATAACGCAGAAATGTTGTTTTTTATTAGAACATAAGTAAAATGTATTATGTTTGCATTAATGTGTATTTGTAAAAAATATGCATTCCTTCTTTCTGTTGATTTTTCTTAGATTTAAAACATGTGTTGCTGCTCTACTGATACTTCAAAAGTTAAGCCATCGAGGCTCTGAAGATGTAATAAACTACACAACAACCCTCATGAAGTAATACAGATGCGAAAGCTTGTTTTCTTTTTTAAAAGACCTACTCTGATGAAAAATCAAACTGTTGGTATTTTAAACATGTTCTTGTGGCATTTTTCTGTTGATGGAGAACATAGATTAACCTCAAAATTGCATTTCTAAGAATTTCTTTATTCAAATTGTTGAAAATCAGAAGCAGACGAGAGCATGGTGTTTAAAAAAAGATTGTATTTGTTTCATAGAAAATAAGCTGGGCGGTCCACAAGCTCCCTGCTCCGCTCCATTCTGATGCATCCGTTTACAGACAAACAGATCCATGACCGTCTTTGTTTTCCTCGTCTGAGCTGGAATCTGGATCTAAACTGTACGGCTTGATAGCTCCAATACTGCTAGCCATTTTTGCTGCACCAATGTTAGCTTGTGTGCGTGAAGGGCTGTAAGCTAGTGGGAGAGACTGTAAACAGAGAGCTCTCAGCAATGGGAATGGCACAGTATGGCTCTGTAGCAGCAGTTAGAGACAAATTTCTGATAAACTGCCACTTCGCAGAAACTATGTTCCTAAAAAATGATACAGCTTTATTGATTTTGGCAAAAACTGCATAATCATAGCTAAAAGACCACTGGGAATGGTTTTAAGACAGACTGTCATTGACTGTCTGAGAGACAGCTTATGTCTCTGATTTACCATGATCCCTTATCAAAGGTGCATTGATGTCTGCGCACGAGTTGTTTGTTTGGGATTTGCAGAGGTTGATCTAAGGATGACTGCACACCTGATAACAAGTGCAAAGAGCAGTATTTACAGTTAATGAGTATTCAGTGCTGTGCATTTTGCATTAAGGAGTTTAGACGGATAGATTCCATATGCAACCCAGTGGAAATAGAGACAGTTGTAGAAAATCAGAGAATCGCCTCAAAAGAACAACTGCAACCATTATGCCAGTTCCCATGTGCCTTATGATGTGCTAACTAAGGATTCAAACCAGCTTCTGCAGCCAGGTTCATATTTGATAAATCGCAGTATCGATGCTATATTGTTCCACTCCTTCTCCCAATTTTTTGCACCTTCACATGGTATGTTTTGTAAGTCAAATAAGCTAAATGGACTGTGCGCATTATCTTCTTATCATCCTCACTGCGTACATCTAGTAAATCAAATATACAACTCATTTTTGTGAGTGTGACCAAGTTTAGACAGGTTTTTACACGGCCAAAATGATCTGTCCTGTTGATTACCCAGATCAGATGTGTTTTGCCTATCGGATCCTGGAATCACCTGATCCAGGATAACCAGGATGAGGACAAACAAGATGGTGGATCTCCAGGACCAGAGATAGGCAGCCGCTCTCCTGACTCTGCAGCATCACTAAAACACTAGACGCTCTCAGTTAAGCTGTCTTTTGACTTTCCGTACACCTTTCACAACTATTTTTCTAAATCTTCGAATGAAGGGATGTAAGCTTGGTTTTTGAGTGATGGATCAACAATTACTAAGAAAGCTGCACGTCAGATGGAAGGAACAGATTTATGCTCTTTATGTACAGAAACCAATTGAGGTAAAAGCTGGTAGGAGCAGAGAAGCTGGAATGATGTCAAGAAAGCTTGAAGCTTTACCTCATCTGTTACATCACAAATGCTTCCAAGACTCCAGAAGGCATCTTTACACAGATAAATAATCCTTTAAATGTAAGAAGTTGTTAAAATCTTACTTTTAAATCAATAAAATGAAAAGATCCCCAAAGAAGGCCACCAACTGAGACAAAGCTCTTCAAAGCTGCAGCTTCTCAGGAAACCTTGATCTTGTTTGTCTTCCTGCTTCACAGGAACAAGTCAGCTTTGATTATTTACCTGCTAAAAACAGAAGACTTTGGAAAGATTCCCTGGAGATTCCCTTCTCCGGGTCATTTTACCTCGAAAACTATAGATCTTTATGAGCAAGTCTGCAGGTAATGAAGACAAAGTGTGAAAGAGATCACATTTGAAAGAAACTCAACAAGGCTGTGTGGAGCGTGAGGACAGGCATGTCGTGTCTGTTTGGGTTTTATGTGGCTTGGGTTTCTCTGGGTTAGATCATCATGTTGAGAAACTTGCTTCAGTGCCACCGTGCTGGTTAAGGTTTAGTCATAAAACAGCTTTTAAGAGATCACAGACAACACATAAAAAGGAGCTTTCAAGAAGCTGGACAAGGACGTGCTGGAACTCAGCAGTCATGATGGATGTTTTTAGCATTTTCTAGAGGATTCTTTCTGGGCTGCATAATGGAGAAGATACCTCCGTCTTCACGTCGCAGCACAGTGAGAGCAGATTTTCCCACTATGTGTGCCACCCTGTGATTAACCACCATGGGGGCATGAAAAAGATTCTCGTCAAAGGAAATTTCGACAGAATCCAGTGACATCATACCGACATCATGGGACATGGCAGGTTGGCAACATTGAGTTGGGTTTACCCACGAGCTGTTACACCACACTGCCGTTCCGATGCTTGGAAACATTAAGTCTCGTGGTGTGCAGTGATGCCAGCAGGTCTTTACTGTTGTGAAGTGTGCAAACTCCTGAAAAAGCATAACTGTGAAAAAAAATAGTAGACATTCTGGGTTATCCTGATTCCCAACCAGCTGTGTTCAATTTAAATACAATTTCCTGATGTGCAGCATTGTCTCTTTAAAATTTCTGACAAATTTCTGAAGTTACAATGTCTTTTTTCTTAATTTATTATGTACGGTAAATAAACATAATGGAATTCAATATCTCTTATACAAATGCACCCTGGCTGAAATTTGGAAGAATGCACATCAACACAAGCTCAAAGAATAAATCATGTAAGAAATCATGTAAGATATCCAAGGTCAGGCTTATTTCTATAACACAATACATTAACCAAGTTAGTCAAAGTACTTTAGAGAAGAAAAGGTAAATTCTAAGTACAGTGACAACAATTACATATAAAATCACAGAGTTCTGATGAAAGACTTTTAGCTCTCACACACCGATATAATTTCTTGTTTTTGGAGTTGAACATTGTCAGAGTAAAGGTTTTTCCAACATCATCAGGAAAACTGATCCAGATTTAAGCTTGGAAGATATGGACAGAACATGAAAGTTAACATTTTGAGGGCAACAGCTGCCACAGGATTTGCTGGATTTCTCTAATTCCCTATGCATGTTGTGACACCTCACATGATTTTGAAATTTACAAAAATCCTTTAGAGAATAACACTTTTCATAAAATAGTCGGATACTTAACAGTCTCAGACTCATCTTAACTCTGTCTCAAATTGTTCTTGGTTTGGTGTCAGTGTGAAATGAGAGGAGATGTGAAGCTTTTTGAACAGAAACTGTGATAGACTGGATACAAAAATCGGACATTAGGGCATGTGACCAGGGGGCGTGGTCCTGCCAGGGCCTAGATGCTCAATATGGAGAACACTGTGGGCAGAACTGTCAGCTGAACTGATCATCAGTGGTTAACCTTAACCATATAAAGTCCACTACAGTACATCAAAGATTTGACAGAAGAAAAAAATATGATGTTCTATAAACCCATACAAACCTTGCAAAATCACATTATTTTTTAAATATAAATAGTATCAATTATAACACATTCTATGATTTGGTAAGTTTTTTGTTTTTTGCTCACAGCAATATTAGGTTAAGGAGCAAAAATATTAAATGAGTATTCAGAGAAAAAAAGAAAATGATTTACCTACTGTCTCAAATTTGATACAGAGCATTGTGTAACAGTAGTACAAATAATTAATTATCAGCAATTAGCATTAATTCTATACAGAAGTGAGTCATTTAAAAATGAATAACAATATATGAGTTATTATCACTAATTTTATTTCAGCCTTTTTCCCCCCCCCGCCAGAAGTGTTGTTGAGATTTCATGGACGCAGCCATTTTGAAATGAGCGGGAAAAGTCCACCTACTGCCCCTAGTGGAGTGATGATGAACTACAATGCAGAAAACATGGACCAAGTTTTATACAAAAGGTTTTTAAGGAAAGATAGATCATGCCAATGAGATAGGGGTTTCAGGGTTTCATGTGACAAATATGATACCGTTGTTTATTTAGGGCTAAAGCAAAGGCGTTAATAGAAATCCCATGTCCCCCCTGCAAAGAAGAAAATATGACAGTATGAGTTAGCTGCTGCTATGTGCAGGCAGCAGATTTGTTAAGGTGAAAGATGTCTGTTTTTACTAAGGTTGGATGCAGTTCAGTGTGAATCGCTCAAATACAGAGCAGCCAAAGTTTGAGCAGTCAATCAAGCGAAGAGTTGGTTCCTGGCTCCCACTGTCACATGTCAAAGACGGTGAACCTTTAAATGGGTCCCTACAGGTATGTGAGTATTGGTGTGAGCAGGTGGGGAGATGAGAAACAGTTTAAGTCCTTTGAGCACCAGTATAGGTAGTAAAAGCTCTATGTGCAGGCCATCAACCATTACAGCTCATATTTAAGTAAAAAAAACTTATAACTTATATTGTTGTTTTATTCCCATCTGTTTCAGCGGTTGACTGAATTGGGATTCAGTTTCATAGAAAATGTAACTGACTTCTAGTCTTAAAAGGTGAAATGAGAAGCAGTTTGGTGTTTCCAAAAAGAATTGACTTTGATTTTTTCAAATTTTCTTTCAATTTTGGTTTGACTTATTTCAAGTTGTCCTGACCTTTAGGATACCAGCCTGAGGAGATCAGCTGGTGGAGTTTAGGGCTGGAGCTTTCTGTCCTCTCATCTGTCTCGGGAGTTTCTGCTCAACAGCACTGGCTCTTTTTCATACTTTTTATGTTTGTGACCGGGGTCTGGACGTCATGCAGAAGAGTTTAGGAGCCAGATTCATGCTTTTGTAATATATACAGTATGCAGCTTAGCATAGTCTTTCTGAAATGTGTATGGCCCCTCGTGAAAAACATGAATAGGAACATATGCGGCTTTAAAACCTTCCCATACCTTTTAGCATTTATGTTTCATTTCCAGATGTGCAAAATGCGGATTCCATAGGTACTAATGTAACGCCCACACTGTCATGCAGGTGTTTATACTGAACACCCATAGCAAGTTCAACGGTTTCTATCCTCTTTGGTTCTGAGCACATGGCATCCGTGGTAGGAAAAAAGTACCGTCGATTTTCATGCGACCACAAGGCCGTTTTTAACTTTGTGCCAATCCCTTTTAAATGAGCTTTGGCTCAGAGAAGACGGCAGCACTTTTGGATCATGTTCACATGCAGCTTCTTCTATGCATGATGAAATTTTAAGCTGCATTTGGATGCATGGGGAACTGTGGTCCTGAAATGGGATTTCTGGAAGTGTCCTTGAGTCCATGGACTCATTTACATTTGTTTGTCTTTCATTTGCTGCATGAGAAGCTAAACCAAATCAGTTTAAACCAAAGCAGAAAAGCTAAATGGCATTCTCACTGGTGCTGGCCAGCCGGTGATAATTATTATCTAACCAGTATTCTGTTATGCGTACAAGTTTATACAGACTGTCTGGATTTCCTCAGATGGGTGACATTGGTTCACTGACATTTACTGCGATATGAGCACAATGAAGGCAGAGGTTTGTGCTGCTGTAGTGCTCTACATGAAGCTCTTTAACATGAGGAAATTATTGCCATGTGAGTTTTTTGACATTTTTGTATAATTACTGGAGTAGCTCTGCAGGAAAGCTACTATTCTGAGTGCCTTTCCTGCTGCCTGCTTTGTGTTGGATTTTTGTGGGCGATTTTGTTCTGCAGCACAAGTGAAGAAAGCTTTGTCCTTCATCCAAATGTTTGTTTTTCCAGTAAGACAACAAAGGATGGAAAAAAAGGCATCATTTTTGTTCTGTTTGACCGGCAGGTAGTGCACTCATCGCCGTCATTTGTTCCATATAAGATAAAAGTTGGACTTTGCTGAGTAGCTGACCTCAAACTGACTTCTGGCAGAACTCTGGAATCACTGAACCTATTTATGTACACATGACTTTGTTTGTCTTGACTGCGGTCATGGTTACAATCTTGTAAAGCAAAATCACCTTGTACTGGCTTGTTGTTCTTTTCTTTGAAGGAAACGATGCAGCTGTGACAAGTTCTGACATTTTGGGGGCAGAGATGCTGGATGGAGGATCAGTTTGGTGTCTGTGGCATGTGTGGCGGAGCTTGGCCATTGACCTGTTGGCTGCTCTAAATCAGTTCCTTGTGGAAGGAACGGAAGGAAGGAATGGACAGGTCAAGTGTAAAACTTTTTGGGCGTTCCTTGAGCTCGTCAACGGCGGTTCCTTATCATCTTCAGCACACCCATATCACATTACCTGCGTGGCCCCTGTTGGCATGCAGCACAGGGTGGAGAGAAAGACAGTGTCTAGAGGAAGCCGGGAATTAATTTCTGACGGACAGCGCTAATGTTTTTCAGGCCGGAGCCCCCGAAGCTACAAAGAGCTCTCCGTAACCAGAACGCTGGGCGGCAGGCAGAGCGGCGAAGCCAGCCATCTGCTAACCAGACACACGGCACACAAATACAACACACAAGGGGTGCCAAACGGATCGATTAGCAGTCTAAGAGTGTGAGGGCCGCAGCAGGGGGTGGGGGAGACGCCCAGGGTCAAAAAGAAGGTGTACTGTTTCAGCACATGCTAAATCAGTTACCATCTCCACGCACATAAAGCCCCGGCTCAGTGCCGCAGCCGTTCCTCGTAATCCCCAAACAATCTGGCTCAATCTAGAGTATAAGTGGGGGTTTCTGGTTACTGTAACACTCAGCGGAGCAGACACTCGACATGTCACACTGAAACCCATCTCAGAGGAATGTTGCCTTTTCATTTTCCAAACCAACATTTGTTTATTTCCTGTTTCATGAGTCTTTTTATTCCAAGTTGGAGGAACAATCTTAATTTTTGTGGCTTGAAAAACCTTGAATGCCATCCTTTTTTCTGGGTTTTCCAGATGAGACCCATGTGTTTCTGAACTCTAGAAGGTTAAGTGGGTGAATTGGTGGGTTGTGATCCTCTGTGTTACAGGGCGTGGTTGTCCACGCTCTGCACTGGGTGACGGTACCCAGCTCCATGAGAGCAATATCCTCCCCAGCGTAGCGCCTCGCTGCTGTAAGCACTCTAATGCCTTCACCAGGACTCCTCAAGGCCAGAGTCCCAACCCGATACCACACATGTTACATAAGACACAGGTTTGCTCTCGTGTTTCTCAAAACACATCTGGGATTTAAATTTTCTGATTTGTCAACAAAATTCCCCCAAGGGCCTGAAATTTGACAAACTACTTGGGGGGGTGTTGGAACACAGTGGTGAGTTAGGCTCATAGAGGCTTTCTGTGTGTTCAGGACACACATATAACCTTTTCCACACATACATTTTATGATTCCTGAGTCTTCTCCAGGCTCATCTGAGGCCTCCTGTGTTGGGGGGGGGTTGCCGGCCCTCCGTACAATGGCTGCTGTTTCTTTTCTTTTGACAAACTCAGGCCACACTTCATGTAAATGCAAATATTTTAGAGTAACGGCCAAAGTAAAAAAGCCTTTCAATAAAAAAAAATCAAATAAACATTAGTTGTTGACTATGATTTAGCCTTTAGCTCTTTAAATTGAGACAAGAAACAGATGAAAAATGATTGTTTAACACAACTGTGAGATAATATCACTCCGCCGGTGTATTCCCAGGATGCATTTTCTCAGTTAATGAGCATCTTTGCATTTTTAATCCCATCGAAACAGAGCTAATTAGCCATAGTACGTAAAGGAGCACATCTCCCCAATCAATAAAAGATCTTGCTTACCTGGTCATCATTAGTCCACATTCGGGTGGAGATTATCACATGAAAGATTTCTGGTTTTGTCACTTAGAAGTAGGATTTCACAAGAAAAATCTGAGTGTATAAACAAGATGCAGTTTTAATAACAGGTGAAGTGTTCCATGTTGGAGCTGGTGTGTTTGGCTTCCAGTCAGTGTTTTCACACTTTGTTTTGGTTTGCACATTTATATACAGACACTGTCAAATCTCTGCTTATGTATGACTACCTATCTTCTGTTCTTTAACTCCAGAGCTGTCCCTGTTGATAGGAAGTGACGCACTGTCTACAAACTACCGTAACTCGTTGACCCTGTATGCAATTACTGTAAATAATTGCGTAAACGGTAAACTTGGTAGTAAAGTGTTGCATAATGGCACAAAGCTGGAACAGTGTAGGACATAGTATCTGCAGAACGGCAGGAGTTCTCTACTGTTAACTTACATTCCTTTACAATCCAAAACTAACATTACCAGAGCAACAAAAATGGTGATCAATATTGGAGCTATCCTACCTTACAATTTTGAACCACATTCCAGCTCAGACAAGGAAAACAAAGACGTACTTGAATCAATTTGTCTGCAAGTGGATGAATCAGAATGGGGCAGAGCAGAAAGCTTGTGGCCTTCCAATTGTAGCATCTACGTCACTACTGCAGGCTTTTTCCTGTGGCATTTTCTTGTCTGCTTCTGATTCACTGTAATTTGAATAAAGAAATATTCAGAAATGCAATTTCAAACTTCATTTTTTTTATATATGTCATGAGAAAAATGTCATAAGAACATGTTGCAAACACTCAAAAAAACAACAAATTTCATCAGAGAAGATCTTTAACTATAAAGTGTTTAATATCAGGGCAAAGCTGCTTTTCTCAGCTTCAGAACCCGTTGGAAGTACATTAACTTTGTACACGATGAAGCGTTTTGGTACTTCAAAGACCATCAACACTAGAACTACAGCTTCAGTGATAAAGGGTTAAGCTGGTAGCTCTTTGTCACAGTTGCTTGCTGCATCTACTGTTTTCAACCTTGTGTGCTTTGCTTTGCCATTTACAGCAATGCGTACCGTTACTTTCCACTGTTTAGCCTCAGTGCTGCTGTGCGAGGCTGTAATAGAGGCAGAACAAGTGCAGTGAGTACGCCACTCTTCCTAATAAAGCAGCTGTCACTCAGCTGATCCTGTGATGCCAGCCTGCTGTGTGGACGTTCTCACAGATCTGCTGCTGTGCTCTTCGTCCTGCAGGAAACGTTGAAAGGGAAGAGCAGCACACAAGGTCGTCTTTTTCTGACAGTAGAGCATAAGTGCGGAGAAAAGCGCTCTCGTATTTCAGCTGAAGTAGACACTGCAAAGTCCTTTCTTGGCCTTTCGACTTTTTTCCTACCTGGTCAGACTGAAATCTACCTGACTGTGGCAAATTTGAAAACAGCTGAGTGACATTTTGCTTCTCTATTTCATCTCTTTATTCATTGGCAAAGCTCAGCTTTCTTTTCATAAACTCTTGAGCAGGGTCTTGTGAGTCATTGCAGATTCTGCCATGTTCAATCGTGTCATAAATAATGGGTATACTCTCTTTTCTAAAAAAAAAAGACATGATTCTAAGCCAGATGAGTTTAACGCTATGTAGATACTGCAGAGTGCAAATGATGCCCTGCGAGGCTTAAGAAACACTCTTATAAAAGTTTTTACTAGACGCAAAAACAATTCATCTCAAAGTACGTAACTTACTTGGGGTAATTTTTGGGGGTTCAGTTTGGAATTGAGTCTTTCAAATTGCTCGGTTGTTTGGGTCGTTTCTTCACCTCCCTCTCATGGGTTAGTAATCAACTCTGAGGTTCTTATCTGGCCCGTGGATCAGCACATGGTAAACGGGTCCATGTGTCAGTGCCGTTTGACTGACAGCTTGTCACTTCCTCTTTGTCGTCAGCAGTGTACTCGTAGATATGATCTCTAAGATTCGGGGCGGACTGCTTTTGATCTAACCTGAAGTTGCCAGTTTGCTGCTTATGTGGACTTAAAGTAGTTGAATACTGGACAGGATATGGTTTAGCTGTGCAGCGGGGCGCCACTGTGCCTCATATGAAAATATCTCCTGTTAAATATGTGCTGCAATAATTCTAATAAAGCCATAAACGATTCTAGCCTTTTATTAAAGATACCTAATGTGCTGGATTGTGTGCTTGTATAGTCTTGTTATTTTAACAAGAACTAACTGTAATGTCTGCAAAGAGTCATCCAGGTGATGTCATCACTGCATTTCTGCTCATCCCTGTAAGCTGAGGAACCTCCTGGGATGAGCAGCAAAACCTCCTTTGAGGTCTAGTTTCTCAGAAAGAAGAACCAAAATCCTGTAATCTGAATGTGATGCACTTTAACACTTGCTGGTTTTTCATTTCCCAGGTGAGCGACCGTACCAGTGCCCTTACTGCGACAAAGCTTTCAGCAAGAATGATGGCTTGAAGATGCACATTCGGACTCACACTCGGGTACGTTTCTCTCTATTTCTCAACGAAGTAAAGGCGCTAATCCTGTTCCACACGTGAAGGATTATTGCATTAATTCAGTTCAATTCAGGTTTTTTATTTACATAGCTTAATTACGACTCAGTTGTCTCAACGAGCTTTACTAATGATACAAAACATAAAATCAGTTATAAAATATAATAGCTGATTGCTAAACTAAACAGACTAAGCAACATAAGACATCCCTTCTCAGTAAGGAAAAGCCCAGATTCCGGACAGGGGATGTACCAAGACAGTGAACGAAGAATTAGCTTATCTAACTCAACAACAACATGTTTGAATATTGTAGTCGATGGGGTTTGTCCAGATGGAACTGGGGGACAGCTGGGGGGTCGAGACGGCCAGAGACGAGGTCCACGACCAAGGACAAGAGCAGGAGCATGAACAAGCCAACTGGAATCTTGAAATCACTCCCACAATTGGCCTGCAACTAATTGTTATTCATTCATTCATTTTCTTCCGTTTGTCCCCTTCGGGGTCACTGGGCTGCCGGAGCCTATCCCAGGCCACTTATGGGCGGAGGCAGGGGACACCCTGGACAGATCGCCAGTCTGTCCCAAGGTCCCACATATCACACACCCATGCACACTCACAGTCACACCTATGGACAGTTTGGAGTGACCAATTCACCTATGAAGCGTGTTTTTGGACGGTAGGAGGAAGCCGGAGTCCCCGGAGAAAACCCACGCATGCACGGGGGAGAACATGCAAACCCCCCCCATTGTTGTTCTGGTTCAGGTCCCCCAGCCAGGACTTGAACCAGAGGCATTCTTGCCATGAAGCAAGAGCGCTAAACACTGCGTCACCGTGCAGCCCCTAATTAATATTGTTATCGAAATTCAAACATGTTAATAGTAAGGATTAATCCTGTAATCATTAAATGAATGAAATTAGATTTCATAGATTTTTGATAGATTTTTGTTTTTGGCACACAACGAGGAGGTAAACCTAAACCACGTTTGATGTACCACATCAGCTGTGGCTTCCCCTTCACATAAAAGACTATTTGTTTATCTGTTGTTCAAATTGCTTCCAGTTTGCAAATGCAGATTTAGCAGAAGAAATATGTAAATAAAAACACGAAAAATTAAAGGAGTTGTTTACAACTGTAGAAATCAGTTGCACAGAATAAACGGTAAATGAAAGGAAGAGTTTTTTAGTAATTGACTTCAAGTGGTTTGTTTTAATGAAATATGTGTGTGGAAAAAACTTCCTCCTCCTCCACATATCAGCTGGAAAACAAGAGTACTGTCAAAATTTATGGGACAAACCATCCCACACAGAAAAAAGGGAAAACAGAGAAATTCATCAACTTCTAACAGGCTAGAAAAAAGCTCAATAATTTCTTTTGAATCCATCTCAGTTTTGTTTCAACACCCTTTTCTGTTTTTTTTCTAATTCTTTATTCACATCTCTGTAACTTCTCTGAAAAACTGCGAGAACAGCCTGCATTGCAAATGTCATTCTCACCGCCTAATATGAGGAGCAACTTCTACTAAAGGGCAAAGTGAAAGATCTAAACTGTGACTTGACTGGTTGCAGACAGACATGCAGGAGAAATGATTCCATTTGTCATATTAGAGTTTAAATATTTAGTCTCTGCTCTTGTGTAAATTCTGGCATTTTGCTCTGAGTTTATATTCCTGAGTGTGACTTCATTTGTGAACCGTGCATGGTAAATATTTAATCTTCTGCATTTATTAATTTGAGACCTTAATAAAAACGTCCGCCTGGGGGATTTGTATCGTATAGTTTGATGTGTCATTTACTCATGGTTGAGCTGAAGTGGGTGCTTGTGGAAACATAAACTCGCTCTAATGTCGTTTACGTGTCTGTTTCCAGCATATGTAATGCTGCTAGGCCATTTCTTTCTGAAGTCATTTCAACACTTAACAGGTAGACTGGAAATGTGCAGGCTTCACACATTCCCGCTTTCAATTCTTACAGGCTATAAAGCCGAAAAACAGGGCGGTGTAAAGTAAAAGTAGAATGAGGTAGTGTTTAGGGTGGAGGGAAATAGGGATTGAGTTTTGGGTTGGGACACTCCTGGTTGAACTGCGTCCCTTTTCAGCACTTGTGTCACCCTGGAAGAATGACACTCTCATCATAGATGTGGTAGTCCGGGCCCATCAGCATCCGCCGATTCTCTTTTAAAGCTGTGATGGTGGTGGAGACATCCATCCCAGGTGCAGTGTTTCTGAGGAAACAGACAGGTAGAATTTTCTGGTGCCGCTGATTTACTGATGTTTGGTTCCAGGTCTGCCTTTGCTCAGCGCCCTGTGAAATATGGGCTGAACAGTTACAAACAGCAGAGCAGATGAAGTCACCTTAGCAAGGAACTTATTTCATTTGGCTGAAAGAGCTGCAGCGCATTGCAAATAAAAAGATGATTTGTGATGGATGTGATTGGAGTTTGTGTGTTTGTACCACAAACCACATCCCGGGCCAGCCGAAAGTAACACATTTGATGCAGATGTGAACTGCTGACATGCTGGATGATAAAGGGTTTGTACAGTTTTCGATGTCAATGGCTTCGCTTGCTCTGTATGCTTTCTGACCGCTGAAACATTTGCCATCACTTGATGTTGGCAGATTGAGGTGGTTGTGATTTTTTTCAGCTCAGATCTGAGTCAGAAAAGATGTGGGCGAGTTTGACGTTCAGTTTTCAAAAAGAAAATGGGGTTTAACCAGAGTTATGTCTCACAAATATCTTATATTGTTTATGAAAAAACATATTTTTTGTTTTTAGATGTATATATTGCCATTCTGGTTGATATATTGTTTGTGCACCGCTGCAACAAATGTTTTGTCTCTTTTATGTCTCTCTTTTTGCTGCATGATCATGTTGATTCGTATCCCAGCCACACGACAACAGACTAAAGGTAAGTTAGTTAGTTTTGTACAAGACTTTTGTACAGTCATGCATTTTATAACATAATAAATAAATTTAGTCAAGTCATAGTCAAGTAAAAAAATAAAATAAAATATACATTTTGATATATATAAAAAAAAAAAAACGCCCCTCTTACCCTCTGCGGGTGGTTTCTCCTCCAAGCTCGGGTCCTCTACCAGAGGCCTGGGAGCTTGAGGGTCCTGCAGTATCTTAGCTGTTCCCGGCACTGCGCTTTTCTGGACTGAGAGGTCTGAGGTCTTTTCAGGTATCTGTTGTAGCCACTCCTCCAGCTTGGGGGTTACTGCCCCGAGTGCTCCAGTTACCACAGGCACCACTGTCACCTTCACGTCCAGGCTTTCTCCAGTTCTTCTCTGAGTCCCTGGTATTTCTCCAGTTTCTCATGTTCCTTCTTCCTGATGTTCCCATCGCTTGGCACTGCCACATCCACCACAACAGCATTCCTCTGTTCTTTATCCACCACTACGATGTCTGGTTGGTTCTCCATTATCATCCTATCAGTCTGGATCTGGAAGTCCCACAGGATCCTTGCCCTCTCATTCTCTACCACCTTCTGACGTGTTTCCAATTTTGACGTTGGGGTTTTCAGTCCGTATTCTGCACACATGTTCCTGTATATTATTCCAGCCACTTTGTTGTGGCGCTGCATGCATGCTTTCCCCACCAGCATCTTACACCCTGGAGTTGCGCTGGATTGTTTTGACGATACCATCGTCCATCGTGATGCCACGCCCCCGCCACGCTGCGAGTCGACAGCATAAGCCGCCGTTACAAGTGCAAAATATCTTGATTGGATCAATGGTCGGATTAGAATTCAACCGTGTACATGGGCCCAGAAAAACGTTTTCCGATTACACCAAACATTCACATGGGTCACACTTTTGTTTGGAATAAATCATTTGCACATGCGCAGTAGTGTTTGAAATACGGAAGAGGAAATGAGTCCTGCTGTAAACAAGCTGAGCTGCCACATACACAGATATCTGGCAGCTCTGTAATATAGGAGATGATCTTCTAAACTTGCTTTTATTATTGTTACGGTTATTATGAAGCGCCTGTTTGCTCATCATTTTCATTTTATTCCGTGTGGTCAGTGCTTTTTTGTGGAAGAACGGAGCTGGAAGAAGCCAGGGTTAGCAGTGGGCTAACACGGGCTAACAACATTTAGCCTTTGACGAACATAAAACCCATGCAGGAAACGCTCCAATCTGCATCTTGGCTGAACATAAATATGTGGGAATAACATCAGCCTTTATTTTGTCGGGACACGACTGGAAACACAAATCCACATGATTGTTTGAACGGCTTTTAAGGACTGAGGGACATTTCTGCTTTGAAAAGCTCACACACCGTCCTAAACAAAGCAGCGTGTGAGCTGGCGATCCGAGCTCTGCCCGGACACACACTTTTACCGGGAGACCCGGTTCTCCTGAGTTCGGTAGCTCGTTCACCAGCTGCGGGACTGAACGCAGTCCGAAGTCTCCCACACATAGCTCACACGTACCAAAGCATCCTCCCTTCCCCTCAAACACAAAGCTGTAAGTCCGGCTGCTCTGCTCAGAGACACGGGTCGCTCGGTCCACAAGTCCACTTGACTGATCAAGAGCAGGAGCGGACTACTTCTTTTCTATTTTGTTTGTTATTTTTTTTTGTTAAAGTCACTTCCCTCAGTTTGTACTGGACATTAATTTTTCATCGTGGATGAGTCATTAGTTGGGAAATAAAGTAAAGAAAGTAATGAAGTAAAATAACAAATAATAATTATATAATAATGAAAATTTAAAAATACCCCCCCCCCCCCCCCCAGGCGATATCTTCGTCCATCCCGATGTTTTACCGTAAACATCGTGAACTGCCAATTTAAGGGACATCGCCCAACCCTAGTTTAGACACCAACTTGGATAGACTTTGAACTTGATATTACTGTATATGGATTCTTAAAAGACCTTAGAGTGGACTTGATGTTCAAGACAAGTAAATAATGTTTATTGTTATTTCTCTCAGTTTGTAGCTAGAAAACATTGTGTTGTATGGTATTTTACTGTGTTTTTGTTCCTCTCCGTTGGGCTCTAAGCTTTTGTTGTGATCAGAATTGGCTGTAGAGAATCAGAACAGATCTGTCAGTGTAACCGGGAGACTTAAAACCCTAGAAGTGACTCTGACTTGAATTGGACTTTAAAAAATTGCTTGTGTGCATTTCTAGATGTTTCAGATCAATGTTGTCCGACTTTTCTTTTTTAAAACCCAAAACTCATCCCTAGCCCCATCTACCTGGAACAGGCATTTTCCACCGATAGGAAGAAGCAAAGACAGAGAAGGATGGAAAAGAAGCAGGATACCCATCCTCAAGGACTGCCTTTAGACTCTCCTGACTTTTTTTTTACTAATGTTTTCAGTTCACTTTACTGAAACTGTCCTGCACAGACCCTCCAACAATCTTTGGGAACTGCTAAACATGTCAGACACAATTGTCTGTGCTTTTCCCGGAAAACCTCTAGTACTCATGTGAGGAAGTGGCTTGAGGTTGGTAGGAGTGCATTTGATATTTGAAAGCATTTGCTCATAGACCAAAGCACTCGAAGAGGTTCTGTGTTGATCTTTGGAGCTGGAAAACTCTGAGAGCCATCAGGGGGGATGACTTGGAAGCCAGAAGCAATTTTTCTTGTTGTTCCTGAAGCATTTCACCTCAAATAACGCAATTTGACTGTTGCATGAGAGGAAAAATCAGCAGATCACTCTGGAGACCATAAAATCCATTCACTGCACTCTTTCCAGTGGTTTCTGGGATATTCAAATCTAATCCAAAGGGGAGAATGAACCTCTCTGCAAGACTGAGACTTCCTGGAGTCAAGCTGCCAACTTGTCTAAAGTCATTTTAACCTTCTGCTGTGCTGGTGCTTGATGTCAAGCTGCCGCCTTAAGGCTAACGTAGCAGAGACTTCCTGTTGCCAGGCAGCTTTACAAATACCTGCATATTGAAGATGTCACATGAGAAGATTGCCTTGGCTGAAGTGGGTAAACAAGACCCCGCTTTCTGCATCTCTAGATTTGCTCTTTGCATTTGGCGGTGACATTCAAGAAAGGTCAGGTCACAGGTCAGGGGCTAAACAGCTGCTTGAGCCCCCAGCTACAGATGTTCAATGTTACTGAGGTCACAGGGACATTCTGGCTGCCTTTCACCATCAAAGTCCACCAAGTGGATCTTTTCGGACCTTTAGACTTTAACCTCCTTGTTTTTTTTTCTGATTGTGGGTGATCACTGTCAAAGTTGCTGATGGAGGTGGGAATTCAAACTGATTAGGACACAGTCAGTTTCTCTGTGTGACTGTGTGTGTGTGTGTGTGTGTGTGTGTGGGGGGGGGATCTCTCACACACAGAGGCCTTTATATCTTTTGTTCGTCTCTCTTCTGTCACATGCCCACAGCCGCATCCTTAAATCCCTACACATGCGCTGAACCTGATCTTTACCTCCTTTTGTATCCTGTGTGACTGGGCACTCCTTGCCCAGCCCACATGATAGCGCCTTTCCCAGGACCCTTACTTCCTGCATTCACCCCGTTTCCATGACGACTAAGCCTAGAACGGGCAAAGCCTCTGTTATCAGGCAGACTTGTCAAAAACTGCTTCCGAAAGAGTGACGGCGAGAACCAACCCAGGTATCTCCTTCATTTCTCCTGACGTCTTGTAAGGTGTTTGCCTTCAGACCGCGCCGCCTGCTTTCCGGACTCCTCATCACAAAGCCACACGCCCTTCTCCAAAAGACACAGAGGAAATGTTCTTGGGTAAACTGATGAGGTGTGGAAACACAGGATTGATACTACACAGCCACAGAGTGCCAGCGCCCTGATATACGTTCAAAGGCAGTTTCTGTTCTGTGTTTTCCTTGCTTTTTCAAGAAACCATGTGTTTTTTGATGGCCCCTGTGTTGGCTGCCTTCTCCCTCCTGCAGGGGCTGTTCAGGCCTCTGTATCCAAATTGCGGTGCGAGCGCAGCTTTGTTTGCCACAAGAATACATCCACATCTTCTTGCGTTTTTCTCCTTTCTGTGCCTGCCCGTTTGTTTGTCCTCCACGTGTGCACGCAGACGTGTGTCATTACTCGGTTTTCCCTGCAGGTTTTCTCCACATGTGAAGAAGGGGATTATTTTTCCTGCACTGTCGTGCTTCTTCTCTGTCAGTGAAAGCTGTGTGTATGTGTGTCTCTGCAGGAGAAGCCGTATAAATGCAGCGAATGCAACAAGGCCTTCAGCCAGAAAAGAGGACTGGATGAGCACATGAGGACGCACACGGGAGAGAAACCTTTCCAATGTGATGTGAGTGATCTGTTCTTTTTTTTTCCTGTGCATGGAAATGTGATGGAGCTCTGGCACAAGGCCACATGTGGAGCTCAGTTAGCAGCAGATAGAGATCGTACTTCTCTGGAGGGGCAGAGTGGGCTGATCTCACGTAAACACATTGAGAGGATCAGAGGGATAAATTACCCTCTGCTTATAATACGGCAGGAGCAATAATTACTCCCATAGACTGAGAAGGGAGCGTTTGACAGAATTAGTTTGTAGTGTTTACAATTATCTTTGTCAGTGCTGAGTTTTATCATCATTTGTGTAAAGCAGCTCTCTGTTTTTTTATTCAAAGAGCCTCAATTGTGTCTGGAAACGCTTTGAAAATGATCTGAAATGTTCTCAACGTCATATTTTTGTAACTCATCTACCCAGAGGTCAGACGTAGGTGTTGCAAATGACAAACAAGAACATGCTTGCATCTTTTGAACACCTTATTTAGGCTCAATATGAATAGTCATAACCAGAAATAATTCATGAATGTTTGTGGTTTCCACGGAATCCATGTTTCTTGTGTCAATCTGTGATAAACACCCAAGTTTGTTCCTATTTCTAACAGTGGTGGGTCAATTTTTCACTTAATTTGGTGAATTTTACCTTAAGACAATTTTTTTCTCTTTCCATAGTAGAAGAAAAAGTAACTTTGAACTGTTTTGTCCATAAAGTTTTTATAAATCTGGCTTCCCTAGTTATTCATCAAACTAATTGTTAAAATTGAAATGTGTGTTTTGTGGAAAAAACTATACAACTATCCATTGGTTATAAATATGTAGTAAATAGTTGATTAACTTTGAACGTTTCCATCATCTTTTGCTAGCATGTTGAAGTTTCTTGTGTTTGCCATGTGGAGTTAAAGTGTGGTACGCGGAAGGAAACAATCAGATAACAATCAGACATTTGTCTAAGTGTCACACTTTGAAAACTTTTAGTTGGCAGTCGCCCCAAACTAAAAACCATGCAACGACTGTCTGCTATAAGTTGCGAAGGAAAGTTGCGACACACAAACTCTTCATTACACGATGATTTTAATATTTGTAATTCCAAAGGAAGGGTTAATCGAAGTATCTCCTTCAACTTTGAGTCAGACCCAAATTCAGTTTGCCTTTAGGGATAATCATCTTCTGTACAGCTGTGACAAAGAAAAGCTCCATTCATTCCTTTATTTATTTAATGCTTCGATTACGTTCTTAAAGCGTTTTTAAGGAGCTAAGAAATGAACTAAACTAAGAATAGGATTTGACTGTCCTTCTGCTTTCTGTTATAGTCTTCAGATGAAGCTGTTGGTGCACCCATGTGTGCAGGTTTTTGGAGTGTAAATCATAGATGGATTCGAGGAAGCCCCATGCGGTGATTCTCCAGGATTTATGTCAGAGTCCGACGCCAGCCAACCCTGGATTATCCTGACGGATAGAGGGGCAAAGAGCCGTTTGTACAGTAGAAAATGGCTCATTTAGAATGGATGTTAAAGTTGCGTGCGATCCCTCTCCCCACTATTGGGGGGAGGAGGCTGTCAGTGAGTGTCTTTATTCAAAATCAGTCTGTTCCCGTTGGAAGGGAAGCAGAAAATGAAGAACTGGTGCTGAAGGTCAGTGGTGGAAAGGCCTGTCCTGACAGAGTGTCTGGTGTTCTTGAAGGTGTGTGACCTGTCGTTCAGCCTGAAGAAGATGCTCAGCAGGCACAAGCTGACGCACAACCCCAACCGGCCCATGGCGGAGTGCCAGCTGTGCCACAAGAAGTTCACCAGGAACGACTACCTCAAAGTGCACATGGAGAACGTCCACGGGGAGACGGAAAGCTGAACCATCGATGGGAGTTCCAAGGATAAAGCTCTGCTTTAGGTTCCAGTAAAGTGCTGTTTACAGAGACAGATAGACAGCAGAAATGTTGTTATTAATAATACATGCGGTGGAAATATGGAAGACATTAAGGCAAGCATTTTTAGGCTAAAACACGGGCTGTGCATTCGTCTTTTTTTCTACAGTACACTTGTTTTTGATATTTGAACAGATTTCCTGATACGTTGCCTGCGGAGCCGGAGAGTCTGCTTCCAGTCTTCCATTTCACATGCAGTTTTTCGGATTTCTGACCAGAGCTGCTGCACAGACTCTCCCTGCCTGACCTCCTGCTTTGTTGTCTTCAGCCTTTACTGTTCTGTTGTGGCCAGTTGCCAAATGCTGAAGAAAGTCTGTGACCAAAAACATTTGTGGGGGCTTTTTTTTTTTCAAACTTTCTATGCATGTGTTCCATATGTTCACACCTTTCCGTTTCAAGTGCCACCTGTTTGTAAGTCCAAACTCCTTTTGTTGTATTTAATGGCTTGGGTTGTGTACTGTGCTGTAGCAGCACCACAGCATGGCTGGACTGAAGATGGAGAGGCAGAGGTCTGAAAACAGTAACCAGCTGCATAATCTGAAACAGCTCTGGGCGCTCAGCTGTTGTTTACATGATAGTCGGGCCTTATAAACATGCTGTCGTTGGCCTTTCGTGCAGCTTTTTCTGGCTGCACTTTGGGAAAAGGTAATTTAATTAGATCCAATATTTACAAGTTCCTTCTCTGCGTTTTGGTGGGAGTTGTTGTAGCTCCTCATCATTAGCTCAAGAAGAAAAGGCTTCTCCTGAAATGTGTTTTGTCATTATCGGCCATTCATTAAGCTTTTGCATTGTTCTGCTTTAACAACTGTTTAATACACTTTCATGTATTTGGCTGGAAGTCCCTTTCTGTCTTCTGTCCAATTCATTTAGCTGATGGGACCCCGTTCCCCTGATGCTTTTTTGACTTGTGCAAAACCTCATCACCTACCAAACCTCCATTTCCTCCTCCTGCTCTAATTATGTTTGTGAGTAGTGAAGAAAAAATGGCATTGAGGGTTGATTAAAAGCGTTCAGTTCTCCTTGTTCATCTATTCTTAGTCTGATGGGAGCGGAGGCTAATTAAGGCTTTTTATTTTTTCGGTCTCTGAGGCCACAGTCACCGCTCGCCGGATCTGTAGAGCCACACACTAAAGGGCGCCTCTGATGGTTTCTCTCTGTGGACGCTGCAAGTCTTTCTCACATCCATCACTCACAGAGCGTCTCCTCTATCTCCTGATTTGAGCTCTGTGAGAATCTGGATTGAAGTGGGAGGCCTGCGCCTCGCTCTCATTACAGGGACTGTAGCTCAAACCCAACAAATGCTAACATGTGGTTCTGGCTTCCTGAAAACATCCCAGTATGTCACGTTTCAAACTGGGTGCTGTTTGTTCAACAATTAACTTATTTCTTGTGTTCACGTTGGATTACATCTCAGCTCACGGATCTGAAATAAAAAACTGATGAAGGTCTCTAAGGATCCTGCTGGGCGCTCGGAGGAGAACGGCAAGCCAACACTCTCAGACTAATAGGGCTAATCAGGTTAAAGAACGTAAAAATGTTAACCCAGGATTGATATGTTATACAAGATGGAAACGCAGGAGTAAAAGTTTGTTTTTAAATGTTCCTTTCAAAGGCAGGCATGGGTAAACATTAATCATGTCATTGGCCTTTGCTGTGCTTTTCGTTCCGCTGTGGGGGGCTGTTGTGTTTGTTGTGCAAACTCAAGCACTTCTCTCCTTGCAGATAACAAAACCGATTTTTAGCATTTTGTTCAGTTTGACCCAAGAAAGAGTTTGGATTCTACCAACTAGATCACGGGTGGGCGAACCATGGCCCGGGGGCTTGCCAAGCTATTTAATCTGGCCCGCCAAACTGGAATAAATCCGAATGATAATCCTTATTAATGTTTTATTTTCCCTGTAGTTTTGGTGTCTACCCATAGAAAATGTGCACCCATACATATAAATTGACCTTTGTCTGGGTGAAGAAAGATATTCTACATTGTGGTGTTGGAAGATCTGTTGTTTTTTTACGTTCATGTGCGTTTTCTGAGTTGGAAAATCCTTTTTCCGATCATTTCGACACCACATGACTGCAGCATTTCTCTGAGTTTGCATTTTTTCCTGACGGCCATAGTCTTATTGATGCAATTGGCAATAAAATGAGAACAAAAGTCATGGTTTTGAAATAAAAACTCCAAAATGGTCTGATTTAAATCCATTATATACATGGAACAGTAAACCTTTACCTTACCCAGAGGACTCTGAAAAGTCCAAATCAGGGGTCCCCAAATCCATGTTTTCCAACTAACGTGCCATTGAAGCTCCTTATTGGCTAAACACACCTGATCTAGGTAATCAGCAGCAAATAAGGCAGGGTTTCTGGAAAACCAGCTGTACAATCGAGGCCTGGATTTTAGGACCTCTGGTCTAAATCAGGACTAAAGTGAAGTTAAGCTCTAAGAACATCTCAAAAGCTTTCTAACTCCCCCATGCCTCCTATCTTGCTCAAAGTGTTCATGAATGCACTTGGAGGTGGTGGTTTTTGAGGCCTATTGAAATGGACATGTTTCCCAAAACTGCAATGAAAACACTTTCTTAGAATTAAATGAGTCACATGACCAGCAACCAGATGGCGATGCGCTTCTTAGTGGGAATTGGCTGCCTTGGGCGCTGCACAACGGGCACCACCAGAGGTCGGGCAGCATCCCACAGCTCATCAAATGGTGAGCGTATCATACACAATTTTTGGATCCACACCTCCTCTGTAAAACCACCGACCATGATTTCCCAAAATGGCTTCATCCATAGCCACTCCCACGTGTGAGGAGCTCGCCGCTCTACGGCTTAAATAAGACGCCGATGGCTTCTTTGATAGATAATTAGCGCTAGTGCCGCGGCAGAGATTGGAATGTATTTGCTGTAAATCATTGTTCACATCCATCACCATGTTTTTGAACGACTTATTGCCCAAGTTGGTTTGTGTTTATCACATAAGGATTTACTGGAAACCGTGTACTTGCGGAATTGTGTTTTTTCAACATTTCTAGAATTTCAAAAGCATTTTGTGCATATTTGTAATGGAAACACAGTTCATGGGAAGTTGTTCTCTACTGTTACCAGCTTCCAGTGCTCAATTTAGGAATTACAACATTTGGTAATTCTGGGTTTACTTACGATTGGGAAACAGAGGATGGGGGGTTGGAAAAATATACTTCATATCTATGTTGATTAATAGTTGTGTTTTCCAGGGTTTTCTTAATTTGTATTTATTTTTTATTATAAGTTGGGATGTTGAAACCATAGTCATGCGAGATTGCAATCTGACTGTTATTGTCCCTAGTAGAAATGTCAAATATCAGTTTATATCCAAGCCATGTGTTTACATGAGTAACCCTTGTTCTATCCTTGGCACTATAACATTGGGAGTGGGGTCATCTAGACCCACTAGACAGTGCTCCTAACCTTTTTTCTTCAGTGATTTGTGATCTTCACTGGTGTCCATGGATTACATGAAATCCTCTCCACCTTTATCCACCTTTGTCATGGTAGGGCGAACACGTCAATGGAAGGGTGGGGTTACAGGACAGCACAGGGGTTAGATTTTACTATTATTGTGTCCAAGCTATTTAGTAACCAGTATCATTTTTTTTCTTCATTACTTTCCCACTTATTCTCTTCTCACCCCAATTCTGCATCCCTCAGATGGCCAACATTCTTACTCATCTTTAAAAGCAAAGCCCTCACTAAGGTGCTGTTATGGGCCGTACCTGTAAAAATCTTCCTGCATGTGTTTAAAACAAGTTTTGGAGCTGAGCTGCTCTTTGACCTGGATCTTGTTTCACTGTGTGGGGCGCTGAGAGGTTGAGCTCTTAAAAGTGAACTTTGCTAAAGCACTCTCCAACACAATGGCATTGATATCGCTATAGTAAACAGTGGAAGCAGAGATTTTGAACCGTTGAATATTGTCGTCTAGTGACGGGCCTGTCAACATGGGTGCTTATGTGCCACTGCTTTGCTTTTTCAGCCAGTGTGTGCAACAATGTGTATCGCCTGTCACCAACCGTGTCTGCCTGCTTTCCCATTTTTTTTCTCGCAACGTTTGATTTTATCACGGGACTTTCCCAGTGACCCATTGTTAGTGCCCTGTACTCGAGTGGCCCCTTTCTTCAGCCCAGTGTGCATCCCTGCTTGCATATGTCTCCATTTCCAATGGGTGGATCGTGCCAGAGCTCCCAGTCAATGTGTTTCTAATTATATGTTTTTACTGGAAGCCCCAGTTTCCTGTCTTGCCTCCCCATTTGTGAGTGTGGGCCAGACTGGGCTCCGACCTGCGTCCACAGAGCCCAGCGCCGGCCCTGCCCACCGCCCAGGAGTATCATTACCACGCAAGCCCCAGTTTATGGCAAACCGCTGTCGCGTTAGGAATGGAGCAGACACGCTGGTGTGACCCCTGTGTTTGGCAGTTGTTGCACAGCAACAGGTAACCTTCCACTCCACTGACCAGAGAAATGTGGAACGTGCGTCCCCAGCTCAGACTGCCATGCTGAGGAATTTTAACACAACTGCACAGGGTGTGTTTGGGTTTTTCTGGTCCACCCTTTCAGTCATGATGGACAATCCCTTAAAGCCGCGTATCCATGGAAACTGTCAGAGGCTTTTGGGTACCAGAAAGCTGGGAGGCAGAGAAAGGTGAAGTGCTTTATGCAGCGCCAAAGGGCTTGAGTTCGAGTTTTCCACCATGAAGATAAACACATTCATGCACACTCCATTCACATGGTATTTTTGTCTTTTTAACTGATTGACCAGACAGTTCTGATCCAATTCACTCACCTCAACATTTTAATCCACTCTTTCAACAGTCAAAGGAAAACAAAAGAAACAAGATTTTTAACAAAAGATACACAATATAACTGCAAGAATCATTGACCGTATATGAGAACTGAATCGATTTAGATAATGGTTCACTTCAGGCTCCAAGCAAATAGTCAATTCAGTCCCCCTTTTTCTGGTGACATGGACGTCGCCATGTTGGAACCAGCAAATCGCCAGTAAGCAGTGATTGGTCCAAGTCGGTCTGAGTCAATGTTTCAGTGTCAACCACTCTCACCAATCAAGAGTGAAGTTGTTGGAAGGCCAAACCCCTACTAGTTGAAAGCGGGCTGGGGGAAGAATCTGTGATTCAAGTGGCGTTCCCCAGTAAAGAATGGTGCAGACAGCAGCCCTATACAGGAGATTTATGGGGCACAGAAGCTGGTTGTGACAGACGAGATGGTGAAAGACATCAGTCAGCATTGCTACTCGGAATATTTGGTGTTGGTCAGCACATTGTCGCTGTGTGCCGTCACTCCTCGGCTTCATTAGAAACCGCACAGCTGTCTTCACCTCAGAAGCGCCCGGGGCTATCTCATGTCTGTGGCCCTGCACTTTTGGCACAGCCACAGCAGATGCGAGAGGCCTGACAACTCGTGATTTCAAATAATGAACCAGCGCTGATGCTCTGCTCAATTTCAGCTACTGAATCAGAAATTCAGCTTGGCAGAAAACATGGAAGGAAATAGAAAATCAAATAAAACTCCAAGGTTTAACATGTCCCGCAAAAGAGATGATGGATCTGTGATGGGCTGCCAAAAAGAAAATGCAATCCACTCTTTTCATTTGACTGGATCTGAAAATGCTGCAGTTAAAACGATGCCCCATCCTAAGTTTTACTCCTCCATCCTGGTTTGTTTCTCTCCCTCCAGTGAGTAGCTCGGGGATTTATTGTCAGGTGATTAGCAATGACAGAGACAACTCAACAGGTCTAGCCAAAACATTTGTGGGAACGTGGTGAGAGATGTGACATAATTCCTCTCTTTTCCCTTTGGTCAGACAGTTGCTCATCCTCCCCTCCTCCCATTTGCTATTATTGTCTCATCCCCCATAATCTCTGGGAGACCTGTGCTTCCCGGCCCAACATAGATGACACCAAACCCCCGCTGGGCTGGAGGATCATGGGTAAAGAATGACGGCGAGCCCTGAGAGGAGGATTAAGTTATTAGACTCCTCTCAAAACTGTGATTTAAATAAAAATCAGAGGACTGAAAAAGCATGGTTTAATGCATATTTAAACCTGCAGCTTTGGTGGATTGGGAAGAGCAGCAGTGACATAACATTGGCCTCATTGTCCCAGCTCAGCCCACAGCTCTGTTTTGAGTTTTGTGGCGTGTTTGAAGGCGAGTCCTGTGTGTGAGCTCGGAGAAACCGTACACCGCAGCGCGGCTCTGTTTCCTGTCAGGGCAGCGGGAGAAGCAACACTGAGATGCACACCTTTCATGTGCTGATTTGAGTTTCGCTCCACTGAACAAACACACACACACACATGCACGAGGAAGCAAACTTAATGGAAAAAAAAAGGCCTCCAGTGACTGTGACCCTGCTGAGAAATGCAAGCAGGGATCGGGGGGTTTCTGTCTGGGCCCTGTGAATTGGCCACCCAGACCACACACACACACATGTGAAAACACGCACACACACATATGAACTGACATGCACTGAATGATAATTTCCTCCTCATGCAGGGACATGGTGAGGGGATCGACATTCGGCGACAAAGAACAGCTGCTGGAGCCAAAACACATCCATCTTCCACAGGAAGTAATTGTTCAAACAAATGCATCCAATCTATTGTTCCTGTCCTGTTGACTGTGACCATATCTGCCCCCCCCCCTACACACACACACACACACACACACACATCCGCGCGTTCACAAACACAAGCCAAACAACTTGCAATCTCATTCACTCTGTCTCTATTATCCATCAACACAAAGGATCATCAAGGTCTTTTATGAAAAAGTCACTTCACTAACTTCCACGCGTTTGTTCTCTGTCAGTAACTGAAATAAAGATGTGCAGTTTCTGAACAGACGATGCAGACGCACCACATTAGCCATTACCAAAGCTCAAACTGCAGCTTGTGCTTCCTGAATGAAATTTTAATGTAGGATAGAAAATGTGTATTTGCACGTCCTTTGCTTGGGTCACATTATCCAGATGCATAGCGTCCCCATGCGTGGGCAATTCAGAGCAAATGTTGTGCAAACACTTGATCAATGAGAGAAAGGAATGGGTAAAAAATCAGTTTAATCCTTGCAGTAGATTTTTTATTTATTTATCTAGTTTTTAAAAATTTTTTTATCATAAAGAAAGTCAAAAGTATTGCCTGTAATGAAAAAAAATCAACCTATCTTGTTGGTCATGTTTAGACTTTTAACAGCAAAGTCGGTTCTGAGAACCTTTAGTGCTATGTTCACACTGGGCTTGGAACCTCGAGTTCAAGTGTCCACCTCCAAGAAAAGTTTATGTAAACATGCGTTTTAGGCTACAACGTATAAGATTAACGAGTTTGTGCGTTGCTGCACAAGTTTTTAAGTCCATTTTATGCGTATTAATAGTTAAACCGGTTGAACTTTGATCAGGGACTTGGATTTGGTTGGTATGTATAGATAGTGTCCTTTTTCAAAACACGGAAGTTTTTGAAAACTGATAATGGAGGAGAAATTAATAATTGTGGTTTGTGCCCGGCTGGAATTTTATGACTCGAAGTCTTTCATATATCAGAATAGAGCTGTGAAAAAAAAAAAGGCCTGGAGCAAGATTCAAGAGATTTGCACCACTTGAACACGTACCATCAAGCCTCTTCCAGCCGTAGGTACATGCACTCGTATCAGGTAGCTTGAATGCGCATCACCTGCCCGGTGCATCCCTAGCTACAGGCTAAATTTGATTGTTTCGTTGTGGAGAACAGGAGAAGCCTCAGTGTTGTCAAAAATAGTAAGACACACTCTGAAAATCCACAATATAATCAGAAAGGAACTAGATTTGATTGACAAAAGGGGATCTGGTTTCTCTAAACTTTCTACTCCTGATAACTGTGGTTTGAGACCCAATCCGTGAATCATTTTGAAGCTGACATACCCGACATCCTACCGATCATTTTCATGAATTTATTATGGAGGGAAAATACTTTAACAGCTGAAACGTTTGTGAAGGAAATTGGTTAATGTTGCCTCTATTAGGCTGCTGCATGAATTTGAGCACAAGAAAAGCACTACTGGGCAAAGATAAAAAAAAAAACAGACATGTACAGTGACAGTCAATGCATCAGCTGTCATCAAAAACAAGCGATTGACAGAGTCTGCATTCATGTTCTCTTGTTGGAAAGCTGATAAAATTAGGAGGTGCAGAAACCCGTTCCCGCTCAGCAGCTCTGTCAGGCTGCAGCCTTGATCTCATAACTCCAGGAGCACGGCCCTGTCACGCTGAAGAATGGATGAGTTCAACCTGGTTACAGTGTAGTCAGAGGCTTCAGGTGCTCATAAATTACATGCTTGTTTTGAATAAAATCCTCTCTGCACAGTGACACGGGGAGAGGTGGTAAAAACGGGTTGCAATGAAAATCGAGGCAGTCCTTTTGTTGGCCATTGGAGTGAGGTGTCTTCTCATAACAATAGATGCACAAAGGAACAGAAAACCCTCCTGTCTCCAAAATGAACAAGAGCCAGATAGCAAATCTAGAAAGACTTCTTTTCCAAATCTCCAGTTTCAGCTAAGGCGGTTCGCCTCCGACTCCTTGAGCGTCTTTGATGCTGCAGGCCTCTGTGCCTCACTGACACACAATGATGTTTCTTTCCTCTCTGTGAATGTGGGTCGCCCGTATTTTTAACCTCCTCGCCAAACCCTCTACAACACAGTTCGAGCTGATACCATCGTAAGGTTACTCATGCACACCAGAGGTGGAGGCTGCTCACACTGCGGAGCTGTCTGGGACCCATTGTGCTCAAAGTCATTTCACCCTATTTGTGACTGAGTGAGGCCACTCTTAAGCCCCATTAACTTAAGGAGCAGTTATTTACTGTATTTGTTTAGTTTTCCTCCTGTCTGGATACAAGTGGCTGCAGGTGCAAGATAAGCAAGCGGGGCTTTGGTGCAGAGGACCACCAAACACAGGTCTCTGAGGGACAAGTGGCCTCACTGACTCAAACCCTCTATGGCCTCGCTCTGAACTGAAGTTCCTCCAACTCAGATGATCTGGAACATTCAAAGGTATTTTTTTTTATCACACTGATATGTCAGAGGCTTGGATGTCAAATTTCATCAAACAGTGTTGAGTGACCGTTTATGGATCTCCGTTTTGCATCCCATTCTGCCTCAGGACACAAGCATTCCTCTATGTTTCCTGCAGAAAGTCCCCTGCTGTGAAGCGCAGGTGTCAACAACTCTCAGGTATTTTTATGCCCACCTGGGCTGAGATCTCAATATGATGAAATTGCCCTTTTTAGCTGTTTATTCTGTTTGTTTTTTCTGTACCCTTTGCTTAGAAAGTGTTACCAAAGGATGCAGCTGTGCAATAACACAGGCTAGCTTAATACATTTTCTTTATAGAAATATAGCTTGACACAATTTCAAAGTCAGATAGTTGGAGCCATGTTTTGTTAATGTTCATAATCTTAGAATTTTATTTTGTGTCAAAAATCCTCAAAATGTTGTTTTATCAGATTAATTCAGTTTTATGTTCAGCTGGATATCTTTCAAAATGACTTTAATTAACAGACTTATAAGTAAAAAAAATATAGCATTCCTTGATTAAATAGATATGTAGATACATATGTGCTAAGATGATACCAGCTAAAATATGAAGAAGGGAATACGTTTTATTCTTCAGAGAGTCCACTTTATTCACAAGGTGTTAGTAGCTGATATAGGTTCACGCCTAAATAAAGCAAGTCTTTTGCACTATCCTGGTGTAAGAGCAACCTAACAGCTTCACCAAAATATAAAAATACACCTCAGATCTTGAATTCTTGTTTAAATTCAGTTGCAGCAAGAAGACAGTTGTCACACAACTGCCAAGGACTCAGAAACTCATCCAAACAATGTTAACTTTGACAGTTTGGGGATTTGGGATTAGCATGACATTTCTTTAAATCTATTTAACTTCTTTCATTAACTACACTGTGACAAAAAAAAAGAATCAAATTTATGGGTGAATCAAACGATCTCTTGGAATCTACAGAGATGTAAAAGTTGTTGAGATCCATGATTGGGTGGAGGGGGTGGGGTGGTGGGTTGCTTCGTAGTTCTGCAATGACAGCTGGGTACTAGTGCAGGAAAAGCTGAAATGAAACCTTGACAGGTTTTAAATAATTGGGTGAGAAAAAGCTCTGCCTTCCTGCGATGGAGAAGAGGATGAGTGACGAAGAACCCATGATCAATCATCTCTAAAGGGTGTGTCCGAATTTCCTCCCTAACTGCTAGGTGCACTATAGAGAACGTTCACCATTATGTATTGCTGTGCGAATCTACAATTCCAAAATCAAGTACCCTAGAAATTTCCCAGAAGTCTCTGCAAAAAAGCAGGGTGCATCAGTGCTCACTAGATCGGTGAATATAGACCACAATGCATTGCGACGGAACATTTTCTACCAAAAAAAGGATTTAAATGCATTTTTTTTGATAAACCATCAACGTTTTTATCTTCAGAAGACAGTGGACTCATTAATAATCATTGCAAAACGCTCATTTTAATTAGATTTTAACTTTGTGAAATCGATGACGTCATATCCGCCGTTACAGAAAAAAAAAAAAAAAGTACCAGTAGTGAGCACGGTGTCTAAATTGCTTTTATAATTCACAACACTACATACTGCCGCACTATCTAGTTTTTTAGTAGTTAGGGGTTGGGGTGGGAATTCGGACACAACCTAAGAAGTTGTAGAGCTGACTAAAATGTTGATTTCTATCAAAATATTAGAGCCCTTTTTCACAAGACCCCACATGACACAACTCAGTCTTTAGGGAATCAAATGCTACTTTTCTTACCTATCGGACCCAGCAGGCTTACGATCTGACAATTCTGGCCCTAGCCCCCCCATAATTGACTTGGAAAGGACAGAATTGGCATTAAAGTGTTTCTTTTCTTTCTATAGGTGGGGCCCTCCAGAGGAGAACTACTTATAAAGGCGAGAAATGAACTGGTCAAGTGCAAAGAAAGTAAGTTCTAAAGGTTAATTAATAAACGTGAAGGAAGTCAAAAAAAGGCAACATCTGGTCGGAAAGCTCCTTTACTTAAGGATAGAGTCCATGTATGTGACATAGGGCTGGACGATATGGAATTTTTAATATCATAATAGATTTTTTCAAACTTGAACACTTTGTTGCTCCTAAGAGATCATCAGCAAGTTGATTAGATTTAAATATGTATTTCCTATCATCCTTTAAGCATAACAGATGCACTGAAGGAACACGATTAAAGTAAAAACTTTCAAGTTTCAAAAGAGAACAGAAATAAAACAGAATGCTGAGCGGTTTGATCAGTTCCAGGTAAAAACAAAGCACTAATTGTACAAATAAATTCTAATGTTTTCAAGTTTCATAGAACATAAAATGGATAAACATTTTTGTCAACATCCTGTGAATAAGCTAGGAACTAAAAACCAATTCTCAGGATTTCTTGTGGTAGTTTAGATTGTTGCTGCTGTTGGGGTCTGACCTTTGCTGTGTTTGCTGGAGAATCATAGTTTATTTCATTTCGGTCTGAGATTGAACATGCTCGGTGGCTCTGCTTCAGGTTGCTGGGATCTCCTGGATTTCCAGGAGGAACATGCCTCCTGCATAGTTTGCAGTGCACGTTACTCTGATTTTTGTCAGATTTTAAATAACTGTTAAACCTCCACACAGGGGCTGAATTTTAATTTTTTAGTCCCCGGCCAAACATTTTTTTACCGGCCAAATTATAACACTATTTTACACAGAAATACCTTCTAGCTTCTGTTTTTTTTTTTATTTAAAAAAATATTTTTTTTAAGAAAATGATATTACTTAACAGTAATTTTTAAATGGCATGACACGTCTTTATTGCCATCTAACTGTAAACGCAAATTCAAACATGCTGAGAAAACAAGGACAGATTTAATTCTGCCTTAAGGTGATTACATTTTATATCAAATCACAACAAAAAAACAGCCTGGAAGCTGTTAAATGTTTTGGATTTTGTCATTATACATCATTGGAGTTAGAGGTGGGGGCATTCAGCACATCCGACACGTCACAGTTTTTGGTTTAACGCCGGCTCTGTGACGCAACAAAGACGCTGCTAAAACACAGTGGATTCACTTTTTTTTTATTAATATCCTATGAGTTTCATTTCTTTGGCACGCCTTAATGCTCTTGTTTCGCTCGCGTGCAGACGATGGACGAGGAGAGGATAAAAGAAATTCACCAATAGGAGAGCTAAGGACACGGCTAAGTTTATGCAAATGCAAACGGGTGACTAACTCCCTAACCTTTACTCGCCAAAGAGGAGAAAATGCTCATAAGTGGCGAGGGTTAATTTTGGACCTTTCAAAATAAAAGTCTATCGCAATAGACCCATTTTTCTATCATGAAAAAATTTGTCGCAATATGTATTGTTTTTGTTTTATCGCCCAACTCTAATTTTAGGTGGGGTGTTTAAAGCGAAACATATAAAACAAAAGTTCAGGGCTGTACCAACTACATTGAGGAGAAACAATATTCAAAGATAATAAGAGCCTTTTAAATCCTAGTAAAGTAAAGTTTTCTTGAGCATTTTTTTTTGTGGGTATGTCATTTTGCAAACACATTAACAAACAAAATGTAAAATAATCTTTCAACATGTTCAGGTCAAACAGACATTTACTGGTTCAGTCACAGAGAGCTTAAACTACTGTTCAAATAAAAACATTTCTTTCACTCCTGTGGTCAATCATCTTCAGACTAGATTAAAACAGCTTTACTTTAGGCCTTTTGTCTACTTATAAAGAGTTTCAGGCCATTCAAATGCTGTTTAGAAAGTTCCCTCTTTTCAAAGGGTCTCTGGGTTTCAGTAGTTCCAGCTCTTGGCTCCTTACAGCCCTGGAAGTCATAAGCAAACTAAATTGTAGTTTATCCATGTGTCACTGACTTTTCAAAACAATTGTAACTCTAGAATCAAAAGGTATGAAGTCTGGTTACATTTGCCAGGCTGTTTTGCGGCGTTTTTTGGAACAGGATGCTTAGATGGGGTCTTGTTTGGAGTTGGCCTTTTGTGAAGAGACAGTGTTTGGAGTTGCGAGCGGGTTGCGGCCCAGGTTACCCCTGCAACAGCGTTTGATTCCCCATCTTTGTTCGCCAATCAGAAACGTGTTTCAGTTTGAGTTTCATTAAAAGCATGTCCTGAAATCGGATCCTTCTCTTTGTGCGCTTGCCGAACAGGAACAGTGTAGGACCTAACTGGAAACAGATCATCGGCCTGCAGATGTGTGTGTGTCCTCAGAGTTATGGTTTTGTTGTTTGCATCTTTCACACATTCTAGTGTGTTGCATAACTTTCATTTTTGTGAGCCACCGGGCTTCACAACAGCTCATATTTGCTGGTCATGACATAATTTACCCTTCAGACGTTTTAGTGATTATTTCGATCCCTCCTGCCAACAAAACGCCCTCATCTGCAGTACACCACGCCGAAGAAAAACAGGCCTGAAGTGGTCGTGCAGCTGCACGTTGAGTCAACAAGAGCCTGACAAACATTTATGTTTGTTTTCAGTGGATGCAAACTAGCCGTCGCAGATGCCACAACGCCCCCACCTCCACGCTCGTCAGGTTTCACTTTCCTGACCTTTGACAGAGAAGCCATCAGAGCAAACAAGACTGCAACAGTTTGCCACCATTTTTAACCTCTCTTGTCTGGAAAGCGATCCTGTAACAGCGTGGGAAGGAACGGGTCCACAGGTCTCCCTGAGTTCTTACCTAGAAATCCTGAGTCTCCTTTATGCACGTCATTAAAGCGGCTTCACAATCACGGCTCCAGGGAAAAGGGAACGTTAGCAGAGAAATGTCCGTGCAGCACAAGAAGGGAAGAGCTTCCAGATGTGACATGTCAGCATCAACGATGATCAGTGATGAGGTGGGAACACAGAGATGTGGGGGTCAACCGAGTGAAGGGCTCATGGCCCGGGTGAGAAGATCGTTCCACAAGAGAGAAATCCACAATCCCACTCTCCTGAGATGTCAGCGATCGTTTGCTCAGCAGAAGTTGTACTTTAGTCACTGCATTCAGGTTTAAATGGAACTGACACACCTGCTGCTACCAACAGAAATGGGAACTGGTGCACCGGTTTGTGGCAAAGGTCGATCTGGGAAGATTTTTTTAATTAAACTTCACAAAACAAATAGAACATTAGAAAAGATCAGCGGCAAAAGTGGCATGCCCGTTTGAATATTCTCTCTTTTCCATGGCAGAGCAAACAGTCCCCTCATCCAGACTAACAGCTTGATCGAATATTTGGGATTTTCAAAGAGCATTCCCCTTAAATTCAGCAGAAAATCTGGCATCTAAACCCTACAGAGATCATTTCCACCACCTACCTGTAGAGCAGAACTGTGTTTGGTGTGGACAGGAAGGTTATTGGGAGGCAGAGTTTAGAAAGGAATAGTTGGTTTTGGCTGGCTTTGGCCTGGGGGTTAAAGCCACCAAAATTAGGAATTTAAACCAAATTCATTAAAAATATTATTTTATGACTCACAGCTAAGTCATTTTAGTTAAAATGAACATTGTTTTGGTTGTTTATTTTCAGTTATCTTTGGTTTTTCTATGTTTTTGTATTTTCCTTAATCATATACTTAATGTTCAGTTTAAAATGAGAGTTTTAGAAAGCAGGATCGTGTGCGTGCGTCCATGTATCTGTGTGTGTGTCGGCAGGTTATGCATTAGTGCTGGTTTCTGGGTGGGCTCAGGGTCTTTACCCCTAAGTCAGTTTTGCCCGGGGCCCCAGAGACCCTTTGAAATGTCGCTGCCTGTATGACAGATCAGCCTGAAACCATTTCAGGGCCACCAGCCTGATGAATATACACAAGTTCACCTTCAATAGGAAGCTCTGAGGTCCAGCAGAACCCAAACAACAGTTAGAAGCATGTCTACAATCCTCTAAAGCGCTGCAATGCAGTGATTGTAGGAGCTATTGATTATCTCACCAGATCACCATTTAAAGCTTGAACGTTTCTGGCCCACCCATGTTGCAGAAATGAATTTCTCTTTGTTGCATCACATCAGTGGTTCACCAAACGACAAAACTGGTGCAGTATATCATTTTATGTTGTGAAGATTACACTGTTGCCATTCCCTCCACCAGAAGCATTACTCAGCACATCAAACATGTCCTGCAAAGTGATGAAAAATTCAAAACCTTTATCAGAAAACTTGTAAATGATTAACTATCAGAGGAAATATTACTTTAAGAATGTTGGAAAAACAGGAAGCAGCCTGACTAATCCATTAGGACTTTCCTCTTTAGTTAGTTGTTTACCTCCTCCTTCTTTTTCTTCTTTTCCTTTTGACGTTTTTCTTCAAGGGTTGCCACAGAGCATCAGCTTCTACCAAATTCAGGAAACATCTCTCCAAAAGCCTAAAACCAAACGTTTGGGCTTTTTTCCTTTTATGATACCTTCTGTAAGACATTTCTGGGTGTAGATTTGATTTCTATGAATAGAAATGTGGTTTGTGAGTTTGCTAGTGCTGCGATTAATCCAGATAAAACACGTGAATCACTGCTCGCGATCATAGCCTGATGGGAGTTCTCCGTGTTAGGAGCGCTCTGACTGAGAATTAAATGCAGGTGGAAAATGAAACCTTGTCAAGCTCGGTCACTGAGGTGGCGTCATTAGCTCTGAACCACAGCCTGGGCCAAAGCATCCTGCTTAAGGGAGTGATGGAGATCCGATCAGGCCCACAGCTTCCTGCTGGGCACAAAGTGGCTCTCACAAGCGTCGAGCCATATGTCAGCCAGATGCTGCTGGCCTCACTTCCCTTCAAAGAAACAATTAGGAACAATTATTGCAACATATAAATGAATTTCATCCATGATTAAAATGTTTGGGGTAAGGGGCAAGCAGGACGCCCTGCCAGGTGGTTGTAATCTGAATGGGAGTCGCACTGGGGCTTTGCTCAAAGAAGGCAAAAGCAAAAAAAAAAAAAAAAAGACTGCAAGGCTGTTTATTCAGGCACTTGTGAGTCTGGACAAGTGCTCCTGGTCCCCCTTCTCAATGCATGTTCACTCCCCCAGTGAAAGCATCTGCCCCTAATACCACTTTAAAGAAGGTCATTCATTTTAATGAAACCTCATTTGAAACTGCAGCAATTAAAGCTGCTGGTGCGCTTGACTGGAAGATTGTTGGGACATTGCGAGCTCCAGCTTTTCAAATAAGCAGCCCGACTGCAGGCTGGTGGGTGTTACAGCTTCAGGATCCAAGTTCAGAGCGGAGGAAAGCGGAGAAGGCAGTTCACCTCAGAGGGGAGATCAAAACCATGTTTCATAGATGAAAACCACATTTGGTTAAGTGGCAGGAGAGACGACAGGTGTCTCCGGAATGCTCCGAGGATAACCATCGATAATCTCCTTTGAAAAGCTGAAAACTCAAAAAGGAAGTGTGAAGTGTTCCAATGAGACTCTGATGCCATTTGTTTGTCCAACCGCAACTGGAAGCTGCTCGACAGTCTGAGGGATGGAGTTCGATGCGAGTGTTGGTGAGCTGTCCAGTGTTTATGGCATCTGCAGAGAGGAATGGATGCACTCTGAGGAACAGAAATATTGCGTGTAGGCCAAGGTGACAGATGAGGAGCTTTAAAGCCATCCCTCAGTGTCTCCTCTGCAAAAGTTGATCAAGGTCTCCTGAAAAATCACAGCAGTCCATCCTGGAGAGATGTGCACATGCAGCATGGAGGAAAGAAGTGACGATGATGCATTTTGATTCCCCGATGAAGGGTGTGATGGGAGATGAGGCTATATGTGGACCGCCTGGCTTTCATTCCCGGCATTATTGTGAGGTCACGACATTTCGCTCTGACGTAAACCCTCTAGGATAAACTCATCCAAGCTTAAATTAACTCACAATTTTTCCAACTTCTTGTTTTCCAACAGTTTATAACAGTATTTTTTCACTATAATTGAAGTGAAAATAGCATTTTAGCTCAATGGAAACCAACTTTCCAAGGAAGTTATGCATGGAAAATGTATGTGTTTACTCATACAAGAAGACTGATCCATCTTTTTGGGAACATCTTTTACCCAGCATGCTTTTCTGCTTCCTGGCGTCAGCTGGTATAACGCTGATGCATGATCTGTGAAGAGGAGCCTCGTTTTATCTCCTGCGCGGTGAGGTAGGACATGCTCGGCCCTCTCCCTCTTACTGCCTGATCTCCTGCTGAGCTCCTGATGAAAGCACAGCGGCACCTTGTCCAGAAGGCAAACATCCATCAAGACAGCAGCATGTCAAATCATGAGGGCAGAGCAGAGTCAACCTCAGGGCGAGGCCGACGCCGGCCGGTCAGCTCGGGTTTAGGCTTAAAAAACATCTCAACAGTTCTTCTGTTGCCAAAGTAGGGCTGACAGGAGGTTATTCAGCAAGTTCAATGATCACAGAGGCTTTCTTGAGGATCTGTGCAACGTATAGAATAACAATTTAATGGAAATAAATGTCCACCATGTCTGAGTGACCAACACCCTTGAAGGAGTTGTTGACTGGATTCCTGAGCATGCTGGGAAGGTTATGCAACCATCTTAGCCAGTGTGCTGCATCATGAAGTTTGAAGAAATGCTTTATGCAAATGAGTCTATATTACCATATTTTCCACTCTATAGGGCTCACTGGCCTTATGGAAGAGTTTCGGCCCTGAGACTGGAAAGTCACAAGTTCATATCCACAGCGAAGTCATACCAGACTCTAAAAATGGGATCCAACGCCTCCCTGCTTGACACTCAGCATTAAGGGGTTGGGTTGGGGGGGTTAAACCGCCAAATGATTCCCGAGAGTGGCTGCCGCTCCCCGCTCCCTCAGGGAACGGGTCAAATGCAGTGAGGACAAAATTTCACACATCTAGATGTGTGACAGCTAACGAGACTTTAACTGACTTCACCTTCATAGGGCGCAACATACATAAATGGTCTAATATTTTTGAACTTATGTCATAAATAAGGCACACTGAAGCATAAAGCGCATTAAGGGAGGCAAAAGAGTCAGAGTTAAGTCCTTTAGTCAGTCAGACTTCAATAACTGCGTACAGAGTAACTCTAGAACTAGACGGATACCACTAAAAAATCAACATTTCTGTGACTACGATAACTCCCAACCTTGTTTGTATCATGTAAAAAAAAACCATTCTGATACCGCTACAAGTTAGTTATGTTAACATATTTACAATAAAACCCAACGCTCAAATTTGCTTCAACATCAGTAAGCACAATCAGTTAATCCAAATATTAGGCACTCCAAATTATAAGACGTGTATTTATTTATTTTTATTTTAACTTGCCCTGTCCAGCAGCTGAGCAAATAGATAAGAGTTCTGCAGTTGTTGTTTTTTTCACACGGGGTCATTCTCTCAACCGTAATAAAAAGAAAATAGTTATTTTCCAGCGTACACCAACATGGAAGCACAGTCCGATAATTTCAAACACATGCTTGTGCAACAGCATTTTACAGGCCGGATCAACAAAAAAACAAAGACATTAAAGCAGTTTCTCTTGTTTTTCTTCACACTTTGAAGTGGATTTGTGGGCTAGTGTTGCTATTTTTGTATATCGGCCCACCCCCTCTCCCTATGTTCAGTAAAGAAAGACGAAATGCAACATCCTTCTGGAGGCGACAGCTAGCGAGCCGATCCTGTTGGTGTGACCCTGATGGATTTCTGCTCTCCGTCCTCCAGGCTCAGCAACCATCAAATCTGTGAACATAATTTCTCTCTCTTGCTCCCTCCTGATTGCTTCCACACACTCAAAGCCAGTCCAGCTGCGGACTGTAAAAATAAACGTCATGTTTAAAATGGGTAGATTAGCCTTTTTAAATTGGTTTCTTTTCATGTTTTTGCTTCCCGGAGTGTCCAGCCTGGCAGGAGACGGCGGGTTTAGTGCAAACTGCACGAGAACATGCATGGAGGAGAGCAGGAGGAAACTAATTGGATGCTGGCCAGATGTTTCCTTGAAAGCAGTTAGTGCAGGTCCACAGCGAGGTGTAGGAGTCCTGGACCCTCACCCTGCGGGACACCTGGCTGTCCGGGTCCCTGTGCAACTATGACTGCAACACCTAATTCAGACTGTCAGGTGCATAGACTCATATCGTTCTGGGAGATCTGATCTACATACTGACATGTCGATTAAAAGGTGGAAGGAAGTAATGCAGCTTTGCTTTAATCACTACATTCAACCAGCGGTTCTAAAATAGCACTGCCTTGTATGTTCCTTGCTGAACTTTTTAGCATCTTCCTTGAGCCGACATTAGGGGAAATCAGGACTGGGCTGATTGCATGTTTGATGTGCTTGATAGTTTTTCACGGCCACCTCTCATCTTTTAGTTTCCTGCGGTTCATCCCAAAGGCTCTTTACTCATCACTTTTGAGGAGACAGATGCCGAGCGAGGCTTTGCGCAAACCTCAGCCTAAGCCCATTGGGGAGGCTTAATTACAAGTAAGCTCTCTTTAATAAGCAGTGGATCATGTATCCCTCTTCTGCATGTAGAACTGCAGAGAGGAACCTCTGTGGCGAGCCCAGTGGAGACTCGGGAATGTCGGCGCTTGTGTGTGAACGCACATGATCGCATGCCAGCAGAGCTTCATTGAGGAGCTGCTTAGGCCTGGCATTGGGATCCACTTTGGTAGAGGAAATACCCATGACTAATTCGCTCCCCCTTCTGTGCATGCTGATGAGGTGCTCTTGAGCAAGGCACCCTTCAGCAGGCCAGCACAGCACACAGAGATGGAAAGACACCTAATGAGAAAGAAACTTTGGTTTCATGGAAATATAATTAAAAAAAAACTTTGTAAAAACCACGTCAAACATTTGAGCCATGAGGCCTTAGTGGGAAAGGTGGAACACAATCCAACCGGAATCAGCTGAGTGACACGAGCGTTGTGTCAGGAACTGGTGGTGTGGGACCCAAAATGCAAGCTGGTGAAGGGAACTAAAGCACTTCAATAAATAAACTTAAACAGGGAGAAACTGTGAACCAAAAGGAATGACAATAACAGATGACCTGACAAGCATCTACTGAAAACCAGGCACTTAAATACACAGAGGAGGATTTATTTAAATGAAGACAGCTGTGGATAATTAGCAACATGAGCCTGATGTGACTGTGGCAGGAGGAAAACACAAAACCTAAAACCAGAAAATGAAAATGATCCTCAGTTAGTCTCCTTTCACCTTTATTACCCCCTTTCACCATAACAGCAAGAACCACTCTATAGCTACGTTTCCAGTGACTACGATGAAATTGCACACATCGGGTTTGTGATAATAAATTGGTCTAATGGAAAGACAACAATTTTGAAAAAACCTTGCATTTAAAAAAGTTTTTGCGCTTGGAGGAGGTGGTTTTTGAGGGATATCGAAATGGACATATTCCGCAAAACTGCGACGGAAACGCCTTTTTTCTAATGAAATGGGTCACGTGACCATAGCTAGCCAGTTCGAAGATAGGAATGGCATTCCCTTTCTTAGTAGGGACTGGCTGCCTTGGGCGCTGCACAGCGGGCGCCACAGGCCGTCCCACAGCAACAAACACCTCAGCAAAAGTTGAGCGTGTCACGTGGAATTGTTGGCGCTCCTCTGTAAAATCACCAACCACCATTTCCCAAAATGGTTTCATCCATAGGAGCTCGCCGCTTCATGGCCTGAATAAGGCGCCGACATCTCCTCTGATAGATGATCATGATGAGTGCTAGTGCCGCGGCAGAAATTTGAATGTATCTGCTATCAATATTTTATTTATGCAAAGGATTCCTTTGCTTCCTTTCCCGTCTTTGATCGGTACACATCCTAACTTACTTTTCCAAACAGCTGAAAAGGGTGCCACCGTATGAATCCGAGTAGGACAGACTTTCTGGCCACATGGAAATAAACTAAAATCATCTGTTTCTTGTTTTTTTCTTCTTCTAAGGCATCAATATCAGTCACCACTTTGATGTAAATATAAGTCAACTGTGTTTCTGCTTCTACTCAGACTGTGGAGTTCAGTCACCTTCACACACTCTTACTGTGACAGATGAAGATATCAAGGAAGAAATCTGCAGCAAATCCTCATGTCGGAGAGTGAAAACCTGCACGCAAAGAGGCTGCAGTCACTTGCAGACATAAAACGGTTGATTTCCCTCAACAAAGATACATGAATGGACCGGCTGCAGGTTAACAGTTGAAAAAAGGATCTGTGAAACTCTGGCACAATAGAAATCACATGTGAGGCTGTAGCTCTTACTCTGTAAGCGGCTCTGACTGAACTTGTGTTTCCAGGTTGACTTTTTTTGGGGAAAAAAACCCTTCAGTTCTGTTGGTTTGGTTGCTGTGGCGACACGACTCTCACTGCAGCCGCAGCCATGCGCTCAAACATTCCTGTTTGCTCCTCTAAACAAACATGCCGGAGGTCACGCAAGAAACCTGACGCTTGCATCGCGCTCTGCAGTTGCCAGCGCAATTTCATAACAACATTAATTCCATCGAATCTGAAAGTTTAAACCACTGAAACAAAATAAGGGTTTCAACACAGCGTGACAGTCACTGACAGGGATTACAAAGAAAAGTATGCAGGTTTTATAAATGCGGATATGATGTGGGACAAGATGACATCAGTGCAACCAAATTCATCTCAATAAATTCTAAAGTAAACTCTCTTCATGTTTTGTTTGAAGACTGCTTGACTGAGAAAGACGACAAATCCAGGAGGACACAAATGCCATCAGCAAACATCTAAGTTTTTGTTAGAAGGATATGGAGAGATAAAGATATGAAAATCTGAATAACCTTTCCAAAAACAAAAAAAAATAAAATCAAATAAACATTTGTTTCCTTAAACAAAGATCTCAACCTTTCTGTGGAAGTGCAGCAGCTATGGGATAAGGGTTATGGAGTCATGGGCTCTTGCAGGGGACAATCAGTCAGAGAGTTCCGCACCAGGAAATTCAGAATAACACGTTTTTTAAGAACAGGAGTTTTGCCTTCTGATAAAACACATAAGCACACAGTGTTACACAAAGCTTTTTAGGTGTCTTTAAAATGTAGAAGGTTGCAAGAACCAAAAGCCTTAGCTTTGAGTGTGACAGCTCCCACTGTTTATTGTTGAATCCTTCGTCTACTCATCCTTTATTTGATCTAGATCATTTCTTTTGCTCTGTGTCTGACAAATTCTGCCATTGAGTTAATTTTTTTAACTGTATTTTACATTTCTTTTTTTAGTTTTGCATTCGTCATTCACTTCCATTTGGCTCCTTCACACCAGCCTCTTTGTGAATAACTAGACAGATAAAATAAAAACCACGTGCTTGAAAAGAGATGTGTAGATGAAAAATCTTGTATGCCCCTTATGTTGTGCATATTTCTATTTACAGTTTATTTCTTCCTTAAAACATTCAAATGTCACTTTTGCATATAGCACCTATATGCAGAAGTGACATTTTTTGTTTTTGTTTTTCAGCCTTGTAAAGTTCCATCTGGGACATATTGTTGATGTTTTATTAATTATATGTAAACTTTGATTTAAAGCTTCATCTAACCCGTTCCATAAATCCACTCCACAAATTGATGAGCACATTTTCTTTTTTGTAGTAGGAATGCAGTGATTCCTATGACCCCCATCTCTGTCTTGGAACATTTGTTTTATGTTTATTGGTAGCAAGTTATTTCTGGCTTTAAACATAATGAGTGATGTTTTAAGTTTCACTAGTTCCCATAATTTCAATAAACCCGATTTTTAAAACAGTGCATTTGTATGTGTCGCGTCACCCACAGCAATAACTATTCAAAAAGCTTTTTTGTAAGATGTTAAAAGACTGTACATTTACTTTGTAAACCTCTACACTGTAAATGTGGTAGTATTATGGATAAATATATTAGTAGCTGTGCTTTTTGTACGTGGGCAGTTGTTGTCGTGTATTGATGTACATTTTTCATAATCTGAGTTAACATCATTGCTTTCGTACAGGGTTTTCCAAGTTCGTGCAAGATGAAAAATGCCACTTTCAAATGAGAACACAAAAACATGTTTCCAACAAACAAGAGCACAGATTGTTGTACACATCTTTGTATCGTTTCGTAAATCAGCTGCAGCAACACGGTGTGAAAAATAATAGCCATGAGCTTCTAATCAAGTGCAGCGAAGTAAACAAGTTTAAACGGCTTCATAAAAGAAAAGTTCCTAATGATTGGCTGCTCCGGGGTAATTCTGCATGATTAGCTTTAGCTGTTAGCTCCTCAATATGGGAATGGTTACAAAGCATTTTCACTAAACACACAAAACCATGACTTTAGTCTCATCTACTGGAATTCTTGTCAGAAAAAAGGTCAAAAGTTCACTTGAAAAAAAAGAAAAGAAAAAATATCGTTGCAACAGCAAAGAAAAACAACTAAAATGAATTCTTACTTTGGGAAATAGTTTTGAAAAAAAGATATTTCTTCAGAAAGACGGAACAAAGAAACTGATGATCCTAGTTTGTATTCGGCTATGTAGGTATTTTAGGTATTCACAGGAGGTGTTATTGGCCATAAAGTAATAGGCAGTATTCCTGTTATTATTGTTGAAATGCATTATTCCCGTCTTTGTCAGTGTGTTTGCACACTAAGGGCCTTACTTTAATGGTGAAGTGTTTGTGTTACAGAGCATATCATCTGCATGTGGTACCATGGAAAGAAAAAGTTGCCCATTTTTGTCCGGCAGGTTTTACACTTCCCTGGAAGTGTGGAAATGACCTCTGAAAAGTAGGTGGAGTTTCTGATCGATCACTTTCTTCCCTGCTACAAAAAGAAGAACCGTGCTCGACTTCATGCACCTCCCCTTTAGTCTACAGATATTTGTAGTACGTTTAAATAGACTCGTCTTTGCTAAGAGAAAATCTCACTCACAAAACTGGAGTTTGGTTAGGCCAATGTGTTGGAATTTCATATTTGTTGCTGCTTGATTAAAAAATGGCAATGTGAGACAGCCGTGTGTGCAATATGACGTCTTGCTTTTTGTTTCGAGTTAGTCAGAAGAACTCCAAAGTCTCCTTGTTAGTTGATGTGATGAAGGAGAGGTGAAGGATTTTTTACTTTACAAATAGCTTCAGTTCTAATCAGAGGTGTTGATTGACACTGTCTTCAGTCAGTGTGTTTATACAAGGTCCTGTCGTTAGCGCCTGTCATCCAGTCGCTCCTCACACATGTCAGAGAGCGCCTTGTGTCCCCGCAGTCTGACCACGAGTCAGGTAAGAAACACAAACCTAACCTCAGTCGTCACTGATCAAACTGTTTCATGCTCTCAGTAACAGTGTGGGTTCATTAGGATGCCATGTCAGGGATCGTTCGTTTTTTTATGTACACTGTATATAAATATTATAAATATTCCCTATTTATATTTTGCCAAAAAAATACAGAATACACAGAAGTTTAGCATTTTATTGTCGTTATTTTTAGGAGTTTTTCCTCACCGCGTAGTAGAATCTAAGGGCAGGATCTCCAGTTTAGTTTAGTTAGGTCAGTTTGGAATCTTTCTTTTGTGTGTGTTCATGATTTTTTGGATTTTATGTTTACCCTACATTTATCCGCACAAAGCCCATCGAGACGACTGTTGTTGTGACTTTGGGCTATACAAATAAAATTGAATTATATTGAATTGAAGAATCAGATTTGTCAAACTCAAATGCAGGAAACCAAGTGACCGGAACTAAAAGTTTAGTTATTTTGAAAACAAAAAACAAAAGTCAAACTCAAACACAGAAAAACAAACAAGAACAACAAAAAATAGAGGAAATAAAAAGTTGACAACAGACCTCCAAGTCTTAGTTCCCACTTCCTCATCTCAGCAACCTGTCAAAAAATGTATGCTTGTTTAGGACAAATTATTATTATTGCCTTAATCCTAACATACTGCCAATAAAAAAGACACACCCCTTATGATGCAAACATTTAATCTCTCATACCCCTGTTCACCTCCTTACAGTTTTCATGTGCCGAAAATAAAGCAATAACAATTCAAACAGACCGCAAATAAGTTTTAAAGGGACACAATCAGACTTTTAAATTGCTTCATTCTAAAACCAGCCTCCAGTGGTCATTAGAGGAAATGCACTATTTTTCATTGACAGGTTTGCATTAAATCAAAGAATGAATGTGATCGATTAAGACAATCTTGGGAAAAATGTCATTAGCCTACCGAGACAATGCCGCCACTGTAGAGAGAATGAAAGAAACAAAAACTTTAACACAAACTGTAGTGAAGCTGTGGATTCATGGACCTTAGCTTCAAACAAAGTTCAGTATTTGAAATCGAGGGATCAAGCTGATAAAAGGTTTGCATTTTGTCGACTGAAAGGTAACAACATAGAAAAGCAACATGTTGCTCAAAAGCCAGACCAGAATCTAACTATCTAAACTCAAATGACTAAATTTCTGATCCTTGTTTACTTTTTTTTAAGATTGCTACTGTTTCTTACTTGTAAATTAAATAGCTACACCAGAAAGTTCTTTTCTTAAATTGTTTTACTTTTGATCAGCGGTGAACCAGAGCTGCTTCTGTTTTGGTGAACCGTCTACTTCATTGTCTTAGAAAAACACCGCCTCCCTCCAGCTGGACCGGCCCAGTTCGAATGCTTGTATGATCAGAAAGAAAATTCTCATCTTGTTGAAAAACGGTGTTTCACTCCTAACCCTCTGATTCTGCACAGTTCAGATAATTAGTTCTAGTTATTTCAATCAGGTGTGTAAGGCACAAACAAACAATGGTAACAAGAAAAATAAAAAATACATAAACTAATGAGAGGACTAACCGACTAATAAGCCCCAAAAAATTATATCGTACCAGAACGGGAACACAATAACTTTGGCTCTCCATCAAAGAAAAGAGGAAAAGAACAATAAAACTAAATGTAGAAGCACCAATTCTCACACTCAAGTTTTGCAAAGTGAGTAAAAATAAATGAGACAACTTTAAGTTTATCTATATTTTTGTTGTTTTGAATTTTCTGCACTTATTTGACTTTTTTTTAGACACTTTGTATATCTGTGGCTTATCAAAGTCAAACAATGCAAATATCAACGGTTTCTTCAGACTTCTGTTCTGGGTGGAGTCAAGCATTAACTTAGCTCTGCTGAATTTACGACTTTTTTCACAAGCCCTTTCGTAAATCCCTCTCTCATTTGTCATTGACAATACCTGTCTGACTGTTCATCTGTGAGGTGACGTTGATTCAGGGTGTGCGGTCTTAGCGGAACATTGAACCATACATTCCACTTCAGTAATTACACGCTACCAGGTTCTCCTTGCAGCCCTTAGGAAACGTTCCTGTCTGATGAGACTGGAATTTCCCATTACTGAGCTGCCTGCTGCTTCAGGTGTGCAGAGAAGCTTTAACATGGAATACCCCTCTTTTTTTTTATCAAACATGGCAGGTTGTAATTTTGTTGCTGGTTTCAAATGTACAATTTCTGTTGATCTCTTCTTTTGTCACCAATGTTTTGTCGAAAACACAGACAGAGGAAGAAAAAAACATTATGGAAACGACTTTGATTGAGGACTCCAGGTCCAAGAAAATGAGAGTAGCAGTAAAGAAACCCTCGGAATTCTTTGGAGGAATAATGTAACATTTCTGGAGCGCTTCATGTCAAACATGTGGTTGTGGCAGATCTCTGCCTGGCGAGGGTTTACTGCATTGCTCACGGTCTGTTCTCTGAGCTATGCCATTACAGTTTCCTTGTGCTTCTTTAGTCACAAAACACTTCTATGCACAATTGTAGGTTGATTTCCCCCCCCCCCCCTCAAATGCTTTTTCCACAGCTTTGGCAGAAAAATCCAAGAGGTCCCAGTATTTTCCATGCGGAGTACCATGGCCTCACAGACGTGGCGTCATGCAGCAGACAAATGCCTGCTTACAGGGACTCTTTCATGACAGTTTTCATCATCATACTAAGTGTCTGATGCATTACCTGAGGTTTAAATTACTTCAACTCAATGTCTTGACACCGTGCTCTCACCATGAGTCCCTGAGCTCAGAGCAATTAGGCTTAAAGCTTTTCGAACTTGTTTGAATTAGTTCAAGTGTTGAAAATGCATCAGATTATTGCCCAATTTTCCAGTTTATGACTTTAGTGAAAAGAAAAGAAATCACTGTCAGCATCTTTTTTGTTGGTATATTCTGTGTTTATTCTGTTGAGGAACCTCTGACTGGGGGGGGGGGGGGGGGGGCAGCCTGCATTCTGAAAGAGGAGGGTATGCAAACACAAAGCTACAGATGCAATCGCCAGATCTCAGTGTCTGATAAGATGCTGCATCAGAACTAAAGACAGAGTTTTTCCTAGATAAAGAGTCAGAGGAACCTGGCTGCAGACAACATGATGGCATCAGACATCTATGGCCAGAAGTGTAAATTGTGTGCTTTGTTTTTGTAGGTTTGAAACAGAAGCAGACCATATTTGCACTCCTTTCATGCAGATCAGCTCTTTACAGAGGAATTAGAATAGACTTAGGATCTTGAAACAACAAACGTATGTATGAATCATTTTAAAAAATCTACATATAATGTAAATATACCTTTTAGAAGTGAACATTTAACAAGTTATCATAATTATTCCAACCAATATTAAAGCTTAAAAATGCGGATAAACAGAAACCGTTGGGGTCACCTGTACAAAATAAAGTTTTAGTGAGCAAAATACCAGTTTTATTGCTTTCATAGTCGACACTAAAAACAGTGTTCAGAATTGTAAAAAAAATGTAACTTATTATAGCGTAAAACTGGGGAAAAACCATACCTGTTAGGTTTACCAGATGAAATAACGTTTTTTTTTTTTGAGCGATATTTATTGAAGCCAGACCTTCTTTAAGCTGCAGTTCTTTGTTTCTGTTCAGGGTTCTAATGGGGTAACTGGGTGGGTGGGGGTGGGGTGGTGGTGAGGGAAGGGTCCCATCTTTGTGTGATTGTCCTTTGTTTTCTGCTTTTAACAAATTTCATTTTGTATGACTGTTTTATCCGCTTTTATGTCAAGCGCTTTGTGTTTTTAACCGAAACGAAAGGCGCTATATAAATAAATAAAGTTTGAGTTTGAGTTTGAAAGACTTCCAGTTTTAGCTTATGATTTCTGCAGTCCCTTTTTTCTTTTAGAATTATATTTGTTATTATTATTTTATATTTGCTGCTCCTTTCAGGGGGTCGTCACAGCCAATCAGCTTTCACTGATTTACAGAGGTGGTTTGGCAGAGAGGTTTGTGCCAGATGCCCTTCCCGACACAACCCTGTATTTTATCGGGGTTAGGGACCGGCACAGGGAGACCCAGACTAGTGGCTACATGGTTAGGCAGTAGCGTGAAGGGTCTTGCCCAAGAACCCAAACTGCATGAAGCTCATCGCGCCCCCAGGAAACAAACCCTGATTTCCAATGTGTCATTCCTGCGCCTAATAAAGAAATCAATCAGTGATTTTTGTAGTCTTAGTTAAAATCACCTAAACTATCTTTGCAGAACGTCACCAGTTGATGCATTTCCTCCTCCACAGTAGAAGTTCACCGGGAAAGTCGTCCTCTTATCTGTGAAAATCCTTCCTGTGTTCAGACATGGCCCTGAGAAGCCAGCTTTTAGCACTGTGAGAGCAGTCGAGCGTCAACATGGCCTCAGAGTTCAGCTCCACTAAAAACATCAGCAACAACCAGCCAAGAGGCCAGTGAAATAAAGGTTGGATTCAGACTTAATGGCAAAATTCTGCAGGGCATATTAAGACCATGAGACTCCAGAGGACAGAGGATGAAGGACGTGGTACTGTACAGAATCCAATCCATCACCCAGAGGGTCGTGATCCAAAATTCCTCTTCTAAACATAACTGCAATGTGAAAGCCTCCAGACTGGAGCTGAAAGGTAATGGTTCTATTTTAGTAGGTGTGTCTGTGTCTTCCTGTCTGAGTGAATCAGTGAGCGTCTCCAGGCTCAATGGTAGATAAGAAAGGGCAGCAAGAGGCACAAGGGTATCCATTACTCACTGGATGCCTATGGAGAGCAGAAGAAGCCACACCTGAATCGGGTTTAATGGTAGAAATGGAAGCACCGTCTCCCTGTGGAGTAATCCCTTTTATGGCCAGAGCTCACCTCTGAAATATGGAGAGAGGACAGATGCCAGCAAGGGAGGCAGCGGGACGCAGAGGTGATTGGACAGACTCTACTGGGTGATGTGGAGGCCGTGAGCAGCTTTGAACTCTTGCCACAGTCCAGATTCATGCTGAGGGTGATTAAGTGCTGCTGCACTCTCAGAGGAGACCAGAATGAGATCTTTTTAGCGAGCTGACTGACAGAAGACCATGTAAACGGCTTTGCGCCTCAGGTCAGAGCGGTGGCGCCGGCTGAAAACACATCCAGAACAACTTCTGCAAAGTTTTCAGGATTTACAGCTCTGATGCATCATCAAATGACTCTCTCTCAGCATTCCTCTAATAAACAAATATTCCAAACTTGAGTTCTGATCTAAATATTGACTTCTAATCATAATGTATAAATATATAAAACTCCAAGTCCTACAAAAGTTTAGTTTATAATACATCTTATATATCTTATAACTTTTGTCCAAAAAGATTTATGGATTACTTTGATGTTTTAGCACAATGTGGTGCTGGTAGTTCTGCACAAGGCCACAGTGAAATTGAACCCTTAAATTCTAAAAGCAACCTTGTAGTTCCTCTACAGAATTCTCTTAAAAAGATTCCATAACAACACAGTGATGAGACACAGCAACTCACTAAAATGTGATCGGATTTGAACGTGATACACATTGCTTCTCACACTGTTTTCCCGACAATGTATATGTCATGAACACTTATCAGCGTACCTTCTTAGCCGCCTTCATGCCAGTAACCGCCCTGCAGCACGCCTCCGCCAGACCAAAGCAGTAAAAAGTGTTCAGCCTGATGTTGATACAGACGTTCAAAACTTGTGAGCGAAATATAAAATTTGAATGAATTGACAGCACCGGACTTCCATCATTTCTGCCTAGTTGCTCATAGTTGCTTTTCCCCGCCCTCTTAATTCCTGTCCAATGAGTGAAGAGATCTTTAGTCACATGGTTTTGTTTACAAGCTTTAGTCCGGAACAGGAAAGTCTCCCTGACAGCAGTCTGAATAGAGACCAAATGTAAGATTCAGGGCTTAATCCGGACCAAATTAAGCAGACTGGATCCAGACCAACCGATTTTTCCAGTCTGAATACTCCATCTGTGATTATTTTATTGGTTCATATGCAAGTCCCTCTATCTACCAGTCTTGGTTCCTGGTACATGATGAGAGGGTGGGAACAGGTGAGAACGAGAAAACAGAAAGTTCGGGAGCACGTGGCAATTTTCCTCCGGATCTGTTTGGAGCCAAACGTTTGACAACCGAGCTGTGGAGACTGAACAGAGAGTTTAGATGAGATGAGTAGAGAATTGGCGGGTAAAATTAAAGGCCAGATATTGTTCTTTGGGACTGAACATCGTGGAAAGACGGAGCGGGAATCGGGAGTGGAGGCAGCATAGTTAATGTGCTTCACGGTGGGCCGCATAGAAGCGAAGTCTTTTGGTGCTGTGTGAAATATCTGGATCATTGCAACTCACGCAATGTTTTCCTAGAGCAACAACAGGCCTGCAACTTTTTTTATTAACAAGGTGTCTGTACTGTGAGTACACTTAACTCTGTGTGTGAATGTGTGTGCGCACGCTAGTGTGTGAGAAAAACTCAGAGACGATTTAAAGCATTCGTGTTCAACTGTTTTTTGTGCATTGCCATTGTTAACCAGCTAAGGGGGAAGATTATGAAACATTTTCCTTGTTTGCCTTTTGTAGTTTGTATTAGAACCCAGTGTTTTTATTTCATTTTATTTTATTTGGGCATAGAAAGGGGACATTTTTGCAGAAATAGAAACTCATCAGACCAGGCTATAAAATTTCCAATCTTCTATTTTCCAGTTTTGATGATCCTGTGTGAATTATAGCCTCAGTTTCCTGTTCTTCGCTGACAGGAGTGACACCCTGTGTGGTCTTCTGCTGCTGTAGTTTATCTCCCTCCAGGTTGGACGTGTTGTACGTTCAGAGATGCTCTTCTGTCAGATATTTTTAACAGCGAAAAATGCCTACTATATTAACTCATGATAAATTTACTACATAGCAATAGGAGATGTGAAAATGCCAAGCGTGCAGGCAGATATTTGCCTTCATTCTTTATGAATATTGAAGGACTTTGTGGACTGTAATAAAAAATATGAAGATAATATCCCAAGTGTCTGACGGAGGTCCTGCAGGCCAGGTCAAGTAGAGAATAATATGTGAGCTGTTTCTTATATTTGCATGTGTTCTCTATGGTAGTAGCTTCCTGTTTGATATTGTTTAAATTACCTCCTCTTTAGGACAGTGAGGTGCAACTAAAATCCTTTCATTCTTTTCCAACAAAAACTGACAGTACACTTATTTATGAATTCTTTTTGAGCTTGCTTGCCAACCAGGATCTGAATTTCCACACATGGTGCTCAGGTAGCAGTTAGAAAGTACGACTTTGGTAACCTGTGAAGCCGCACAGCTTGGTGGATTGTTGAAGCATCTGCAGTTTGGTACCACATTCAGATACATAAAAATCTGAAAAAAGTGAGTGAATTGCTTTGCAACTAATGTGTTACAACTGAGCAATATTGAGTTATGGTGAATCAGTTGAATAATGCTGCACTCTCTGCAAAAGCTGATTATTGCATATAAAAGAGGAGCACATGAATAACAACACAGATTTACAGAGTTTTCCATCAGCTTCTCTGATCAATTACATGCCTTTTCACCCCTCCAGCCTTTGTGGGGTAATGTAGACATACCACATTAAATGACTGTTTTATTTTCCTTAATGTACTTTATTATCTGTCTTATGGTCCACAAAAATACAGTAGTAGTACTTTGTAAGCATGTAAATGACTAAACTTGTTTTTAATGCCATACGGGAATCTGTTGACAAACAGAAACTAATTTCAATTTCACTTCAATTCAATTTTATTTGTATAGCCCAAAAAATACACCTGGAAGTATTTTGTAGTTACAAAAGGGACTCATGTGGGGGCAATGTGAAAAAAACACTAAATAGAAGGTACAAACACAGGAAAACCAAAAAACTGGCCTGTTCCAATCTTTGCCTGTGACTGTCATTATTGACAGTAGCCTGTTTGGTCCAAACCACTATATTTTTACTTGGTCAGTTGTTTTAGTGGATGTGACCTTTATCACAATCCATAAAAGGCTAACTCTTGGCCATCTGGAAGCAACATTATCGGCTTGTTGATGAATTCTGCTTTGACTCAGCCTCCGTTGCTGTGTTTCCATTGACCATGTAAATTGAACCAATTGGATTTGCGATAATAACTTTGCCTAATGGAAACGCGACAGTTTTAATAAAACTGGAAGTTTTTGAAAAAAGATTTTGTTGAAACCGGCGTATCAGAATTGACATATTTAAAAAAAATCGCATTGGAAAGACTTTTTTCGACCATAGCTACCCTGTTTGTAGATAGCGATGGCAATGCACTTCTTGGTAGGAACTGGCAGTCCAGAGGACGGACGTCCCACAGCATCACACAGTTCCTCAAAAGTTGAACCTGTTAGCAGAATTGTCGGATCCACAGCTTCTCCGTAAAATCACCAACATTGATTTCCCAAAATGGCGTCACCTTGCCGGTCCCAGGTGTAAGGAGCTTGCTGCTCCATGGCCTGAAGAAGACGCTGACGTCTCCTTTGGCGCCTTTGTAAAATTGTGTTTTTTCAGCACTTCTAGAATTTCAATAAAGTTTTATGTGCATATGTGTAACGGAAATGATGGACTGAGCGGGACCCCAGTCTGTTGTAAGACCGAGATACATATATCCAGAGAGAATATTATGTGAGAAATTCTCATGGTACACTGCGACAGACTGGCGACCTGTCCAGGGTGACTCCTGCCTTCATCCACAAGTGGCCAGAATAGGCTCCGGCAGCCCCGTGACCACCAAAAGGGAATAAATGGAAGAAGATGAATGAATGAATGAATGAATGAATGAATGAATGACTGAATGAAACTCTCATGATAACAATGTTGTTGTGGTATTTGTCTAAAGTTTGGCAACAGAATTCTGCTGACCGTCCACACACCTTCCAGAAACCTTCCATCTCATTAAACATATTCTGATCTGGATTGAACAAGCCTGCTGAAAAACATAAACGACAAGGAGATGACAAAAAAGACCAAGAGCAATACAATTCCATGAATGGGGCTTCTAGACTCTGTATGGTCACAAAAAAGAAGACAAGTCTGTCTCAAAGTGTTTGTGTGTGTCCTGGACACACACATTGTCATGTACACTTTGTCATGCAGATATGGAAAACACACATTGATTTCTTGTGTCTCTGTCTTGTTTCCTGTTACATAACTTATATTATTATCCCCATGCAGCTTAACTTAACTCTCTGGGTGTAGAGAGTTCAGAGTCTTGCCCAAGGACAATTCAGCATGTGACGAAAGGAGGCAGGAATAAAAATCAGCATCACTTAAGAACGCTTTAACGAAAACATTCAAATTCTAGTCACAAGTAAAAACAATGAAAATCATTGCATTTGTGCAGATTAGTTCAAATCACTTCAAACCCAACATTAAATCTGCGCTGTGAATAAAAATCCATTATAATTCTTTTTAATGATTTGTTCTGTGCACGTGCTAATGAAACCATAAACCTAAAGCGAAAACTGGCTTCCTGAACAATGATGCATCTTCTGCTGTAGAGAGTAATAAGTTAATATTGGAGTTTATAACTCTGACAGCCAGCCCCTAGTGGTCCTTCAAAGAGCTGCATGTTTGGGCACTTCTGCATTTCTGTTTTATCCAAATAAATATAATAAAACACTGAATCTGAAAAGTGCTCACACGCACAAGCCTTGTCAGCATTTGTCAAAAATAACCTGCCCCCCCACCACCACCACCTTCACAGAGGCATCCAGAGTCACGACACAGGAGACTCATCAACCAAAGCTTTTATTGCTTTATTGCTTCCTCCTGAAGAAAAAGAGCACAAGAGACTGTAGATCCCATCTCCGAAAGGCAGACCCCCTCCTCCTCTTGCTGGGAAAGACAAACCAGCGTTGGGTAGGAGGCCCCCCTGTCCGAAAGGCCTGTTCTGTGAAAAGTTGGCCATCGATATCCTCCCTATTAACACTCGTTTGTCTTGAGTGAATTCAATTAGGGCCATATTCATGAGTGACCAGCGGGGGAGTCATGCAAGCAGGAGGGTGGGTCACTTCCCAACACCACATCAGAGCACAGCAGGTCAGTTGTTGTTCAGCCAAGACATTCATACGTATGTGAGGCAGCCCCTTTTCTCAGCAGGAAGAGCATAGCAGCAACTATTCAATATGAAGAAAAACTCACTAACAAGGCAAAAACACAGACAGGCTTTCAGTCAGGAGGAAGATGATGTCATGCAATTAAGAAAAGCAGCATTCTTTTCTCTAAGAAACATATTCATCCCCAACAGAACTACATTCAATATTTACACATTTGGTTATGCCCTTTTTGGCCAAAATTTTAAAAATCTGTTGTCTTCTTGGACATAGATTCAGCAGAGCGACAGTAGTTCTTCAGAAATGCACCTCTGAGTTGTGAATTGGTGCAGAGTAGGCCTGCCCTGACTTCCTATGAGGGGCAGCTGTGGTGCAGTGGTAAGGTGGTCGACTTGTGCAAATTTCATTCCCGCCTTGCCCGCCCATGTGTCGAAGTGTCCTTGGGCAAGACACTGAACCCTACCTCGCCGCCACCAGTGTGAATGTGTGTGTGAATGTGTAAATGGGTTTGTGACTGTAAAAGCGCTTTGGGCCTTCGAGGAAGGTAGAAAGCGCTATACAAGTATACAACATTTACCATTTATCATCCTATCATCCCTTTCTTTACACACTCTCCCATACAGCCCCTCACAACCCCAACCTAACATTAGAAACACAGTTTTAATTTCCTTTATATTTGTCCTACAGCATTAGGAAAAACGATACAAGAAGACGTTAAAAGCACCAATATTTCTTCATCCAATTTTTTATAGGAGTGGCTCTTTAAATAACAGTCACTTTAAATTCTATGACTTTTTGCTCTTGTGATGACAGAATCTGTTTTTTTTAAGAAATCTTTTAAAATTATCGCGTTTCTTGGAGTGCTGCAGGATGATGAACTGAAAGAAGGAAGTGTTGAGAGACAGAAAGGAGGGTTTTTATGCTTGCATTCAGTCGCCATAAAAGTCTCATCAGACATATTTCCACACTGCAGAAAGACATACTGTTGCTCATAGGTAAAAAACAAATCAACCTCTCAGCTTATATTTAAAAGTATATTGATAATTGAGGGCATAAATCTGAAGCTATCTTGGAAAGAAAAATAACAGGAGAAATTCATTTGTGATGATTTGAGAAGCATGGCTGCTTTGGAGGAAGAATGTTCAGATCCCAGATGTAAGTGTGGTTTTGTCAGGTCTTCCTACACATTTGTGCCCATTTTTACTCCATGTGAATGTTAAGTGTCTTTTAATGTTACCAAGTTTAAACAGTGCTTTATTTTTGAGTCCATTACCTGTGCTTTCAGAATGTTTTGAATTCTTTTTTATCTGTTTTTTCAGAACATAATTAAAAAAAAAGGAAAATAGCTTTTTTATCATATCAGGAAAAAAATAGTTTTCGCAGAGGGAAATTAAGAAACAAAACATTTAAAAAGGTAACATACCTGCATGAGTGCTTCTTAGTTTAAAAAGGTGTAACTTTTTGTCAGTTCTCAGACTCCCTGAGGTTCTCAAGCTGCAGAAACCGACCGTTTTGGAAAGGCTGCCAAATTTCTCGTTCCTAAACGACTTTGAACAAAGGCAGTGACATGTACTAGGCAGAGTAAATAAAGTGTTTCAATACATTCTTGTAACATTTAAAAAGATTCAAAAGATTTTTCTGTGAATACCATCTTCTGTAGAGTAAAGTTCTGTGTGACCTCTGTGGTGAAAACTGCCCGACACGCCATTTGAGTTTCACTTGTTAGGACATTTACAAGAACGCATGCTCAATGGGGAACACAACATTCTGAGGAAGCCCGTCCACCCTGCTCAAAGACGCAATGGCTCTCCTGACGTCTAGGTACAGGAGCCTCCAGACCGAGACTAGCAGGTTGGAAAATAGCGAAGGCGTATTGTTTACAGATCGTTATACAGGGTTTGCTCGCTATAACGCAGTTCTCATTTCGCTGTTATGTATATAAAAATCCTTGATTGTGAGCAAATCTTTGGTTTCATTCTAATACTGGACTTGTGCTTTCTAGGAAGGTTTGAACAAAAGAGAAAAGTGCATAATTGTGTATGTCTGTCTGAGTATGTAAGTGTATAAAGTGTGTAGTGAGGAGTTTTGCAGCCTTAAAACATCTGTAATCCTAGAGCTTTCGCCTATCTCGTGAGTAAACAATGTACTTTCAAGGTATTCATTTGTTATAAACAAATTATTTGCTCTCCTGGTTGGATGCGAGCTGTATTTAGTACTCACATGTGCAGTGACAGTAAGGTTAAATCTGACCTAATCTAATCTATTTATGCTTGCACTCTTTTTGCAATCAGTCAAATTGTTGAGTTGAGCCAGTTGTTCTTAAAAATGAGGACATTTGGGTTTTTTTGCGCGACATTCCAAAACAACCTTGGTTTGGGAATCATGACTTCATTAGGAAACAGAACTAAACAAGTTGTCATACAGATTTCCTTAAATGAGAATAGAACAACCTTTAAAGAAGAGATGTTTTCTTTTTGTTCTGCACTGTTTGTGTGTGAAGTGAAAGTGTAATGCTGAGCTCAGGTCTTGGTTTGGTGTTTCTGTGTTCCGGACCCATGCATGCACTGCTGACAGGAGTTGCTGAAGCTAAATGAATATTGCAGCTGTGATAGCCCATTTCTGTGCAGTTATATCAGTCCTGGCTCTCCACAGAGAGAAAGGGAATATATTTCTATGTAATAAAGCAGAATTAGGAAGGTGATTACTCTTCTGTTACCCTCACACTGAGGGATCAATAGGGAAACCAGAGAACACCAAGGTTTAGTGATTCTAATGTGTAAAAAAATGTCTGAGCTGCTGCTCCTCATGAAGTGATACTGGACTTCCAGTTTTGGGTTACATGTTCATTTAAAGAGTGTCTGTCGACTACAAAAGGAGAAACACACAACATTCTACTGGGGTTGGGGAAGCAATACATATTAATAACCTTCTCTGAACAGAGGGGACGGCCGCAGACACAGTTTGTCTCCGGTTTACCATGCTGCCCTTTCATTAGTTCTAAAGAAGCCCAAAACTCCAGCACAACCACGCCCTACGGTCCTGTGACGGGGCCAGTGGTGATTGCTGTTACAGAGAAGAGGCTATTTATGGTGGATTCTCGTATTTGTCTCCATTAATGAGACATTCATCTGCATGAATGTGGGTGCGCACCTGGAGGATATATGGGGCTTGAACCCACCACCACTCAGAATGATGAAGCCACTTGGACGAGTGGTGAAGTATTTCAAGAGAAAGATTTTAAGTCCAGCTGCCATGACTTAACTTCACCTGTATAAATGAGAACCTTCACCTGCAACTTTTTAGTTTCTTTACATACATCCAGAGCTGAAAGTAAACTGGTACAGTCCCGTACTGCGTACCTGCATAAGGTCTGGCGGAGGTACGCCATACCGGCTGACAGATCAGCTGTGTCGCCGGCTCTTTGCTGCTATAACACTTATTTAAAAGCAGCTGCCGGCTAAAACTTTCGCTAAAACTATGAACCATTAAGCACTTCATCTCATTATTTTAGCGTCTCTATGGTTTTTAGCGTCTTATCATTGCTACAGAGTGTGGTTTACATCCCTGTTTCCTCTCACGTCATTCTGTAAATTCTCTCAATTCCCTCTAAACAAACACATTGCACATGTGCGACTTACAGGGTATGTTTGATTGGTCGTGCAGGAACAATAAATTCATTCACAGTCAAGGACGCACATTTATGTGCTAGCTGGAGGTTCGTCAGTTTGCAACGGGACACAAAAAACAATAAATGATTCCGCCAGATTGTGATTGATAGTTCAAGATAAAACCTAATGCAATGGTAAAAGTAAAACATACAACAAGGAAAAAAAATGTATATTAGAAAAAGTCACTGAATAAAGAACAATGCAGGGAAGATTATTCAAGAGGAAGATTGCAAGTGTGGATGAAGATGTAAAAGTTAACATTTATAGAGAAGAAGAGGAAAATGAGAAAGAAGGAGGTGCTTTTCCTGCATTTATCAAGTTCTTTAGTACAATAATCAATTCAAATGTTCTTTCCACAACGTCCAGTCTACATTTATATTTACAGTCAATATTTATTCTCAATGGCATTTATCTGCATTTTAACAATGATTCATATCTTTGCTGATTTGATTCATTTTGAACGATCCGATTCTCTAACCGAAAATGGATCCAGGACATCTTCAGTCAAAACTTCAACCAGTGTGACTCAGAGATAAATACCTGCTACTGAACAGTGCAGGTGATGTTTTACACATTCCTAACATTCCTTGCAAGATAATCAATTTAAAATTAAATATATGTAGAAGCAAACAAATAAACAAGAATGAATGTCAAATCCATTCACATTTTAGTTTCCTAAAGTTCAGCCCACTGTTGTTTTTCCACATCAAAAAATCCGAAGGGAGCATTCTGAGGACATTCTAGCACACCGGATGGTCACATGACTTTGAAAAATTCAAAGTGTTTCCACATAACAGACTGGAATGATGGACTGATCAGTTGCTGCCATCGCATGTGTGTTGTCTGCTGTGATGGTACTCAGTTGTTTTTACGTCAAAGTAAAATAAACCTATAGAGCCTTATTCCAAATGATATTTTCCAATACTGATTATAATCAATTTATTTCATTTTGAAATGATTGTATAGGGGTATAGTTTGATTTGACTTGATTAAAAACTTGCATCAGACAAATCAACCTGGTTTTATAAAGAAATTCTTTGATTAATTGTTACACCCCTAATCTGCATTTACTGCTATTAAAAAGACTTACGTTGACGTCATTTGTCATATTACTGGCATGAACAAAAATCTGCTTTCCCCCCTGCAACCATCTGTCTGTTCCTTTTATGGTGTGTTCAGACCAGATTTGGTCCAGATCAATTGCAGACTCTATTCATTTGGTTCGGTTCGTTTTCATATTATGTTATCTTGCTGCACCCACTGGCCAAAACCCACAACATTTGTGATCATGTGATTCCTGTCACTCATTATGTTTTTCAAGTTCATGCAAGGTTACCGGTGCACACAAGTATTTAGGACTTCCTCTGTCTTACTTTCATTACTCCTTCCAGTCAACAGTTCGTGTCAAGTTCAAGTTCTTGTTACTGACCCCACTTGTTCATGACCATCAGATTGGTCATCAGATTGGTCGTCATTGGTCATCATGAACCATTAGACTGATGAAGCCACTTGCACGAGTGGTGAAACATTTCAAAGAAAGAAAACCTTGAGTCCAGATCCCATGACTCAACTTCAAGACAACGTCACCTGGAACAATGAGAACCGTCATCGACATAAGATTGCCTTTATTACAGTTCTGGATTTCTCTGGTTCAACCCTCGCCGCTCAAGCATTTCCACTTCCACCTTTGGACCCCGACCTCTCTCTTTGATTGTAGAGCCTTCTTTCTCACCAGCATCTTCCAGGCTTCAATGGCCGGTGTGTCTGCATGTTTTTTTCAGATATCCTAGCTCTATTCATGGCTGATTACCTGGATCAGGTGGATCCAGCCAATTAGAACATGGCAGGTATGTTGAAAAGCAAGCAGATCCACTCCTCTATAGTACATGATTATCTTTATTGAAAATAGATAATCGTTTGCCTTTCATTTTTGAATTGTCTATCTGGTCTCACTACAGTAACGTGACAAGTAGTATCTGCTGAACTCTTAGTTTCCTCTGTGTCCACAGGGTTAATAGCTGGCCTTGTTGTGATGATCTCATGTCAAACATTAGGTATTTGTCTCTTTACCAGAACTTCCTGAACCTCCACTCTCCCTTTAAACATCTCGCATCATTACTTGATTTGGACCATGTTTTTTTACTCTGGCACTTTTCAGTTGCTCATAATCGTCTTTTCATTTTTTTATTTAGCATGGAAATTCCATCGCATTTTGAGGTTTTGTTAGGAGCTGTGGGATGTGTGTCTGCCTAAATATCAAGGAGGCAAATTTTTCTGGGTTTGTCCACAGCTCATCTGTTTTAACATATCTTCAAAGCTATTTAAGAGCTTATCACCTGGGTACGGTAGCTTGTTAGACCCAACAAGGCGAATGCTGTTTGCCATTGGGATTCAATACCAATATGTCTTGGCATTGAATGTGTGGCAGTTTACATTGAATTTACGCAATAACCGAACCATACTAAGTTCATTTGAAGGTGGACTGTACCACCTGCTCAGATGGATCTCAGTCTATGCGTTCTTAAATTTAGTTTTTATCAGACACGATTTGTGTTTGTCAACATACCTTACATGTCAGAGTTGTCATCAGGTGGTAATGTGTGACGTCTTTGAAAACAGATGATTGTGACTGAGGCGGAGTCACCTGTCAGTCTTTGGCACGTGACTCCGCCCCTTGATGCCCGTTTTTTACTGGAGGATGTTGCTCCAGGTATGAGAGAGCAGGAAGGCCCCCTCATCCCGGTTCATGGAAGTATGGGCTCGCTTTCATATCTCCACCGCCTCCATGATCCATCTGTGGTGTCTGTTGTCTTCTCAGTCTACTTGTGGGATTTGGACCAGAGTTCATGTTTCCCACCCACACGCTCTGTTTGGGCTAATATGGTCCTGCACAGTGGCGCAATGGTTAGCGCTCTTGCCTCACATCAAGAAGGCCCTTGGTTCAAGTCAGTTCAAGTAGGGGCGACAGGGGCTTAGGTGGTTGAGCGGGTCGTCCAATGCTCGAAGGGTCGGCGGTTCAATCCCCGCTCCCACCAGCCAAATGTCGTTATGTCCTTGGGCAAGACACTTCACCCTCCTTGCCTCCAGTGTGGCCTCCACTGGTGTGAGAATCTGCATGGATGATCCTGATGATGGTCAGAGGCGCGAAATGGCAGCCACGCCTCTGTCAGTCTGCCCAAGGGCAGCTGTGGCTACATCAGTAGCTAACCATCACCAAGTATGAATGAGGAATGAATGAATAATGGACACAATGTAAGCGCTTTGAGCGTCTGGAAAAGTGCAGAAAAAATTGCATGTTCTCCCCGTGTATGCGTGGGTTCTCTCCGGGATCTCCAGCTTCCTCCCACCGTCCAAAAACATGCTTCACAGGTTAATTGGCAACTCTAAATTGTCCCTAGGTGTGAGTGTGAGAGTGAATGGGTGTGTGATTGTGGACATTCTACCCTGCGACAGGGCCTCCCCCGCCTTCGCCCACAAGTGGCTGGGATAGGCTCCAGCAGCCCTGTGACCCCCGAAAGGGAAAAACGGATGGATGGATGGATGGTCCTGTGAATTGAACCAAGTGGGTGTGAATTCACTTTCATTTACCATGAACGACAGCAAAGATAATATCTGCATGTTCTGCAGACCAGCCATATTATTAGCATTTATTTGTTTGCAGGCTTCACCAACCTACCGACAGTTTTTAGTCTTCTAATAAAGAGACTTAAATTTTGAAGGGGGGCATCCTCACACTTTGGGGAACACCAAACAGTCAGCTGACTTCAGACTTTTTTATTCTTCATGGAAATCTCTGTTTCCTTGTCTGTGCAGGGGTGCTACCTCTTGAGTGGGTTTGTGTTTTGATAAGAAAAAAATAGGCTGTATGTCTTTCATGCCCTAAACAGACTCTGCATTACTTGACTCCCCTCTACAGGGTTGAGAGGGATCCCTTGGAAAAGCTTGATAAAAGTTAAGTCATTCAGAACCTCTTGGAAATATCTGCACGGTCGTAACTGCAACATTTTCCACAACCCCTTCATCACTAGATAGTTTTCTTTATGTGGCTTTGTACGCAGAACGTTGTGTATATTTCACAAAGTTTTCAAAGACGGCAGCAGCTGCCAAAAATGACAGAGGATAAGTGGTGACATTTTGACAAATGTTAATTTTGGACACTGTGTAATGACATTAACATGCACTTCATGGGTCTCTGGTTCTCGGCTCATTCCAGCGAGCCGCAGATTTCCTGATGCGTGCAGCTGTGTGGTGTGCAGCGGGTGTGAGTTGTGGAGCAGGAACGTGGAAATGATGTGCGGTGAGTGGATCTTCCCTGGTGGCTCTCTGTGTTCCAGCCCTCCATGTTGCTCCTCCTGTCATTATCTTCACTTTTTCGCTTTCCATTTTAGTAGTTTAATCTCCACATCCTGACTGATCTGCAGCCAAGTCGCAGTTCCCACGTAACGTAAGAAAACCTTTATCGTTTCCAGAGCTGGGGATCTTTTTGGCAAATCCGTTTTTTTTTTAAACATTACATTTTCAAGCTTTGTTAAATTATTAACTTAAAAGTAAAAAAGAGCTTGTTTCAAAATTTGTCCACCGTTCTTGTTGTGGTGGTGAGGGATGAGCAAGTTCCCTTAATGCGATGTTGATCTAAATCTTCATGCTTCGCAGACTCTGCGATAATGCACGGCTCCTTCCCGCCTGTGCTTGTATCCGCGTCTGAATATTAAGCAGCCTTTGTGAGCGTCGGTGTCATGAGAGTGGAGGGTTTGTGGGTGAGTTCTGGGTAACAACGTCGCCTGTGCTGTGCACATGGACCCTCGTGTCTCCTGAAATCACCTTCATGTGGGGTGAATTTCTGCTCCGCTGACAACACGGCCATCCCTCTCTTCATTGAATGGCTCATAATTACTTCTGAATAGTTTAACGGTTGCTCTGAATTCAAGCTGAAGTGCTTAGACCTCGAGATACGGGACAGTCCTGGTGTAGTAGTGGAAGAGTGAGTCCACTACTGCAAACGATTAGGATTAGCAGAACAGGAAAGAGCTGCCTTTGCTTTTCACTTCCTGAAAAGTGCCAAAGCGAAGAATAAAAAGATTTTTATCCAAAAATGGGAGGATTTTGGCACACTTTTCAAGACTTGGACCAAAAACACAAACTAACTTTGCCCAGTGGAGTATTACTGCCCACAGTCTAGAGAAGACGAGACAGTTTTAAGAGGCTGGAAACATTTTATGTGACTGTTCTTTTTAGGAAAACAAATGTATTTCATTCTGAAGGACAGGCGTACAGTGATGTTTTTTTTAACTCTTGTAACTTTGGAAATCTGGTATTTCTCAGATCTGCTGTGAAACCCCATAGTCTTGTTACAAAATAAAGTTATTTTATAGTACTTTCCCGCCCTTTTGGATGCTGAAAGTCATGTTTGAGGACAGCAGATGTGAGTGCAGATGGAGAATTAAAGAAAAGATACATGGGGATAGAATTTGAGCAGTTTTTTTTATTTTTATTTTTTTACCTTATGCTCCCACTGTGAGTTCATTTATGCAAAAACATGAGCTCACTCCTTCGCTGGCATGTTCTAAATCCAGTCAAAACATGAGGAAATGGGTTCAAAAAACAAAAACAAGCTTGTGTTCTGATTTTTAGTGGACTTCATATGATCACACATGAATGCCGCTTTCTAAAGGTCACAGGGATTTGGGAGAAAATGAGCCCATGACACAAAGGTGCAAAATATCAGGTAACAGTAGAGTTGTATTTTTTAGCACATGTCCGTTTTGGAAACGTTAAGCTCTTGCTCATGCGTGTGTTTGACAGGGTTTCATTACTCAAGATCCCAAAAGGGCTTTGACTAACACTTTGCTAAGTGGCTCTGCCAGCGTTATTCTGCACAGACCCCAGTGCAATGTCGCTTTTGGGCCTGACAGGCTTTTCTGCAGCTCAAAGTGTTGCTGAACGTCTTTCTCTTTCAAAAATGTAGAACAGCAGGAAAAATATCCTCGCTGGTCATAAACGTTTCTTTCGTCGCTGCTGTAGCTTCTGTAGGTGTGACAAAGTGCAGCCCATTTTAATGGTACAGAATTAAATGAAGGCAGCTGCAAAGCGAATCGCAGAATAGAACATTTGGATTTAATTACAGAAATGTCACGAAATGAGCACAACTGAAAAGGGGGCTGGAAAATAAAGAAAACCTCACAGATTATGGCTACTTGCGGTTTGTCAAATGTAGAAATGTGAGATTAGAAACGCAGAAGCCGCTTCTCCCATCATTTTCATGAACGAAACCGGAATGTTTTAGGAATATTGTTTTCACATAGTTTCTTTGCTGTGACTTTGCAGAACATTACAAAAACAGATGGGCCACAGTTTCAGGTATTTTGGGAAATGACGTTGCCGTCAGCCTCCGGATCCACTAATAAAAACTAAAGAGAACAATCTCATGCTCTCACAATTAAATCTAGAGGTTCATTGGCAGTTTAGAGAAATGCGACTTTGAAATGTTTTTATTGTTGTGGGACCCTTAAAAACACCAAAACCTTTATTTGGAAAGTGTTAAACTAAAATAGAGAGCTGTTTATTTTTCTGAAACGTTAGATGTTTAGCTCTACTGTTTTAAAAAAGTCTAAAAACTGGAATTTAGGTTCAATCTTCCTGATTAAAGTGCTGTAGCTCTGTCTAGTTAGCACATTTTCTCACATTCACGTTTTCTTTGTTACTTTTTGAAGCAGAGGTCATTACAAACAAAGAGTTTCATTTTAGTTTTGTCAGAAATGTAAACATTTATTAAGATCTTACAGCTTTGTTGGCTTTTGATGCAAACAGGGTGTGTTGCACTGAAACAGTGGATGGACCTGCACTGTTCTTCCAGCAGATGCATTGATGCCAATTGTAAGACAGGAATGTGAACGCTGATTTAGTTATTGACCATATAGACCATTTAAAATTACACTAATATTATCAGAATAAAGTAAAGATCCAATATTAAGTTGATTTTATAAAGTAAAATGAAAAAAAAAAATCCTAAACCCCAAATGTTTTTCTTTTTCACTGTCAAAACATTTCTAAGTCAGAGGATGTCTCACAACTCATTCTGGAGACCCATCATTGTATCTAATTTTCAAGCACTTCTATATGGTGGAATAGTGAAATAAAATCCTTTCACTCCTACAACTCACACTTATGCCAAACACTTTATTGCATTTTCTGATGTGACATTACATTTTCACACGATCTATACATGTTCCATATGTCCCAAAAGCTTGGAACCGGTTTGGGCCGGCGAGGCCCCCCTTTGACTGCCACCCAAACCACATTGCATCGGCCCCTTTTGAGGTCTCCTACGGGTGGTGGCCCCATGGGAGAGTGGTCCCACGTCATTCCATCGGGCTGGGCCCGACAGGGGCCGGTGGGGAGAGCCCCGGTCACCAGGCACTCGCCTGCGAGCCCCGACCACAGGCCTGGCTCCAGAGTGGGGCCCCAGTGACGCCCATCCAGGCAACGTAACTGGGTCCTTGATTGAGTTTCTCATGAGGGGACTTGTCACCCAGGACCTGTCTGCCATGGGACACCCCACCAAGGGCTTAAGCCCCAGACAGCTTAGTTCCTGAGATCACTTGAGCCCTTAAACTCCTCCACCACGATAAGATGGCCGGTTCACGAAGGGTGGCTGGGCGCTCCCTTAGAGATAGGGGAGAAGCTTGGTCCCCTGCAGAGAGCTCGAGGTAAAATTGCTTCTCCTCCAAAACCAGAAGAGCCAGTTGAGGTGGCTCGGGTTCTGGTCCAGATACCTCCTGGACGCCTCCCTGGGGAAGTGTTTCTGGCATGTCCCACTGGGTGAAGCCCCCGGGGAAGACCCAGAACACACTGGAGAGACTACGACTCTCGGCTGACCTGGGAATGCCTTGGGGTCCCCCCAGAGGAGCTGGAAGAAGTGGCCGGGGAGAGGGAAGTCTGAGCATCTTTGCTTAAACTGCTGTCCCTGTGACCTGGTCCTGGATGAGTTGAAGAAAATGGATGGATGGATGGATGGATGGATGTTTCAGAAGATTTGCTTCTTTTTTTACCTTAATGAAAACACATATTTTTTAAGTTGTCTTTAAATTCTTCTCAAATTATTTTGATTTGACTTAATTTTATAAAAATGTTAAAGAAATTTCAAGAAGTAAGGAAATGTTTTTTTTCCTGCAGCTCAGTACAGCTCTATGTAGTTGGATGCGTAAGCCACCGTTTTTGAACCCCTCTCCATTTAAAATAACATCTAAGACGACCTTTGCTCAACTTGTCTGCTGAGCACCAAAACTTGAAAGTAAAAAAATCTTTTTTTCTTGCAATTTAAAACATGAGCAGAAATCCTCTTCACTTCTCTTTGTGTCAATGGTACAGCTCTTGTCACGTATTTCCTTAAACGCTTTTTGGGTGGAAGACATTTGCCTCTTCAAAGATGACTAGAATAGTTTACCAGCTCTTGCCAGACCACAGCACCCATGGGGCAGAAAGGTTTCTTGGGAAAAATAATAGAAAACAACAACAAAAAAGTTTGGTGTGTGAAGTCAAACAAGTGCGGTTGTGGATTTATCCTCAAACAGATGCAACAAATTCAGGGTGGAGAACGGCCACTCCCAGCCCGGGTCGGACTCTTACATGTGATTGATTAGTGTGTAATTAGGTCGGCTGCTGATCACTGGTTGACAAAAATACAAATCATATCTTCTGCTCTGTGAACCAAAAACAGCCACAACAGCCCCTTCAAACAGAAGCTTGCAGAGGAGGAAAAGTCTAGCTTTCCCTTTTCAGATGTGACATTTTCCAAAACACCGGGGAATTCCATGCGGTTTCCTGATGACAGCACAGGGCTGCGCTGCACAATGCAGCTCTCTGTTTTACATCCACAAGGTACTGGAAGAGGGTGCCACGCTGCAGATAAGGAGAGGAGCGGAAGACACGCAGACCACATAAAAGGGAGCCATCGCAGCTTGAATGGAAGGGTCATCGCTCCATGGTGAAAGCAGCAGTTGAGCTGCAAGCACGGCAGCTGCATCACAGCTGGTTGGCGGTTTGCTCTGTGAGAGCTGCGGCTTTTGTTGCCACTTCACCAAGGCGTTATTGTGCAGAGAAGGAGGAGAAGGGCCAAAACCCTCCTGCTGTTTGGCAATTTCTTTTACTAACTCCAAATCAGTGTCTTTCTTTGGGGCATGTGTCCGTTCACACAAGCCACGCCGTCGTCAGACAGGTACTCTGAGACTCGTGTCAGATGTTGATCGGAATTTGGCTTCCTTCTGAACCTGATGGAAGGTGAGAGCCTGGTGAGCGCTGAAGCGCTGGAATCATACATCATAAATGAACTGTTCGTGTTTTTTCAAGAACATGGAATTGTGCACAATTTGAGTTTTTTATGTGTTCTTTTGCGTGGACAAACTTCCTTTTAAAAATGGCCCAGATTTTATTGTTAACCATAAACCATCGGGATGGCTTATACGGTTTAACAGTAAAAGAGTAAATCAACCACACTAACATCTTCAAAACAAGCCGGAGTGTGTGTTTTTTGTTGGATTGAGTGGTTTAAAGTTACAAAAATGTTCCTATAAGAAGATTAAACTGTCACCCTCCACTCTTAGAGTCTGCTGTGCTCACAGTAGCAGTTCCTCATGCTGAAAATAAAGCTCTTTTCCATAGGCGCAAAAGCATAAACCTCAAAATCATCTTCTCCTCTCTTCATACATCTTAAATTACATAATGCACTCAAATACAAAAGCATGTGCTCGCCAGGACATCAAAGAATTAAAAACTGTTTCATGCTTTAGGTGTCCGGCAGCAAATCTGGAAGCACTCAAACATCACCATTACAATAAATTTTAGAAGAACAGTTGCAGATTTTTACTTGAACAGAACAAATGAAAGGTGCCCAAAGTGAAATATAAAGCCATAGGAGAAGCCGTGGAGCTTTAGAACAGTAGGATGAGAAGATAAAAGGATGTATGAAGAGCAGTTCAAGTTCATGGTCCATCTTATGACCCCTGTCTAACAGTTTCCACCCTTCAATCCCTAGAGTCATTTCATTTTCAGCTTCAAGTGTTTAAAAAGCTTAGGGAAGCCCTGAAACTCCTCTTCCTCACTCATTTAATCTACCCCAGGGTAGCATTGTGTTTTTCTCTCCATTGGGTATAGAGAAACCCAGCATTGGGGTGTCTATTTATCTTAGTAGTTCTCACATCAACAAAAGCTAATCACGCCACTGCAAAGTTTTTTCCAAGAACACAGCCTTGGAAATGTTTAAAGTAACAAGTGTGACAGTTACTGTATATCATTATCTGTTCATGTTCTCCAAAACTGATCAGAGAATTGGCTAAAACTTGATGTTTTTATGATTATAGTTCTGAAATCAACCCCTGGTATGTCAACAGTTCTAACAATTTCAAATTTAAAAGTTATGTGATTTCCACATGTACAGTGAAGCAGGAACAAAAACTCTGATGATCAAACATGATCTGAAGACATAAAAAAAAGGGTTGAAGAACCCAAATCCTTACAAGAGGCATCCCTTCTTTTTAGAACCTTGGCGTGTGATAAACTAAGAGGGCTGCAGCGTCGGTTGTCCTGCTAGGATTTGTGAATGTTGCATGCTGCATTGTTTAGCTCTTGCTACGCAACACAGCTTACACATTCACAAATGTTACATTGTGATATCTTGGAGCTATGACGATGCTTAAGAAGAATGTTTCTCTCTGGAGAAAAACGAATGTTTTTTTGTTTTTCGGTGTATATTTAAACCATACAGCAGTGGATGCAGTTTATTTTCACAGACAGAAACACATGTGCTTTGCTTGAAGGTTTCACACATGAAAAACTGGGTTTGATATGACACTGCGGTATCAAGAACTGCTGTTTTAACCCTTTTACACCGGAGATGTCACTGTTGACACCTAAATATCACTTCGCGCTCTTTGACGTATTGTAACTGACTGTTTACACGATCAACGTGAATCAGCTGATTCTGATGGGGCAAAAAGCATATGCCAATATGCAATACATTAGAAGCGGCGCTAAGGCGCTTTAGTCTGCGACAGAATCAGCTGACTTACGTTGACTGCGTAAACACTTCACTACTATAAAGTGTTGCATATCAGCGCGAAGCTGCTTTTCTCTGAGTTAAGCCAGTCAAAAGAATGTCGAAAGGTTAGCTGGCCAGGTTAGGGTTAGGGTTGCATGGTGTAAAATATAATGAAAAGAGGGATCGTCTTTGTTTTACTGTTTAGACAGAGGAGAAAGATAAATAAATTCCTTGTAATGTGTGACAGAAGCTCCTGTAAAATGCTTTCACCTGGAGCTGGAGAACAAATATTTCCAGTTTTTGTTTGTTTACAAACCTCCCTCCAACTATCTATCTATCGATCGATCGATCGATCGATCGATCGGTCGATCGGTCGATCTGTCGATCTGTCGATCTGTCGATCTGTCTATCTATCTATCTATCTATCTATCTATCTATCTATCTATCTATCTATCTATCTATCTATCTATCTATCTATCTATCTATCTATCTATCTATCTATCTATCTATCTATCTATCTATCTATCTATCTATCTATCTATCTATCTGTGTTTCTAGTATTTACAGAGAAGAGGCTGGTCCTCTCTCCAAAGACAAGAAAAAGACACGTCAAATCACACAAAAATAATATTAATGAAAGTGTACAAACTATCATAATATGCACAAAACACACAATCAGCTCAGACAGGAATGAATAAACGACTATGTGTGCAGAGTTCCAGAAATCAGAGGCTAAAAGTTCCCAAAACAAACTGAAGCCTGATCATAATTAGTGCCAGCATCTTAAGAGCATCAAATCCTTTCACTTTTCATTTCTATAGTTCAGAAAAGATATTTGTAAATGGAAGGAAATCCATGGCATGTTAATGAGAAGAGCTTTAGCTGTGGCAGTTGATCTGACTGTAGTTGTAAGAATTTGCTTTATTATTTATTTTTTGTTATGAGTTTTCTTTGGCTTAGATCGGCTGTTAATGAAGCTTCAAAAGTTTCAGCGTTAGCTCCTCTGATTCTGAACTCTTTAGATTTCCATGTAGGGAAGCAGGGAGGATATATGCTGTTATTTTCCACGTCTGAAAGGAATCAAATGTGACAAATCTGCAATGCAATGTATAGAACCAATGCAGAGAAGAAATTCCTGAGCTTTCATCCTCAGACGCAGTTGCTGTGTTATGGATGGATAGTGATGATTAATGCATCTGTGTGATGTACAGCACTGCAAAATGGAGAGACATATTTATGAAGTCCTTTAATCTCCCTTGACAACAACCTTGTATGAGCCAACAGGCTCATCCCCCATGGCCACATTAGACTAACTGCTCTTCTGCGCCATGACTTACTGCTGTCACCTGTCGGAGATTTCACAGGACAGCGTCTCTTTTGAGGTCAGTTTCTGGCTCCCCCAGCAGATCAGCGGGTCCAGCAGAGAAGCAAGCTGATAAAGTTTAGGATTTTGAAGGGTGAGGATTATAGGATGAAAAGGCAACGCAGCTAATCCCTCTCTGTTATTAAAGATGATAGCTCTATAAATGACAACACATGCAAAACTTTGCTCTAACTCCAAACTCTTGGTGGAGAACCTAAGTACTTAACGGAACCAGGCTTAAGGGATGCTGCTGTCTCTGAGCTGGATTAGGAAGGAGAGATGGGATGTTGATCCCATAGTTACTCTCTCCATTTCTTAAGTTTGGATGAATAGCTATGAAATGGAGACATGAATGTAGAGCATTAGCGGCAGTTCGGTTGTGGGAGCTACTGTCTCTTCACTGTACACTGCAATTATCTCCAGGAGCTCAGGGAGATAATTGGAAGAGATGTGGGATAAATCCCACCCTAGGGGAGTTGTGCTAATTTTCCTTTTTCAGCTGACCTAATAAGGGGACTATCAAATGATGGGGAATTGAAAAAAGAGAGGGCCGGAGAGAAAGCAATGTCATACCCATTCTGTGTTAACATGCATACATAATGAGTCTCAGCCACTGCCCCACACAGATGATGTTACTCATTGGCATCTGCATTCTCTAATACAAGCATTTTGGTGTATTCCTTGCGCAGAAGACTGTTACCCCTGGGAACCCAGCCCAGTACCTCTCCAACGATCCTGCCTTCCTCTCACTGTTCAATTCAATTCAATTCAATTTTATTTGTATAGCCCAAAATCACAACAACAGTCGCCTCGATGGGCTTTGAAGTAAAACATGAACTCGAAAGGATCATGAATACAAAGAGTCAATAGGAAAATACTAAAATAAACTAACAAACTGACTAAGCTATACTGGCATCCCTGCCCTTTACCCCCCTTCGCTGTGTCCACAGCACATCCCAAACAGCAGTGAGGCTTGCTTGACGGATTCCTCCTGAGCACTGAAGTGTGCACAACCACAGTGAGGGCTCCTCTGTGCATATGACAAATCTGCTCCTCCGTTAGATGTCTAACAGGGAAGTCTCTATTCAGACCCAACTTTAATCACATTAGCCCACTTCTTTTCCTCAACTGTGTGCCAGACCAGCAGCTTGAACTCGGTTCTGTTGCATTGGGCACAACCAAAGCAGAGGTTGTCCGAAGAATGTACTTTCTGCCACACTGCCAATTTAATAGACCGCAGTGTGTCACAGAAGATTCTTGGAGAGTTTTTAACTTTATTTTTTCTTTAAATAGCAGTTCTAAAAAGTAAAAGCCCACAGAGATGCGTATAACATGATCTGACATTTACGGAAAAATGGAAAAACTTTTGCTAATTTGAGTTAAAATGCACACGAACCACAGTCATGTGCAATTGTGATCAACCAGAAGTAACTATGCATTCATCTTTTCCTGTTTTGTTGTGAACAGCAGTGCTTATAAAACTGAGCACTCTTTGGCTGACTTACAAGACTTTCTTTCAGTTGTACAACCAATAGAATAGTTAATGTAAGTGCAGATGAACATAACTTTGTAACAAATGAATTTAATAATATTATAACAAAAGTAATAACGATGTTACTCATGGGGGAGCACACTCCACAGTGCAAATCTGAAGAATTCTAATAGCAAATATTATAAAGTTGTCTTGTCAGTAATATAAACACACATGACAATGGTGGGAGGTGCAGGTGCTTTTTCATGGTAGTCAGAGGTGGCGGCACTATCCTGGTCAGAGCTTGTTTCAGCTGTAGCTTCAGTGTTTGGTCTTCTCATGTTAGTTTCATGTGAAAACAAACCAAATAGAGGTGTAACATGTATTTTCGAGCTGAAGAAACAGGACCATCCTGGTGGGAAAACAGTGATTTTTTTTTACCACAGCAATCAGGTTTCAAACTCTATTTAGAAAAACACAAACTAAAAATATTTCTTCTGTGGGGACACCTCATTATAAACACAATCTTTGATTTTTTTTCTTGTTCTAAGGAAGGAAAATAAGACACAAACCATCCAGGACGGGACACTGGACTTGCTTAAGATAATAATTTAACCCTTGTGCTATCCTATGGGGTCAAGATGACCCCATGAAGTGTTCTCCCTACCATGACAAAGGTGGACAAAGGTGGAGAGGATTTCATGTAATCCATGGACACCAGTGAAGATCACAAATCATTGAAGAAAAAAGGTTAACTGCACTGTCTAGAGGGTCTAGATGACCCAACTCCCAATGTTAACGTGTCTAGGATAGAACAAGGGTTAAACATGCTTTGTCACAGCAAAAGCAGAAATGTTCTGCAATTTTTAATGTATCTGTAGTTTTAGGTTTATGTCAGTTAGCCCGTGCAAACAGCTCCGACCCTTTTGCAAAACTAAAGTGCTTCACTCGCCTCACATATCTGAACCTAAAACACAAACCGGGTTTCTTAAACCTTCAACACCGCATCCTTTAGCTCCAGTGTTGCCATTGTTTTGGCTACTGTAACTCTTCAATCATTTACACGATTAACATAATTCCAGCGGATCCTGAAGAGAAAAAGTCTGTCTTGCGCTGACATTCAAAACTTTACAGTCTTCTTTACAGTGCTTATGTGATCAATAAATCAGCTGATTCTGTCATGGAGAGAGGCGGCTGTGTGTCGTTCTGCAACACTTTACTTTAGTGATGTGTTTGAATCGGTGTAAAGCTGATATGAAAAGCTGCTTTTCTCTGTGTCAGAATCAACTGATTCCCGTTAACTGTGTACACGCCAAACAGATCAAAGAGTGTGTGTTATTTAGGCATCGCCCGTGGTGTTAATGGGTTGAAAAAAGCAAGATGGCTGATTCTTTGTTCTTGTTGCTGCTGTATTAAATGTGTTTTCTGTAGCTTGTGTCCATAGATTAAAATGATCAAACAGTACTAAGTGCAAACATCAGTTCTTGTAATGTTTTATTCAAAAATAGAGGGTAATTTTGGGGGTGACAATAAAGAAAAAGGACACAAAACTAATCTGGAGATTGTGAAGCCCTTGACCCTTAAAGGTGGGATTTACTACAATCCTTTGAGGCCATTTCCCAAGGCCTCTTCTTCCAGTAATCCTATGAGTGTAACCTGGAAATCATGTGATGATTATTTTTCAGTAAGTTGAAGGCTCGGCTCTGCATGGCCCAGATCATGGGATGTTTAGAACATGTTTGAAGAAAGAGACTTTGAAGTACTCCTGAAATGTCAATCTTTATTACTGTTTACCATCATTGCCTGAAAAAAAAATCATCAAAAACATACCTTGACTTGTTTGAAGTCATTTCCTCGTCACAGCACCTTTCCATGGTTGTGATCTTTTAAAATATGTATCCTTCCCCCATCTCTTTCTTTATATTTGAAAACAGAATTTCTGTATTTTTAGATAATCAAAAGAAAAGAAACCCATAAACGCCCTGCAACAGATGCAAGCAATGACATGCAAAAACCTTTCCAGATTCCAGCACATAATGCATTTAAATGATCTTGTTTAACAAGCAAGGGAAGTGGTTTCCCTCATTACCCACAAACCCCAAAATCATGCCCAGCTTAGGACAGGGATATCCCAGAGTTCACTAAGAGCAGCATCAATCTTCTTGTCCCCAAAGACTTTTGCTTATTCAGTGGGGAAGGATCAACCGAGATCTGGACTGTGTCAGGGCTCTCTCCACATGCATCACATTGCTGCTGCAGCCAAACCGCCTGTAGTTAACTCAGAAGTCACCAGAACAATCTGCTGTAATTGATGTTTTCTCTAGAGCAGTTTCAACACCACCCAATAAATACAGTGAATCATCTGCACACGGTTTGGATTTCCACAAAGTAACTTCAAACATTTCCATGACTTTAATCCAAAAGTATTCAACTTAGTTGGTGTGACAGCAGTACGCATTTAACCGAAAGTTTGCTCTGAGGCAGACATGTTTCAAGACTCTGACAAGCTCCTTTACCAGCTTAATGTTGCATTGCATTCACAGATAAACATAAATAAATAAATTCCCTTCTTATCCTCCTCGGGTGGTTTTTTGCCCAAGCACAGGTCCCCAGCCAAGAGCTTGAGGGTCCTACGCAGTATCTTAGCCATTCCTAGCTCTGGATTTCTCTGGACTGAGATATCTGAGGTCCTGCCCTGAGTGCTACGATCACCACAGGCACTACCATCACCTGGTCATGTTGCTGGTATTTCTCCAGTTCCTTCCTCCTGATGATGCCATCACTTGATCCTTCACCTCTATTCTTTAGCCAGCTCCAAGCGAATAATCCACCTTTATCTAACGCTTTCCTCTGCATCCTCCTCATTCCCACCAACTTGTGAGAAACCTGAGGTGTGGCACCCAATATGCAGGAGACCAGGCTTGGTGGCAGAAGGCCTGACAATGAGAAACAGAAACCCATCCATCAATTTCCTGACTACTGTTGGATGAAGGTGGGGTACAGTCTGGACAGGTCACCTGTGTGGGACGCACAAACTCTCACCTTACAATGACCAAGTAACCCTTGTGCTATCCTAAGCACTTTAACATTGGGAGTGGGGTCATCTAGACCCCACAAGACAGTGCACTGAACCTTTTTTCTTCAATGATTTGTGATCTTCACTGGTGTCCATGGATTACATGAAATCCTCTTCACTTTTATCCACCTTTGTCATAGTAGGGATAACACGTCAATGTAAGGGTGGAGTTATAGGATAACACAAGGGTCAACCTATAAAGCTATAAAAGTCGGAGTGTTTGGAAAAGCCTGCGTGCACTGGGAAAGCATGCAAACTCCACAGAGAAAGGTCAAAGCCAGGATTTGGACCAGGGTCTTCTCTTTTGAGGCGAGAGCGCTATCCACTGCACCACCATGCAGCCCAAGAACTGAAACCTGGACAATTAAAAACACAGAAGGTAGTTAACTAAGACAACGGCAGAAGTGGATGGTCCTTAACCTAAACCTGGTGTGATTGACAGGGGGATGGCTCTAAACAGAACATTATCAAATTCAAAACATTATCCTCCCACCAACTGTCCTCAAGTCCTCCTTCCCTATATCACTGAAGCTCCTCTTTGTTCTTTCCTTAGACCTTTTTCCTGGTTGCTCCAACCTCCACAGCCTTTTATGCTGCGTTCACACTGAACACAATTCACCCGGCAAAGGTGATTTGATTGTCTGACAGTAGCACGATTTGTGTGCTCTGGCCTATATTTTTGGGCTTGGGCCAACTATTTGAACCTTTGTGAGGTTGCTGCATCGCGTCAACCAATCAAGGACTTAACTTTTGGCAAGTGATGTCTTCAGTGACTTAACCAGCGGGTAGAATACACATCCAATATGGAGTCCGACAGTTCTCCTGAACCTCCATCTATCCATTTTTTAACCCGCTGTATCCCTTTTTGCTGGAACCCATCCCAACTGTTGGGTGAAGGTGGGGGACACAGTGTATCTATGAAAGCATAAAACTGACCTGCTTTGGGGGAAGACTTGTGTTTCACCAGAAAATTTTCTTTTTCTTTTGTTGCCCAGCCAAAGGCATCCAAAACTGGAGGCTTTAATCAAACTTAAAGAGTTTTGGTTCAGTGTTTCGGAACAAAATAAGGAGAAAGTCACACTGTTCATAATCACTAGGTTTTACAAGCTCTGTATGCTTTCAATCTACAATATCCGCTGTGCTCCATGAAAGCAGAGGAGAGGAAACATTAAAGCAACCCCCTAAGGTTTCCTATACGCTCAAAGACACAGAACATTATTACATTCTGCAACCATTTCTTGAGGAATTCTACACATTTTATAAAATGAGCTTCAGGTCCCAGATTCTCTAAGGTTACCTTTGAAATCAAATAAAAGAGCTTCCACTACATTGTTGTGAATTCTTTAATATACTGCATAATTATTTGGAATTGAGCTGCTGAAATAGTTGAAACATTCCATGGTGTAAAGTGTGGCATCTGACCTGACATCTGAAAATGATCTACAACACTTTTTTGCTTAGCTTCACCTAGTTGTAAGGAAAACACTAGCCTTAAATTACACCGCTACTTTTTACATTTCACCCTGGAAAAAGCTTCATCTTCCTCTCATCTTTGTTTTCCCTCAACGTGTTAGTGATCTACTCAATTGAGGTTTCTGATTTCCCAGCTCCTTCTCACAGGATCCTGCTTGACAGAAATGGAGTTCAGAGTCGTTTCCTCATTGATTTTGGATCTGACCTTCCTGTAACCTGGTGTAAAACAATCGCCTCTGTGCCCTAAGTTCTCCCATACCAGGAGGAGCAGTCAAACATAGACTTGCAAAGAAAAGGGAACTTTATCACACTTCCCCCTCACACCAGGAAAAACACAATAAGGTCTCTCCACATGAGAGGAGAGGATTCCAAGAGTTAGTGGGTATCTACTTTGCATCGCACAAAATGCAACGGCAAAAAAAAAGATAAATAAGAGTTTAAGGTGGCTTTACTGTGTAAAAAGATTTACTGCTCCTCACCCATAAGAAACTGATGAATTAGACAGAGAAGGTGAGCCAGGAAAACCCTGCTGTGTATTGGCCTTAAAAGCATGACAGTGTCAAATTATAGATGACTGGGAAGCGGCGGGTCAACTCTGTGATTCAATCTTTTATGGGCTAGAAGTCAAATCTGGAAGTGCAAGAATGAAGAATAGCTGTAATAGGTGTAGCGTTATAGAGCATGAAAACCTTAAAAAAAATGTTTGCTCAACATTCCTGTTTTCACAGACACTGTTCACCTTCAGGCACATCTGTTCCTACTGCATCTTTGCATGGTGGTCCTTGACTACAGCAGGGAGCATGAAGCACAATGAAGTGATGGATGAACATGAGTCTGGGCTGGGGAGACCTTTGCAGTTAACCTTGCTATGAAATTTGACATCTGAACAAAGATGGAAATTTCAGAGTTAAAACATTATGCAATTGAAGTTTACTCTCAAAAGATGTTTTATTTTGTTAACTTTGCAACATCGAATGTTGAATTTTGCTGTCCTTGACCCACTAGTGCTTTGATTTAATCTGCTTTGATTTAGTTTGCTCTAGACTTTATGTCTCTTGAAATGATCAAAATGATGTGTTTCAGGTATCTTACACTTTTTGAATTTTAGTGTACACTCAAAGCTCCACTCCAAATAACTTTTGTGATCTATTGTAGAAGTGTTCCCAGTGTTGTTTTATTTATGATTATGCTGGATTTAGCCACACACACAAAAAAACTTGTTTTTTTTTCCGGGACGTTGTTCATTCAGAACCGCAGGAGTTCGTTAGAATGAATAAATACTCAGAAATGCAATTTTATGACAAAGCCTTTTGACTTTTTGTTTTATTGTCAGTTTTCTGTGCAGGTTAGCTGTGACTTATCCTGGATGGCTCTGCCCCTTCACCTGTCTGTCTCCAGGGAGTGGCGAACAGCTCCTCATCTCTGCACTACGACCTATGCTTGTTTCAGTACTGATCTTGAGATTTTTGCAGATTTTTTTCTCACTTGGAGTGAGACCCTGTGTTTATTAGGATTGGTTGTGCTGCAGAAGATCTACAATGTTTTCCAAAAAGGAAATAACACATGATCTAATGATAGAGCTTGCATTCAAGCTTCAACTTTTCTGCTCAACTAAAAGATTCAAAATAAGTTTATTTTTTAATCTTTTTTTGCCTCAGACAAAATACATATGTTAGAAATATAGTTGGCATTGGATTATTTGCATGTTCTGTCTTTTTAACTGTCTCTTTCGTATGTTCTCCTTTGAAAGCTTTCACATTTGTTTCCACGTTTATTTTTGTTTGTTTTTTTGTCTGACTTGCTGTAAATCCTGTATGGGTCCTCCATGGCAGCTTTTTCTTTATAAGCATTACTGTGTAAATATTAGCTCCAGCTTAATGTGACCATGAAAGAGAGAACAACCATCAACAGGCTGTAATAACCAACATAATTACACTCTAGAGGTCATGTTATGAAGATGTGTCCAATCACACATCAAAGCTTTGGTAACACTTTAAAAATTAGGGAGGGCTGGAGGCATGTCCCAGAGAAAGCATAAATTTGAAATTTTGTCTGCGTTTCTATAATGACGCTGGTCAGTTTAACTAGTTTACATTTAATTCGTAAGATGATCAAGCCACAACGTGAGGGTAGACTCATCATTGTCTTGTTTAAATGCTTATCTGTGAGGGACTAGTGGTTGTTGGTGGAGCCAAATACAGGAGAAGACTCACAAAACAAGCAGCACAAAGTTATAAAGTGCAACAACCATCCGTTCATCGACCCATCCATCTTCTTCCGCTCATCTGGGACCGGGTCGCAGGGGCAGCAGTCTCTGCCCAGACTTCCCTCTCTCTGGCCACTTCTATCTCCTCTGATGGGACCCTGAGACGTTCCCAGGCCAACCAAGAGACGTAGTCTCTCCAGTGTGCCCTAGGTCTTCCCCAGGGCCTTCACCCAGTTGGACATGACCAGAACATTTCCCCAGGGAGGCGTCCAGGAGGCATCTGGACCAGATCCAGATCCTCTGGATGCGGAGGAGCAGCGGTTCTACTCCAAGCTCTCTCCAAGTGACTTAGCTTCTCACCCTATCGCCTAAAAAATATCACCTCAAAGAAACCCAGTAGCCATTCACGGACAAAGTCCAGCAAGAACATGAAACATTTTGGAGCGATTAGTGTAATTGAGGAACAAACTGATTGTTTTTTACGAATGGTTATGGTGCCAAAAAAGACGGAATGAGATGTGCATCTGTGCTGATGTCACACATTTCAACTTATTAATGTGTCTAAAATAATTGCAAACTGGATGCTAATATAGTTGTTATTGCTGGCCTTTCGTCACTCTCCGTTAGAGGTTGCCACAAGTGGTTTGCCAGAGTTTTTTATGCTACCTGGGGCTCAGGGAGACCCCCAGGTATTAGCAGTGAGAAGGGTCTTGCCTAAGGAGTCACAATGTTTTTTTTTAGCTCAATGCACTCCCCGCGAACCGAACCTAGGTATCCTGCATGCCAATCCTACACCCAAAACAGAAGCAGTGCAGAAAATGGAAGAGCTGACAGACATCACAGAGCTAAGGAGCTTTTAGAGAATGGATAACCAGCTGGAAAGTTCATTGCTTAGCAGGGAGAGAGAAACATGACAGAGCAAAGATGTGCTCAAGTGAAGAAAGAGGTTTTGGGATTGACATGGAATTCTGAAGGGTCCCACAACAGCCTTGTTGGAGAACGTTCTCCGATGAAGACCACAGACCTCTCCTGATTTAGCTGGGGTTTACAGTCATTGGGCACCCTTCCAACACAAACTAATGCGAGGATGCATGGGTTGGTTTTTTTTCTAAGCACTCCAGCTTACTCCCATTGTCCAAAAATGTGCTTAATAGGTTGATTTGTGACTCCAAATTGACCCTTAGATGTGAATGTGAATGTGTGTGAATGTCTACCTCTGTCTGATCCTGTGACTGACGGGTAAACTTTCCAGGGTGTACCGCATCTTCACAATTCTGTAGCTGGGATAGGCTCCAGCATCCCTGTAAACCTCTTCAAAAACAAGCAGTTTTAGAAGATAAATAAATACGTGCACACCACAATTTGGAGAGTGATTAATGGCCGATGATGGGTCAGGACTTTTTGGAACAACTATCGCAGGTTTTGTTCAATCACGTGGTTTTTACCACCTAGTCAGCAACCCTAAAAGATTGTTCAAAGACAGCGATTGTTCAAAATGTTTGACTAACAAATTCTTCCAAGCCCGCTTTCAGTGGAAGGGTTTGAACTTCCAACAAGCTCACGCCTAAGTGGCGAGAGTGGTCATCATAGAAGAGTGGACTCAGACCAACTCGGACCAATCACTGCTCCTTGACAATTTCTTGTTCCAACATGGCATCGGGCGTATTCTTAAAAAAGAAAAGAAAATGGCGATTACAATAAATTCATTTGGTTGGAACTATAATTAAGTCCTTTTCTATATCTTAACTTATCTAGATAAGACAAGACAAAATAAGATAAGGTCTGAGTGACCTTTGCTGTGATCAGCATCAATACTGAGTTTTCACACACACGCTACTGTATGATGAACTAATAAAAATACATCTCTATAGGATGATTAATAGTATTTTGATTAGATTTAGCAATATTTTTTTGTTTAGTGCTAAAGTGTTGCAAATGTTTAGTGTAGGTTATGACTGTTATTCCATTCATAAATCCATCAATTTTCTAAATACACTGAATTGGGGTATTGGGGATACTGGAGCCTATCTCAGCCACTGTTGTGCAAAGTCCACCCATGACACGTCACCACTATGTTGTAGGGTCACTACACACATTCACACCTAGGGACAATTTAGAGATACAATTAACCTATGACGCATGTTTTTGGACTGTGGGAGGAAGACATAGTTCCTCTAGAAAACCCAAACATAAACAGGAAGAACATGCAAACTGTACACAGAAAGATCCCAGCTGTTATTTGAACCAAGATCTTTTCACTTTGAGCCGAGGGGGCCAACCACTACAATACCATACAGCCCTGCAATTGGTCATATTTTCTTAAATGTTTTACCTATTTATTTTGGCCCAACTGGGGTTAAGGGGTACTCTGCTTAAGGTACACAAAAGGATAGTTGTGTTTTGAGTCGCATCAGAAAGTAAAGGTCCTCCAACACTGGCTCACATTATTAATAAGCAGGACGATAGTCTGCATTGGAAATGCTGCAATTTACTCTGCAAAGTTCCTGAAAATGTCAGCTCTAAATAAGATGCAGCTGCTTTCATAGCTGGAACTTGTTGCTGTTTGAGACTCTTCTACCCTTTTTTTTTTTTTACACCCATTTGTTTTTTCCATGTTGGCAGCCATCATCTCTTAAACCCGACTGTTCCCTGCCGCTCCAATATCATTTTTTCTGAATCTTGTGTCACCAAATGCTAATTAGAAATTTAATCTTTTAAAGGATGGAGGAGACAGATTGAGCCTTGTGGCATGAGATAAGGTGTTTGTAAAAAAAAAAAAAAAAGGTTCAAGAGAAAGGATGAGGAGAATCCTGCTGTATTTGCACCAAAGATTCTTTGTGGCAGCAGGGTAGCTTTCACCTAAATGCTAAAAATATGTTTTTTATCTCTTTGTTTATCAGAAGCACAGTGACTTTCAAACTAAATCATCACGCACAATCCGGCCTTCCCTCCTTACTAATAGCAAAACCTCCTAGCCTCAGGGAGCGATTATAGATAACAGTTAATTGAACAGACGTCTGAGTCAAACTTGTAGTCTGCCACCCAGTTTGGTCCAGCCAACAATGTTTACACAAGATAACGGACACGCAAAGCTGGGGTCCAAGAGCCCAAAACTAAGACCTAACCGCTCCGCAGTCAAAGAGGGCGCAGAGCTGTAATAAAATGAAAAGCAGTTGGAATGTGGACGCTCTGCAGACGGAAAGTGCTGCATCAACGCAGCAGCCCAGCTGGGACGGAACCTCCTCAAACACCTGTCTCTTGACCGCACTGGCCTTGAAAACTCAGAGCCCACGTCGTAAACAGAATTTTTCAGTTTGTGCTGGTGAGTGTTCTCTGTAACAAAACAGAAAGCAGAAGAAAAACATCTGTTCTGGGCCATAAAGATTTCTTTGAGTCCTTGTTTTGGCACATTTGAGTGAGGGGGATTAATGTGAGACAAATGCTTTTCTGAGAAAGATGTTTCTTTATTTTTACTGCTATGGCATTTCACACCAGACACTGTGTATTTAACTTATAATTTTTTATTTGATGGTTAGTTTTCCTTCATAAAAATGTCCCGTATTTGATATTAAATGATATTAAATACTATGTTGTGTACTTTCACAACATAGTATAAGAGACACCCACAGGAAAAAACATTGCTAAAGTTCACAAAGTAGATTTACATTTTTAAAATGAACGCATTTAATGTATATAAACAGAATAAAGTAACAAGAGGCCAGAGCCTACTTAGATACCTAGATTTGTCAAACTGTTTAACTCTTTTATATCTGAGTTTCAGAGTTTCACCTCCAGCTCCTTTAACACAATCAACGTGAATTAGTTTATTCTGTGGCGTAGAAAATTGGCCTTCATTCATGAAACTCTATACATTAGTAATGTGTTGCATATCTGTGAAAAAGCAGCTTTAAAGTTTTGCATGCCTTTTCTCCGCAGTTTACCTGATTCAAGTGGATTGGAGTTACAGTGTGTCAAAGAGCATAGCACATTTTGACAGAGACATCTCCGGCATCGCTCTTAAGGCCCGTACACACCGGGACGAATATTCGCCTGGCGTTATTCGCCAGCGTTTTTCGCCACGTCTTTTGTGTTCACACCCAGGCGATTTTCGCTGACGATGAGCCGAGCCAGCATGCAATTTCATTCCCTGACATTAGATGGCGCTTAATGTCAAACAGAAATATTCCTGTACACAAGGTGGTTTTCACTCAGAAGAAGAGAGCCAGTATTCACGCGCTTGTCAGAATCATACAAAGAAAACATGAATATTTCAAGCACCAGTAGCTCCAGCTCCAGTTCCAATGATGAAGAAATTATTGTTCTGTTGAATGATGAAAGACGCCCGAAAAGACGCCGATTTTCGGTACATCCCATAGTTACGAGAAGAGAAGAACATGGTGAGTTTTATCGACGTGTACAAGAGCTGAAAATGTATCATGAGCGTTTTTGGGGATATTTTAGAATGTCCGTCATTATTTCTTTGCGGCAGTGTAGCCGCTACTTGGCGTCTATCTTCTTTGTTGGTATGTGTGCTCAGAAAGGCAGTGTTGTGTTTGAGCGCCCCCAAGTTGTGTTTTACTGTAACTTCAGAAGCTCCAGACACGTGAGCAAAAGCGCCATTCTCATTGGTCGAATAGATTTCGACGCGAGGCGTCAAAAAAAAAAACGAACCCGAGGCGTTTTTTTTTTTTTTTGACGCTTTGACGCGTGGCGTTTTTTCGCGTCGGTGTGCACACTCTCATTGGTGCCCTTTATTTAGTCACGAGGCGAATTTCGCCGACGAAAATCGCCGGCGAAATTCGTCCCGGTGTGTACGGGCCTTTAGTTAACTTAAAAAAAGTATTTTTTCCATCAAAATGGGAAAATCAAATGTGTGGCAGAGACCTGATCAGCAGCTGGATAGGCTTGCTCATGGACAGGAACAGGTCGGATGCCTGGGCTTGGCTATTATTGTAGAACTTGAACTGAATTTGACATAACCAAAAAAACTGTAAAGAGGATCCATCTTTGGTTGCCCGGGGGGTACACAGGGGGGATCCAGGCACAGGGAAGAAGTGAGTCTGACTGTAGAATAAATACATTTAAAACAAAGTTTGATAACAAAAGAAATCTAACCAAAAAGTAAGATACGCCAAAAACAGACTAGTACTAGAAAGCAGGAACTAGAAAGCATGTCACCCGAATTAAGAAACAGAGAACATCCAAAGCGCACCAACCCTGAAGGGTCCTAAAACTGACCGTTAAAACAAGTCTGTCAATTTACACAGTGCAGGCAGCTGTGGGCTGCTGCATGGAGAACCATGGATGGGTGGAACTTCCAGGAGGAGCCAAAGCCCACCGGCACAAGAAAACAACGATAATGCACATAAAACACAATCAAACCCATCAAGGAACACTCTGATCTCGCACAGACAGTAAGAAGAGCAAGCCTTGCACACTGGAGGATCCAGATGAAATAGATGAGCCTGATTGAAGAGTTAGCGGGGAGTTGATGCAAATGTGGTTCTTGGATGGTACACTATCCGGCACACAACCATGAACCACCAAAGAAATCCCAGTGGCAGAGAAAGGAAGGGTGTTGTGAAAATATTAAACCCAGATCTCATCACCTGAACATTCTGAAGGATCCTGAGAGCACAGCAGACAAAGACCAGACAGAGTCTATTTGACTGGGATGTGAAATCCGATCATAGATTGAACGAAATCCCTGAAAGACAGCAAAACTTGAACCCAAATTTAGCGTTAAAATTGGAAACAATGTCTCTGGGCTGACCCAATTCCGTAGAGATGTGGGGCCTTTGTAGGTCTAGAATGGATAGAAGATTAGGAGTCGTTGAGTTGAGTTGAGTTGAGTTGAGTTTTCATTTACTTCCAACCTCAAATCCCCACCGAACTACAACCATGCTGCCTGGTTTCCCAGGATGACTAGAATTAAGGTATTTAAGAAATAGAAATCAAAGGGTTGGAAAAGCATTACCTCTCCAGGCAAAATGCAGATACTCTAGTGTCTTATAAGAACGAGTATTGGTCACCCCCAAGACAGTGACACTGTTCCCTAAAGCTACGTTCACACCAAATGTGATTTGCACATCAGGGGTGTCCAGTTTCAATGTTAAGTCAGCGTGCAGACGTTCAGATGGAGTCCAAAACCAACTTAGAGGAGAATCTGATCATTCTCCTCCTGAACTTTATGTTATTTTTCTATTTTGCATTGAGACAACAATAAAAAAAGGTTATCTCATTTTACTACGAATTTTATTTTGTCCTTGCTAGGAGTAATGCGGGGCAGAGGGTCGTCAAACTGGGTCACAGAGACACAGAAAGTCAGCAGAAAAGCTGTGATTCAGATGCAGCTCCTGCAGTAGATGGTGGGGCTCCCCTCACTGAGAGTCTCTGAATGATCTCATGAACCCAGACATAAAGAGGTGTTTACCGATGGTTTTGTAGAACTCTACAAATCTCTAAACATCATCCATATCTTCCATGCATTGACTGTATATGAGATATACAGATATACAGTTCAATCCATGCTCCCAAGTAGCGATGAGGCTAAAAGCGTTTGTTCCTCCCACATGCATCAGAAGTGTCCAATTTATAAACACAATTTTGGACAAGCGTCCAGCAGTAAATTTGACACACGAATCACATTCGGTAGGAACACAGGAGCATT